>SJYT01066799.1:71804-98067 GCA_006410635.1 Cephalophus harveyi | reverse complement strand
TTGACCAGTTTTCCCAGCACCACTTGTTAAAGAGATTGTCTTTACTCCATTGTATATTCTTGTCTCCTTTGTCGAAGATAAGGTGTCCGTAGGTGTGTGGATTTATCTCTGGGCTTTCTATTTTGTTCCATTGATCTATATTTCTGTCTTTGTGCCAGTACCATACTGTCTTGATGACTGTGGCTTTGTAGTAGAGCCTGAAGTCAGGCAGGTTGATTCCTCCAGTTCCATTCTTCTTTCTCAAGAATGCTTTGGCTATTCGAGGTTTTTTGTATTTCCATACAAATCTTGAAATTATTTGTTCTAGTTCTGTGAAAAATACCGCTGGTAGCTTGATTGGGATTGCATTGAATCTATAGATTGCTTTGGGTAGTATACTCATTTTCACTATATTGATTCTTCCAATCCATGAACACGGTATATTTCTCCATCTATTATATGGACCACTTTTAAAGGTTTATTGAATTTGTTACAGTGTTGCTTCTGTTGTTTTATATTTTGAGTTTTTGGCCACAAGGAATGAGGGATCTTAGCTCCCTGACCAGGAATTGAACCGCCACCCCCTACATTGGAAGGTGAAGTCTTAACCACGGGATTCTAGGGAAGTCCCTATCTTGGGGTTCTTAAAAAAAAAATCTACCTTTGTACCAATACTATACTGTCTTAGATATTATAGTTTCATAGTAAGTCGTGAAATCCAGTAGAACAGTTCTTTTGATCTTTTAAAATTCTCGGAGCTTCCCTTGTCTATTTTGCATTTCCAAACCCATTGAATGGGGTTAAACTATATGAAAGGCTTCCCTTATAGCTTAGCTGGTAAAGAATCTGCCTGCAATACAGGAGATCCTGGGTCAATTCCTGGGTTGGGAAGTTCCCCTGGAGAAGGACAGACTATTCTTGGACTTCCCTGGTGGCTCAGATGTTACAGAATTCGCCTGTAATGCAGGAGATCTGGGTTTGATCCCTGGGTTGGGAAGATCCCCTGGAGGAGGGCATGGCAACCCACTTCAGTATTTTTGCCTGGAGAATCCCCATGCACAGAGGAGCCTGGTGTGGGCTATAGTCCCTGAGGTTGCAAAGAATCGGACATGACTGACTGACTAAGCAGGCATGCAAACTATATGAAAATTGACTTCTTTATTGATTAGAATAGTAAAGTTTCACAATTTTGTATGGTTTAAGTTAGTAGAATCAGCATGCTCACTTCCATGGTAATTCATTTGTATTTTGATTGGGGTTGCAATGAATTTATAGAGCAGTAGGGGAAAATTTGACATCCTAACAATATTGAATCTTTTCATGTATGCCTATGATACATTTTTTTAATGTCTTCATTCCCTTTGCTCAATAATATTTCATAATTTCTGTAAAGAAGCCTTATGTATATCTTTTTCTTTATTCCTATATATTCAATATTACTTAGTTTTATTTTAGGTACTACTTTAGTATAATTTTATTTTAAACTTTTTGTTGCTGGTATATAGAAATGGAGTTGATAAATATATATTGACCTTGCAATATAACAATCTAGCTAAACTTTAAAAAAATATATTTAAAAAACTTACTTCTATTTAACTGGAGTATAATTGCTCTACAATGTTGTATTGGTTTCTGCCATACATCAACATGAATCAACCATAGGTACACATATATCCTCTCCCTCTTGAACCTCCCTCCCACCTCCCACCCCATCCCACCCCTCTAGGTTGTCACATTGGATGTGAGCTCCCTGCCTCATACAGTACAGCAAATTCCCATTGACTGTCTATTTTTTTTGCATCTTTCCATACATAGAAAAGTGCTAAATTCCTTAACTTGAGATATCTGGTTTTCCTTTAACTTATAATAACCTTTTAACATTAAGACTACCTGCTCTTTGTTTGCAAAACTTCTATATAACCTTCCCCCACCCCCTCGCCTCCTCAGAGCACTTCTCTTAAGGTTACTTGAGCTTGAATAAACCTTGAAGTCCTAAAAAATCCCACTGAATAAAACATAACTGTCAACTTATATGTTGTGAACATTTTTTAAGTCAACAATACCTCTATGTGTTGAGATATCATCCTCCTAGTTTCTTTTAGTTCTTTATTTATAGTTTCTTTTAGCTATTTGAACATATTTAAGATAGTTGAGCATTACTTTACTAGCGTGTGAGATGAGTGCAATTGTGCGGTAGTTTGAGCATTCTTTGGCATTGCCTTTCGTTGGGATTGGAATGAAAACTGACCTTTTCCAGTCCTGTGGCCACTGCTGAGTTTTCCAAATTTGCTGACATATTGAGTGCAGCACTTGCATAGCATCATCTTTAAGGATTTGAAATAGCTCCACTGGAATTCCATCACCTCCACTAGCTTTGTTCGTAGAGATGCTTCCTAAGGCCCACTTGACTTCACATTCCAGGATGTCTGGCTCTAGGTGAGTGATCACACCATTGTGATTATCTGGGTCATGAAGATCTTTTTTGTACAGTTCTTCTGTGTATTCTTGCCACCTCTTCTTAGTATCTTCTGCTTCTGTTAGGTTCATACCATTTCTGTCCTTTATCGAGCCCATCTTTGCATGAAATGTTCCCTTGGTATCTCTAATTTTCTTGAAGAGATCTCTAGTCTTTCCTGTTCTATTATTTTCTTTTGTTCGTAGTGATGCTTTCTAAGGCCCACTTGACTTCACATTCCAGGATGTCTGGCTCTAGATTAGTGATCACATCATCATGATTATCTGGGTCGTGAAGATCTTTTTTGTACAGTTCTTCTGTGTATTCTTGCCACCTCTTCTTAGTATCTTCTGCTTCTGTTAGGTTCATACCATTTCTGTCCTTTATCGAGCCCATCTTTGCATGAAATGTTCCCTTGGTATCTCTAATTTTCTTGAAGAGATCTCTAGTCTTTCCTGTTCTATTATTTTCCTCTATTTCTTTGCATTGATCGCTGAAGAAGGCTTTCTAATCTCTCCTTGCTGTTCTTTAGAACTCTGCATTCAAATAGGAATATCTTTGCTTTTCTCCTTTGCTTTTCACTTCTCTTCTTTTCACAGCTATTTGTAAGGCCTCCCCAGACAGCCATTTTGCTTTTTTGCATTTCTTTTCCATGGGGATGGTCTTGATCCCTGTCTCCTGTACAATGTCACAAACCTCCATTCGTAGTTCATCAGGCATTCTGTCTCTCAGATCTAGTCCCTTAAATTTATTTCTCACTTCCACTGTATAATCAGAAGGGATTTGATTTAGGTCATACCTGGATGGTCTAGCGGTTTTCCCCACTTTCTTCAATTTAAGTCTGAATTTGGCAATAAGGAGTTCATGATCTGAACCACAGTCAGCCCCTGGTCTTGTTTTTACTGACTGTATAGAGCTTCTCCATCTTTGGCTGCAAAGAATATAATCAATGTGATTTCGGTGTTGACCATCTGGTGATGTCCATGTGTAGAGTTGTCTCTTTTGTTGTTAGAAGAGGGTGTTTGCTATGACCAATGTGTTCTCTTGGCAAAACTCTATTAGCCTTTGCCTTCTTCATTCTGTACTCCAAGGCGAAATTTGCCTGTTACTCCAGGTGTTTCTTGACTTCCTACTTTTGCATTCCAGGCCCTTATAAGAAAAGGACATCTTTTTTGGGTGTTAGTTCTAAAAGGTCTTGTAGGTCTTCATAGAACTGTTCAACTTCAGGTTCTTCAGTGTTACTGGTCAGAGCATAGACTTGGATTACCATAATATTGAATGGTTTGCCTTGGAAATGAACAGAGATCATTCTATCGTTTTTGAGATTGCATCCAAGTACTGCATTTCAGACTCTTTTGTTGACTATGATGGCTACTCCATTTCTTCTAAGGGATTCCTGCCCGCAGTAGTAGATATAATGGTCATCTGAGTTAAATTCACCCATTCCAGTCCGTCTTTGGAGAAGGCAATGGCACCCCACTCCAGTACTCTTGCCTGGAAAATCTCATGGCTGGAGGAGCCTGGTAGGCTGCAGTCCATGGGGTTGCTAAGAGTCGGATACAACTGAGCGACTTGACTTTTCTTTTTCACTTTCATGCATTGGAGGAGGAAATGGCAACCCACTCCAGTGTTCTTGCCTGGAGAATCCCAGGAACGGGGGAACCTGGTGGGCTGTGGTCTATGGGATCACACAGAGTCAGACATGACTGAAGTGACTTAGCAGCAGCAGCAGCAGTCCATCTTAGTTCGCTGATTCCTAGGATGTTGATGTTCACTCTTGCTGTCTCTTGTTTGACCACTTCCAATTTGCCTTGATTCATGGACCTGACATTCCAGGTTCCTATGCAATGTTGTTCTTTACAGCATCGGACCATGCTTCCAGCACCAGTCCCATCCACAGCTTGTTTTTGTTTTTTATGTCTCCACTGATCTCCAGTAACATTGGGCATCTACCGACCTGAGGAGTTCATTTTTCAGTGTCCTATCTTTCTGCCTTCCTATACTGTTCATGGGGATCTCAAAGCAAGTTGGTTTGCCATTCCCTTCGCCAGTGGACCACATTCTGTCAGTCCTCTCCACCATGACCCATCCATCTCAGGTGACCCCACACAGCATGGCTTAGTTTCATTGAGTTAGACAAGGCTGTGGTCCGTGTGATCAGATTGGCCTGTTGTCTGTGATTGTGGTTTCAGTCTGTCTGCCCTCTGATGCCCCCTCTCAATGCCTACTGTCTTACTTGGGTTTCTCTTACCTTGGATGTGGGGTATCTCTTCACGGCTGCTCCAGCAAAGTGCAGCCACTGCACGCTAATAAAGTAATGCTCAAAATTGTCCAAGTCGGGCTTCAGCAATATGTGAACTGAGAAATTCCAATGTTCAAGCTGGTTTTAGAAAAGGCAGAGGAACTAGAGATCAAATTGCTGACATTCACCAGATCATTGAAAAAGCAAGAAAGTTCCAGAAAAACATCTATTTCTGCTTTATTGACTATGCCAAAGCCTTTGACTGTGTGGATCACAATAAACTGAAAAATTCTGAAAGAGATGGGAATACCAGACCACCTGACCTGCCTCTTGAGAAACCTGTATGCAGGTCAGGAAGCAACATTTAGAACTGGACATGGAACAACAGACTGGTTCCAGATAGGAAAAGGAGTACATCAAGGCTGTATATTGTCACCCTGCTTATTTAAGTTATACGCAGAGTACATCATGAGAAACACTGGGCTGGATGAAGCACAAGCTGAAATCAAGATTGTGGGGAGAAATATCAATAACCTTAGATATGCAGATGACACCACCCTTTTGGCAGAAAGTGAAGAAGAACTGAAAAGCCTCTTGATGAAAATGAAACAGGAGAGTGAAAAAGTTGGCTTAAAACTCAACATTCAGAAAACGAAGATCATGGCATCCAGTCCCATCACTTCATGGGAAATAGATGGGGAAACAGTGGCTGACTTTATTTCTTTAGGCTCCGAAATCACTGCAGATGGTGATTGCAGCCATGAAATTAAAAGACGCTTGCTTACTCCTTGGAAGGAAAGTTATGACCAACCTAGACAGCATATTCAAAAGCAGAGACATTACTTTGCCAACAAAGGTCCATCTAGTCAAGGCTGTGGTTTTTCCAGTAGTCACATATAGATGTGAGAGTTGGACTATAAAGAGGGCTGAGTGCAGAAGAGTTGATGCTTTTTAACTGAGGTGTTGGAGAAGACTCTTGAGACTCCCTTGGGCTACAAAGAGATCCAACCAGTCCATCCTAAAGGAAATCAGTCCTGGGTGTTCATTGGAAGGACTGATGTTGAAGTTTAAACTCCAATACTTTGGCCACGTGATGCGAAGAGCTGGCTCATTTGAAAAGACCCTGATGTTGGGAAGGATTGAAGGCAGGAGGAGAACGGGACAACAGAGGATGAGTTGGTTAGATGGCATCACCAACTCAATGGACATGAGTTTGGGTAAACTCTGGGAGTTCGTGATAGGGACGCCTGGCGTGCTGTGGTTCATGGGGTCGCAAAGAGTTGGACACGACTGAGCAACTGAACTGATTGACTAAAATAGTTGAATATAAGTCTGTCTGATGTCTGGACACCCTCAGGGATGATTTCTATTAATTTCTTTTTATACTGTGAATGGGTCATGTTTTTCTTTCCATTGCTTGTAATTTTTTGTTGAAAAGTAGTCACTTTGAATATTATTATATAACACTTTAGGATATCATTTTCATCCACTCAACTTTCAGGGTTTGTTGTTGCTGCTTCTTGTCATTCATGTGGTTTGTTTAGTGACTTTTCTGAACAGATTTTTAAAAGTGTGCATTCTTTGTTATGTGTGGGTACTTAGGTCTCTTTTCTGTTAGCTTGATTGTTAGCTGTGATTTGACTGAGACTTTCTTAATTTCCTGGAACAAACCAACCAATCAAACAAAAGAAGTCTCTCAATCTTTGCAGATTGGCTCTGATAAGGCACTCCTTCAGTGCTTGTCCAGATGACTTCAATGACTGAGCTTTTGTGTCCTGCTTGCACAGAGCCTGAATTAATCAGAGGTGAGAGCTTAGGTCTTTTCTGTGCATGCTTCCAGCCTTGGGTTTTCATGTGGCTTTTAGATTTTCTGCACTATGTGGAAACTCTAAAGGCCTCACCCCTCTGGTATCTCCTTTTCCAGCTTCTTTCATCCCAGAGTTTTTGGTTAGTTTGTTGCTTGTCCAGACTGTTATCCCTTGCCTCAAGTGGCATTTGCCTTTAAGTGCTTTTGATAAATACCTTCCAGGAAGTCACATCAGCCCCCAGAAAGCTCTAAGGCAGTCAAAACAGAGGGAAACATTTGAGCCAGTCTTTCAGTGATCCATCCAGCAGACAGGTCAAAACACACAGCTACAGTTCTTTGAGAATCAGATTTGTGTTGTTCCCTCTGGTACTAGTAACCTGCACCAGGAAGGCACGTGGTTGTCTTGAAGGCCACCATAGGTCTGGGAAATTGGGGAGGGAATACAGGGTGAGTTAGAACACCATAGAGCTCCCTTACCAAAATTCAGCAGTTTGTCCTCCTTTATTAAGCATTTCCCTGGTGGTTCTGTTTTTAATTAGATTTCAGAGTTCCAAAAAATTGATTCTGACAGTTTTTGCCATCTTATTCATTGCTTTTGTGGAAAAGTGGAGTTTTGGAGTTCCTATTCTACCCGTTTTGGTCTACTCCAATCTCACAACTCTTTTTATCATTTCATCAACTTTAACCTTATTATAACATTAGTGATAAAATAGTCTTTATTCCTTGCTATTAATGAAAGTGCCTTTGGCTTTTGCCAACAAACATTGCAGTTTTAATTTTTAAGCCATTTATTCTTTATTTCAAGGGAATATCTTTTTTTCTGTTTAAATTTTTTCCTATGATCTATTTATACGAGTTTCATGGTAATAGGCCTTCTAATTTTGAAACCTCTTGGCCGTCATATATTTTTATATTGAATGTTATTAAACTATACTGAATTTGTCTTTTAAATTTTAAAAATTTTCATCTATATTCATAGTAAAATTGTTTACTGATTTCATATAGTCAGATTTTGATTTCAGGAATTGGCTACTTTCTCAAAATGAATTAAGTCTTTTATCTTTTTCTTTTCTTAGAAATATATCCTTTAAGATTGGATAATTTTTATTCTTTGAAAGTTTGAAATAATTTAATTCTAAAACTATCGCACCTTGCAGCCATTTGAAGGGAAGGCAAACTTTTTTGAAGCTCTTTAAAAATTCTTCTCTAGTTATTGTTCTATTCTGGTTGTCTGCTTCTTGACTTGAAGGGGATTACTTACAGAAAGGACTTTCCTGGTGGCTCACTGGTAAAGAATCTGCCTACAATGCAAGAGATGCAGGAGATGCAGGTTCAATCCCTGGGTGGGGAAGATCCCCTTGATCTTTATTAGCTGATGATCAAATCTTACCACTCTAGAGACAGGAATGGGATAAAATAGTAGCCTAGGTGTGATCTGATGAGAACCTTCAGTACTGAGGCAGTGGAAATGAAAGAAGCAACAGATGCAAATGTCAGTGTTTTTGAAGAATTGATATAACTTAATTCTTCAAACACATTGTAGATGACATCCTCCAAAAAATATTACTAAAGGTTTATTCTGTAAGATTTTAAGTTCAGAATCATATGTAGACTTAAAAGTTAATAAATATTCTTTAGCAAATAGAAATTGTTAAAAATAAATGTAAGATTTTATGTTTATTAAAAGATACATAAGACATTTTTTATGTGTGGGGTAAAAAATGTTTTGCTCCAGTATAAAATACCCTGCGTCTTGGTGCTTTTGAAAGGGCTGCACTCTTTATTTCAAATTATCATTGTTTTCCTATTATAACCTTCTTGAGCATCTCTTTTCCTCCACCTGGGTTTAGCTTCTTCAGAGCAGGCAGCCTAGTAGCTTATTCTTCCTGTTTTTCCTTAATTGCCTTTTTTATTTTAGTTATAAAAGCTGGTTTGCTTTACATTATTAGTTGATTGAAGATGAGATTTTTCAGCACTGATCTAGGTCAATGAAAATTTAGGAACTGAAGTCAGAAATTAATGGAGATAGAATTCAATTCATGAAACTGATGCAATATCTTTAATGCATGTAGATAGAGAAATCTTCCATTTATTTGGGTGTATCTTTGGTGTTTCATTTATTTTATTGACACACCTCTCTGATAGATACAAGAAATATAATAAATTCATAAGCATACAATTAATATATAACATTATTAATATTAGCATTTTATTATAAATAATTATTTATAAAAAGTTTATATCTCTTTTGCTGTTAACATTATGACTAAACTTTCCTGAGAAGCAAAGGGAAATAACCACCAATTGTTATTCAAATATAAAATTAGTTATATAGGTTTGCCAAAAAGAGAAAATTTATATTTTTCTGTACATGTTAAAATGAATTTTTCTCTTTTTCTAGGATGTACCGAGGGAGAGCATATTTTAAACGACACTTTTATAAGCAAGCAGTTCAAGATCTTTCTATTGCAGTTCACTTAGATCCTAATAACTGGTTAGCATTGTATTATAGAGCCTGCTTATTTAGGAAGAGTAACCCTCTTAGAGCGCTACAGGATTATAGTGTTTCAGGTACTTCACCTTCAATGGCACATATATGGGGATTTAATCCGAGGTTCAGCAGCTCACTTTCATGGAGTGGGATACTAATGTGGGATGACTAATGTTATATGTGTATTATTGTATGGTTTTATATATATATATATATACACACACTAATGTATATTTATATAGCACATGTATTTGTTTATATTTGTAAGCTATAATAGTTTAGGTAAAAGTGTTTCTAATATTCCCCTTTAGTGTGTGTGATTGTGTGTGTGTTTATGTGTGTATAACAGTGACAAAGAGAGAATATCATATCAAAGAAATCTCTTTCTATATATGAACTTCTGAGGCTATTTCTGGAAATCAAGGCCTATTTCTAGCCATCTTGCTAAAATGATATAAATTTTCCTGGTGGAATGAGTCCCACTCCATAGGCCCAGCCGATGGATTAGTCAAATTTGGAATTTTGTAACCTTTAAACTGAAAATGGGAATCCTTGGTAAGAGGATGCCAACAGCTAAAAGTGGCCATTTCCACCTCAGTCTGTACCAGTACATTCTTGGTCCACAAGTAGGTCCAGCACAATTCTGTACAGAGAATAAGTGCTCAGCAAACAGTATCCAGTTGTTTCCAGCCAGGATTCAACCCTCCAGACATGGCTGTGTTAACCTGGGTG
Organism: Cephalophus harveyi; assembly: GCA_006410635.1. Taxonomy (NCBI): domain Eukaryota; kingdom Metazoa; phylum Chordata; class Mammalia; order Artiodactyla; family Bovidae; genus Cephalophus; species Cephalophus harveyi. The sequence goes on along the minus strand of SJYT01066799.1, from coordinate 88,361 downwards.
CAAAGTGTTAGAATCCCGACATCCTTGATGAGGCAGAATCTAGAGCTTAAGGAAACCTTAGACCCTTAGGAAGAGAAGAGACAGCTGTTTAGGGAAGTCCATAATAGATGATCATTTATTGATATCTCTAAGTCCATCTGACTTCTGAAGTCACCCTTCCCATGAATATGCAAATAAAATAACTCAGAGCCCACCCTGTATGCCGAGAGGAGTCTAGTGTCCTCCCTTCTATTGCCAGCGATTCCTGGAACTGAGGATTCTTGTTCATTTCTCTTGTAATCTTTGTATCTAATTACTCCTGTCTGATTGATTCTCCCTTTTGGTTCACCAGTTCACTTCTCATGGTTACCATCTATTACTGAATGTTTCAGGGGTCATTGGATAAAGTTAGCACAGATAACTTAAAATTGAAAGTTAAACACCTGTATTTCTGAAGGTTCGTCTTTTATTAGTCTCTTTGTCAGCCCTGTACATCTGCCATCTAGCCAAACCCCTTTCTTCCTGTTCTTCATAAAAGCCACTTTCTCATATTTCCCTCTTCTCCATGTCTTGGGCTCCTCATCCCCTCTTTTCTAGGCTGTCACAATAATATAAATCCTTGTCAGTTGATTTTTCAGAGCTGACCAACTTTATTTTGGCCTCAGTCCTTTCCTATAGGTTAGCCTAAGGAGTTTTATCTTTCATTAAATGGACCCTCAAGATATTTCTCTAAGCTAATAATAATATCTAACATTCATTAGACATTTCACAACTTTCCAGGCATATTCTAAATGCTACATAGGGAGTGTCTCAATTACTCTTCAGAATAATGCTATGAGGTAGGTACTATTATCATCTCCATTTTACTGATGAAAAAAGCGATGCACAGAGGGGTTAAGTAATTCTAATACATTTTTTTCCCCCTAAAGAGAATGTTTCTGTTTTTCAGAGCAACCACCCAAACTGCAGCTAACTTTCTCCTTGTTAGACAGTCATACTGTAAATTGAGCTGTCAAATGACCTTCAAGTGATTACTTAATCTGTGTGATCATTGCTTATACTCGATATACTTCCCAGAATATAGTACTGTGAATATTTGTGTCCCAGACTGTGAACATTATATATATATTTTTTTTTTTTGAAACTTTCCCTTTTTAGCTAGAATGTGCTTGAGAAACTTGGAGATATAGATCATATGTTGTGTAAATCTCATCTAATTCACTGCATGTTTTTGAAAGCTGAGGGGGAAACGTGAGATGACCTCTACACTGACTGGTTGTTGTTCAGTCGCTAAATCGTGTCTGTTTCTCTGTGATCCCATGGACTGCAGCACACCAGGCTTCCCTGTCCTTCAGTGTCTTCTGGAGTTTGCTCAGACTGCTGCCCGTTGAGTTGGTTATGTCATCCAACCACCTCATTCTCTGTGACCCTCTTCTCTTCTGCCTTCAGTCTTTCCCAGCCTCAGGGTCTTTTCCAGTGAGTTGTCTCTTTGCATCAGGTTGCCAAAGTATTGGAGCTTCAGCTTCAGCATCAGTCCTTCCAATGAATATTCAGAGTTGATTTCCTTTAGGATTGACTGACTAGACTGGTCACTGATGAGGCCCACACACCCGGAGTCCTGAGAGAAGGTTACTTGTGCCCTATGCTTCTGTTATTTGGGACATGCATAGTCAACTTGCCTGCCTTAACTCCAAGGTCTGTATGCACTGGGGTGGTCTCTTTGAGCTGCCCTTCCTGGTTTATGTGTATAAGCCTGGCCTCTGCTATCTGTCCCAGTCTGGGCTTGTACATGTTGTTTGGCCAGTAATGATGCTTTCCTGTATACCTGATAATAACAGACCATCAAGGGTAATGGCACCTTTCTGACTGCAGTTCACTGAAGTGAATCAGAGGTTAGATTCTAGGCCCATCTTTGACATTGGTTTGCATGGGCAATGTGGACGTTAATCTTTTCATTTGTAGATTACCTGGATTACCACCAGGATGTCTTCCAGCTCTAATGAATTTGTGAATCAGGATAATCACATTGTTATTGATAAACAAATATACTTTTTTATGTGAGTACTATTTTTACTCACTGAGGAATTACACCCATAGATATGTTTTATTTTATATAATGTTAAAAAATAAGAATAATCTGTAGGAAGGAGTATAGGGTAAAATATAACTCAGATATGTTTGCTCACAACCTGAATAAGATATATACCTTTATTTTTAAGCTCTCATAAATGATGGCTACGAGAATCTTAGTTGTTTCCTACATCGGGGCATACTGTATGCAGATATGAAACTTTGGTTGCTAGCAATTTGTGACTTTGAAACCGTTATTTCTCTAGAAAGGTATGTTTTCTTTTTCATTCTTACTGATTTCACTTTTGTATAAAATTAAGAAAATACCAAAAATCCAAGAAAAAGCTTTCTTCCCTCATCATTAGTGACTTTGTAAAAATGAGAAAAATATAAAGTCACCCTAGAATTACAATACTACTTCCAAAAATAAGATTACTTCCAAAATAAGGACTGTTCTCAACATCTGTTTGCCTCAGCTGCTTCTGCAAATTTTGGGGATTGAATGGGTTTGAGGGGAGTTTATATTCATGGATAACAAAGTCAACCAGTAATTAAGAGCAGTTTGGTGATGACCAGGTTAGAACTTTTTGAAGTTAAGTTCATGGAAAATTGTCATCTATTTCTAAAATGTGATGGCAAAATATTCTGCTTGATATATCATTACAATGTACAATATGTGACTCAATGGAAGGAAATCCTCCGTTTAGAACTTCTGGCTGCATTTTGTTTAGTAATGCAAAAGAAAAAAGCGAATACCATTAGAATATGAGTTCAGGAAGAAACAGATTGAAGGTTATATACACTAGTCAGAAAACCAGAGTGTAAAAACAGAATTTAATTAAATAATTCCCCTTCTTTCCAAAGAAGCATTCGTTAAAATGGAAGTTGTCAGAAAGGTAACAAATTATGCCATTTTTGTGCCATCCAACAGACTGCTACTTAGCTTCTTTGGGGTAAACATGGAACTTGACTTAGGACGGTCATGGAGCATGGCTCCATAGTGGCCGCAGTGGTTTTCTTTGGGATATTTTTGAGTCAGGAAGAGAAAGAAGTGAGTTTCAGTTGCAGAAAGCCAGAAAGTGGGCAATAGGCAAAGGGTCAGGACTTCTACAAAGTTGGGCTAAAGAATGTGTAATTTCTTCATTTTGAAATAGAGGCATGGAACACAATTTCTAAAGTTCTACATTGAAAATTGTTTGATTCTAAGAGAGAAAAACAGTATTTATTTGGTATAGAAAAGCAGCTGGGTTAATAACTCTGGGGAGAGGATTTTTAACCCTAAGCCTTGCTGTTTCTTATTGTTCCACACCCTTTCTTAGGGCAAATATAACATAGACTGAGGCAAAAGCTTTTGAGGAAAACTAAGCTTGTTATTCAAGATAAGTCAAGATTAAGTAAAAAAGAGTGAAGTATTGTTAAGAGTCAAGAAGACTTTAGGAAATCTATTCCTAGGATAAATCCTACAGATGTTTATTCCTTACTAAGGATTTTATGAAGGTGTTTGGAATTTTTAATAGAAATTAGTTAATTGGTTTACTTTGCTTTAGTAAAACCCTGAGAATGAACCCTTGAATAAATTGCTGTATGGAGAACATTTGGAATAGTTAAAATGTCTAAGAATATTTTGCTTTGTCATTTTTTTTTAAAGAACCATGACTTTGGCCTATATAAATATTGGCCTCATATATCTGCTACATCTGGATAACTACATTGAAGCCACTTCATATTTTTCTGAGGCTATTAGACATGACCCTCTGTATATTCAAAGCTATATTTGTCGAGCAGAAGCCTATAATAAGGTATCTAAAGTTTGAGATGCTTGATTTTTTTAAAAAGTTTTAATTTTCTGAATAGTTGTTCAGTGCTGCCAAGTCACTTCAGTCGTGTCCGACTCTGTGCGACCCCATAGACAGCAGCCCACCAGGCTCCCCTGTCCCTGGGATTCTCCAGGCAAGAACACTGGAGTGGGTTGCCATTTCCTTCTCCAATGCAAGAAAGTGAAAAGTGAAAGTGAAGTCGCTCAGTCATGTCCAACCCTCAGCGACCCCATGGACTGTAGCCTTCCAGGCTCCTCCGTCTATGGGATTTTCCAGGCAAGAGTACTGGAGTGGGGTGCTATTGCCTTCTCCAGTTAAATAGTATAATTTAAAATATATCTATGTATTCTTTTTCAGCTAATTACAGAGCCTAGTGCATTTATAAGCAATGCATATTAGGTATTAAATAGATTCAGTTAATTAGAAAAACCCACTTATAAAGCCTCTCCTGATGAGGTGTGAATTTCTTTCTTTCATTTTCTTTTTTTAAAATAATGCCTTTTTTCTTATTACAAAAGCAATATATATATGTAATATATGTATGCAAATAAGAATAAATTAAAAACCATTCGCAATCTTATTCTCTAGAATGGGATCTGTGCACTGGATGGGATCAAAATTATTCACATTTTCTTTTAAATTTGGTTTAAATTTTACAAGCTATTTAAATTAAAAAACTAATGTATGCTTAGTGTAAAATTCAAACAATGCAGTAAATAATAAAAGTTCTTCCTGACTCTAACCAAATTTGACTTTCCAGAGATATATGTTGTTAGCTGGTTGTGTCTGCTTTTCAAAGCAGATATTCCTTTCTACTGCTCCACTACTAACCACCCTGTCCAAGATACTGTCATTTCTCACTGGTTATTGCAGTAGCCTCCTGCTCTTGCTGCTTCTGTTCTTTATTCCTTTTTGATGGATTTTCAAAACAACAGCATAATGATCCTGTTAAAACATAAATCAGATTATTTTACTTTTTTGCCTGGAACTCTTCAATAGCTTCCCTTGTGTGCTCAGCGTAAGAGCCAAATATCCTGCAAAAGCCAAAGATTTGCAAGAGTTCATGTGAACTGGCTTCTCATTACCTTTTGGCCCTCATCTCCTCCAAGTCCTCTCCTCATGTAGGTTTCAGTCAAGATAGGCTGTTATGCTATGGAAAAACAGCAACAACAGACAAAACTTCAAAGTCAACATCTTAAAATAACCAAAGTTTATTTTTTGCCCACGCTACATGTCCATTGGGAGTTTGCTAGAGGCTCTGTTCTCACTGTCAACATCTCAGAACCCGGTGTGACTAGAGTCCCACTCAGGAGTCCTTACCTTCCCGACGGTGGAGGTGGATGACCCTGTGGCCATTCTGGCATTGTCCCCAGGGAGAGTTTCTCTTTGGGAAGGGATGGGGATGGAGTGTGACCCTTTTGTGTCCCTCCCTGTAGATGGAGCTGAGGCCTTATGCAGAAGTTTCCTTCGAGCATACTTAGAAACCAAAGCACCAGCATACCAAGGGGTAAGGACATATATTCAAAGACTTATTGTTGTGAGGGGGCAAATATTTCTTCACAGTAATGTTTGAGTAAATTACATTGTATTCACACTCTAGAGCATTATGTAGCCAATAAAAAGAATAATTAGGACTATACCAGCTGATTTAGAGGGATTTCCAAGATACTCTAAAGCAAGATAGAAGAGTATAAAGTGTGTACAGTATGATCCCATGTAGATGAAACAGTGACAAACCAAACCCTGTGTATGTATACAGAAGAATACCTTTGCTACAGTGTGGATTCAGCCTCGAGAGTAAATCCAATTTCATGCTGCCTGGAGAAATTCCATCCCAGGAAAGTTTGCAAAGGCCAGAGAATGAGCCTCCATCATTCCCAGTCAAGGTTTTCTCAGTGCGTACCCATGTCCATTGTAGGAACCAGGTGGAGCAATGCAAACATATGACAAGGTGGTTTATTAATTACACCAACCTGGTCAGTCAATTTGAGAAGCAGCAGGCCGGAAGTTGCACAGTTAAACACATCTCAAACTCCTTCCTTTTGAATTCCCTCTTTTGACGTGACCCACTCTGTATGTCTACTTCCATGTACAAATAAATTTGCATCAACATGTCAGCATAGTAAGAGGAGTCATTTGTTGTCCTGGGTTCATTTTACTGGAACCTGTTTAGTTCCTCCTTTTGTAGCATACCTAATGCTGGGAAAGATTGAGGGCAGGAGGAGAAGGGGACGACAGAGGATGAGATGGTTGGATGGCATCACCGACTCAATGGACATGAGTTTGGGTGGACTCTGGGAGTTGGTGATGGACAGGGAGGCCTGGAGTGCTGTGGTTCATGGGGTCGCAAAGAGTTGGACACGACTGAGCAACTGAACTGAACTGAATGTTGTAAAAATTTGTACAAATCCAGATTATGCTATGTAACCTATATTAAGAATCAATGTTTACTTTTCATTGTATATTGATTTTAAAACATATCTTTTTCATCATTGTATTTTGTTTTACTCATTCATTTTACCCTTTAAGTGCAAGCTTGTTTTTCCTCTCTTATTTTTAAGAGAAATTGACTTTTTATTTTACCTTCCTTTGCGATCTAGTTTACTAACGAGTAATGTTTGGTGTAAAAGATCCTATGTTTGAGGGAGAAAAACTGAAAAGCTAGAGAAAAAGCTAAATAAAAGAAACTAGAATACATGATATAATCATATTTATCTAAAACTATGTATTTGTGGGTCTGTGTAATCATTCTTCAAACTTAAAGATAATTTAAAAAACCAGAAGACTTAGCATCTTTTTGTGTTTTTTTTTTTTTTACTTCACTGTATCCCACATTCATTGAGGAATTCCTACACAATTTCTGTATTGAAGAGTGGGAGGAATAAATATCAGAAAGAAAGCAATTAGTATTATTATGAGCTAAATTTCTGTTTATCACTCAACAGTTGCACAAACTGAAAAAGGCAGTAAGAGAGTTATCTTATGCTATCCACCTTCAGCCAGATGGAATCCAATTATATATAATAAGGTATGAGCATAGAAATAGAATTCTTCTTGGGATAACAGTATCTGAGCTAGCTATTGGAATCCGTAGTTCTTTCTTGATCCTCCTGACCTCTTTGTCTTACGTTTAATCTCCCAGAAATGGCCATCTTCCAACCAGCAGGTCAAATATAGTTACTGTTTTTGTTGAATTTTAAGATAATTTATGTAATAAGCAGATCTTTCCCTTTGTTCTATTCTTGTTTCAAAACATAACTATCTCGTGTTTAAGTTCTTTGAGGCTTCTCTAGATTACTGGTTAGATAGTTACCCCAGATCTCATGAAAGTGAGGCAGTATATTTTGATTGTGTCTGCAGAGGTACCAAGTATAAACCTCGGCTAATTCGGTGAAAACAAAACAAAACAAAGCACGATACTTTGAACTGTATTTCAGACCCAGTAGAGTTTGCTATGAAAGGACCCATTGCAAATTATGAGTTATCACTACCAAAAATATAATTACTAACTTGGGAAATGGATTTACAGATGTGGCAAAATGGGCGGTAACAGTGCTTTCTGATAAGAGCTTGCTTTGTGTTTTAACTCTAGAACCATATTTTAACAATTTATGTAAATACTTCTCCCTTTTTATGTCCCTTTGACCTGTGTTTAGCTTTAAAATTTCTCAGCAGCAGAGTGTAACATTTTAAATACTGATAAAAAAAAGACTTGAGTATTTTCCTTTCAGGTTCACATTTGCTAAATTGTTTTGTTCTCACATTCTCATGCTAATTGGCTTACTTAGACTTACACAAATATTCATAAATTTCACAGTTTTTGTCATATATATGTAAGTGTGAATAAACGTAATTTAGGATCTTAAGTAATATAAAAATCTTTATTTTAGAAAAATGCAGATTATTTTTAACTGCTTAGATTTAAAGAGTGTTATTTCTTCCAGAGGACAGTATCTTCTTAGGATGAGATGCTATGATCTTGCAAAGTTCACTATTTATCAAGTAGCAGAAATGAACAAAGGTAAATATAATCAATGCAAAATTATAACATTGCCTTAATTTTAAAATACTTCTTTAATCTTTTTATACTATTTGCTATAGCTATGTATAGCTAGCACAAAGAGTGCGCTTGAAAGTCAGAGTTGGATTTTGAAACTTTAAAACACCAATTTTGCATGTATATAATCAATTTGTAAAATGCCTCATAACCTGGTGAGTTTTGTGAGAGATTATTGTGTGTGTGTGTGTGTATGTGTGTGTGTGCCCAGTCATGTTTGATTCTTTGAAACCCCATGAACCATAGCCCATCAGGCTCCTCTGTTCATGGAATTTTCCAGGTAAGAATACTAGAATGGGTGCCATTTCCTACTCCAGGGGATCTTTCTGTCCCAGGGATCGAATCCACATCTCTGTGTCTCCTGCACTAGCAGGTGGATTCTTTACCACCTGGAAAGCCCTGAGATTATTACAGGCTATATCAAGCTTACACTATTATTTTTTTGTTTGTAATTGGAATGTTTTATTGTTTGTTGATAATAAATAGATTTTAGTATCATATTGATTTATTAAATTCATATTGTAAAAAACAGAATATTGAATTGCTTGACTGCCTAAAAACAATTATATTGAAGTCTAGATACTTGGCAAAGTTATTGATAAACTTTCTTTTCCTTTCAGGTCTCATTGAGTTGAGTCCTATACAGCAAGCACTCATTTATTCATTTTGTGAGAACCATGACAAGGCCATTCAGGTCTTGGATGGGATCACGTTGAATAAGCCTGATATCCCCATGTGTACTCTATTAGCAAAAGCACAAATGAAGGCCAAGAGAAACAAGGTGAAAAACGTTTCAGTAATGTTTACTAACCTATTAATGGATTTTTAATATTGTGCTTAGAATTACAGCTTATATATACATTTTTTTAACAAAACTAAATCATGCCATTCATTTATTGATTCTTCTGTTAATTAACATTTAGGTTATTCCCTTTTATTTTTTTCCTCTTAAGAGTAAGGCTGCTATAAGCATTCTTTTTCATGTCTTTGTTAACATTGCTGGAACACAGAGGATGTAAATGTTTGACTTTCAAGAAAATGGCACATCATTCCATAGGCTTCTACCAATTTATTCTTGCACCTGTGGTGTATGAGTATTATTGCTTATCTCCATCCTATGATAACTGGTATTGTCAACTTTATTTTTGTCAATTTGGTGCATAAAACTGTCTGTGGTCTTAATTCACATTTTTCAGTTTGAGCGAAAGTTGAGGCGTCATTTTATAGGCTAATAGCCGCTCACATTTACTATTCTATCCATTTCCTGTACACATTTTTGTTTGTCTTGTTCATATTGATTTTTGGCATTGAAAAAAATAAGTTCTGTGTATGAATCCTTGGTTGGTGGCATGTGTGTCATATATTCTCTTAAAATTTGTGCCTGCTTTTTAAATTTTCTTTATGATGTCTTTTAATGAGCAGAGGGTCTTAATTTTAATGTAGTTGACTATATCTACTTTTTGTTTCATTGTCACAGCCTTAAAAAAATTCTTGTTTGGACTTTGCTGGGGGACCAGTGGCAAAGACTCTGTGCTCCCAATGCAGGGGGCCTGGGTTCGATTCCTGGTCAGCTAACTAGATCCCACACGCCACAACCTGACACAGTCAAATAAATAAATAAATAATATTTAAAAAAATTTCTTGTTTAAAAATTCCCTTTCTACACCAGGGTTGTAAGATATTTCCCAATAATTTCTTCTAAGAGTTTAAAAGTTTTGCTATTCAAATTTAAGATCTCAGTTCAGTTCAGTTACTCAGTCGTGTCCAACTCTTTGTGACCCCATGGACTGCAGCATGCCAGGCTTCCCTGTCCCTCACCAGCTCCTGGAGGTTGCTCAAACTCATGTCCAGCAAATTGGTGACGCCATCCAATCATCTCATCCTCTTTCGTCCCCTTCTCCTCCTGCCTTTAATCTTTGCCAGCACCAGGGTCTTTTCCAAAGAGTCAGTTCTTCGCATCAGGTGGCCAAAATATAGGAGTTTCAACATCAGCATCAGTCCTTCCAGTGGATATTCAGGACTGATTTCCTTTAAGGATTGACTGGTTCGATCTCCTTGCAGTCCAAGGGAGTCTCAAGAGTCTTTTCAAACATCACAGTTCAAAAGCATCAATTCTTTGACATTTAGCTTTCCTTATAATCCAACTCTCACATCCATACATGACTATTGGAAAAGCCATAGCTATGACTAAAAAGACCTTTGTTGGCAAAGTAACGTCTCTGCTTTTTCATATGCTATCTATGATGGTCGTAGCTTTTCTTCCAAGGAGCAAGCGTCTTTTAATTTCATGGCTGCAGTCACCATCTGCAGTGATTTTTGGAGCTCCCCAAACTAAAGTCTCTCACTGTTTCTATTGTTTCCCCATCTAGTTGCCATGAAGTGATGGGACCAGATGCCATGATCTTAGTTTTCTGAATGTTGAGCTTTAAGCCAACTTTTTCACTCTCCTCTTTCACTTTCATCAAGAGGCTCCTTTGTTCTTCTTCACTTTATGCCATAACGGTAGTGTCATCTGCATATCTCAGGTTATTGATATTTCTCCTGGCAATCTTGATTCCAGCTTGTGCTTCATCCAGACTGGGTATTTCACATGAGGTACTCTACATAGAAGTTAAATAAGCAGGGTGACAATATACAGCCTTGATGTACTCCTTTTTCTATTTAGAACTGGTCTGTTGTCCCATGTCCAGTTCTAAATGTTGCTTCCTGACCTGCATATAGGTTTCTCAAGAGGCAGGTCAGGTGGTCTGGTATTCCTATCTCTTTCAGAATTTTCCACAGTTTATTGTGATCCACACAGTCAAAGGCTTTGGCATAGTCAATAAAGCAGAAATAGATGTTCTTCTGGAACTCTCTTGCTTTTTTGATGATCCAGAGGATGTTGGCAATTTGATCTCTGGTTCCTCTGCCTTTTCTAAAGCCAGCTTGAACATCAGGGAGTTCACGGTTCACGTATTGCTGAAGCCTGGCTTGGAGAATTTTGAGCATTACTTTACTAGCATGTGAGATGAGTGCAATTGTGCGGTAGTTTGAGCATTCTTTTCCATTGCCTTTCTTTGGGATTGGAATGAAAACTGATCTTTTCCAGTCCTGTGGCCACTGCTGAGTTTTCCAAATTTGCTGGCAGATTGAGTGCAGCACTTTCACAGCATCATCTTTCAGGATTTGAAATAGCTCAAGTGAAATTCCATCACCTCCACTAGCTTTGTTTGTAGTGATGCTTCCTAAGGCCCACTTGACTTCACATTCCAGGATGTCAGGCTCTAGGTGAGTGATCACACCATTGTAATTATTTGGGGCGTGAAGATTTTTTTTGTACAGTTCTTCTGTGTATTCTTGCTACCTCCTCTTCATATCTTCTGCTTCTGTTAGGTCCATACCATTTCTGTCCTTTATTGAGCCCATCTTTGCATGAAATGTTCCCTTGGTATCTCTGATTTTCTTGAAGAGATCTCTAGTCTTTCCTGTTCTATTGTTTTCCTCTGTTTATTTGCAATGATCACTGAGGAAGTCTGTGTTATCTCTCCTTGCTATTCTTTGGAACTCTGCATTCAAATAGGAATATCTTTGCTTTTCTCCTTTGCTTTTCACTTCTCTTCTTTTCACAGCTATTTGTAAGGCCTCCTCAGATTGCCGTTTTGTTTTTTTGCATTTCTTTTTCTTGGGAACAGTCTTCCTCCCTGTCTCCTGTACAATGTCTCTAACCTCCGACCGTAGTTCATCAGGCACTCTGTCTGTCAGATCTAGTCCCTTAAATCTATTTCTCACTTCCAATGTATAATCATAAGGATTTTGATTTAGGTCATACCTGAATTGTCTAGTGGTTTTCTCAACTTTCTTCAATTTAAGTCTGCACTTGGCAATAAGGAGTTCATGATCTGAGCCTCAGTCAGCTCCCGGTCTTGTTTTTGCTGACTGTATAGAGCTTCTCCATCTTTGGCTGCAAAGAATATAATCAGTCTGACTTTGGTGTTGGCCATCTGGTGATGTCCATGTGTAGAGTTGTCTCTTTTGTTGTTGGAAGAGGGTGTTTGCTACGACCAGTGCGTTCTCTTGGCAAAACTCTATTAGCCTTTGCCTTCTTCATTCTGTACTCCAAGGCCAAATTTGCCTGTTACTCCAGGTGTTTCTTGACTTCCTACTTTTGCATTCCAGTCCCCTATAATGAAAAGTATATACAGCCTTGATGTACTTTTTTGGGTTTAGTTCTAAAAAAGTCTTGTAGGTCTTCATAGAACCGTTTAACTTCAGCTTCTTCACGTTACTGGTTGGGGCATAGACTTGGATTACCATGATGTTGAATGGTTTGCCTTGGAGATGAACAGAGATCATTCTGTTGTTTTAGAGATTGCATCCAAGTACTGCATTTTGGACTCTTTTGTTGACTATGATGGCTACTCCATTTCTTCTAAGGGATTCCTTCCCACAGTAGTAGATATAATGGTCATCTGAAGTAAATTCATCCATTCCAGTCCATCTTAGTTTGCTGATTCCGAGAATGTCGACATTCACTATTGCTATCTCCTGTTTGATCACTTCCCATTTACCTTGATTCATGGAACTAACATTCCAGGTTCCTATGCAATATTGCCCTTTACAGCATTGGAGCTTGCTTCTGTCACCAGTCCCATCCACAACTGGGTGTTGTTTTTGCTTTGGCTCCATCCCTTCATTCTTTCTGGAGTTATGTCTCCACTGATCTCCAGGGGCATATTGGGCACCTACTGACCTGGGGAGTTCCTCTTTCAGTATCCTATCATTTTGCCTTTTCATACTGTTCATGGGGTTCTCAAGGCAAGAATACTGAAGTGGTTTGCCATTCCCTTCACCAGTGGACCACATTCTGTCAGACCTCTCCACCACGACCAGTCTGTCTTGGGTGGCCCCACATGACGTGGCTTAGTTTTATTGAGTTAGACAAGGCCGTGGTCCATATGACCAGATTGGCTAGTAGTCTGTGATTGTGGTTTCAGTCTATCAGCCCTCTGGTGCCCTCTCTCAGCGCCTGCCGTCTTACTTGCATTTCTCTTACTACCTTGGACATGGGGTAATCTCTTCACGGCTGCTCCAGGAAAGCACAGCTGCTACTCCTTACCTTGGACGTGGTGTTATCCTCTCACAGCTACAGCTCCTGACCTTGGACGTGAGGTAGCTCCTGTGTTGCGTGGCTGCCGCTCCTGTGCCATGCAGCCATCATCTGCATATCTGAGGTTATTGATATTTCTCCCAGCAATCTTGATTCCAGCTTGAGCTTCATCCAGACTGGGCATTTCCCATGAGGTACTCTGCATATAAGTTAAATAAGCAGGGTGACGATATACAGCCTTGATGTACTCCTTTCCCAATTTGGAACCAGTCTGTTGTTCTATCTCTGGTTCTAACTGTTGCTTCTTGACCTGCATACAGATTTCTCAGAAGGCAGGTAAAGTGGTCTGGTATTCCCATCTCTTGAAGAATTTTCCAGAGTTTGTTGTGATATACATAGTCAAAGTCTTTGGCATAGTCAATAAAGCAGGAGTAGATGTTTTTCTGGAACTCCCTTGGTTTCTGGATGATCTAACAGATGTTGGCAATTTGCTCTCTGTTTCCTCTACCTTTCTAAATCCAGCTTGAAGTATATGTAAGTTCATGTTTCATGTACTGTTGAAGCCTGGCTTTGAGAATTTTGAGCATTATTTTACTAGCATGTGAGATGAGTGCAATTGTGCAGTAGTTTGAACATTCTTGGACATTGCCTTTCTTTGGGATTGGAATGAAAACTGACCTTTTCCAGTCCTGCGGCCACTGCTGAGTTTTCCAAACTTGCTGGCATATTGAGTGCAGCACTTTCACAGCATCATCTTTTAGGATTTGAAATAGCTCAACTGAAATTCCATCACCTCCACTAGCTTTGTTTGTAGTGATGCTTCCTAAGGCCCACTTGACTTCACATTCCAGGATGTCTGGCTCTAGGTGAGGGATCACACCATCGTGATTATCTGGGTCATGAAGATCTTTTTTGTACAAGTCTTCTGTGTATTCTTGCCACCTGTTCTTAATATCTTCTGTTAGGTCCATACCATTTCTGTCCTTTATCGAGCCCATCTTTGCATGAAAATTTCCCTTGGTATCTAATTTTCTTGAAGAGATGTCTAGTTTCTCATTCTATTGTTTTCCTCTATTTCTTTGCATTGATTGCTGAGGAAGGCTTTCTTACCTCTCCTTGCTATTCTTTGGAACTCTGCATGGATGCTTATATCTTTCCTTTTTTCCTTTGCCTTTCACTTCTCTTCTTTTCTCAGCTCTTTGTAAGGCCTCCTCAGAAAACCATTTTGTCTTTTTGCATTTCTTTTTCTTGGGGATGATCTTGATCACTGCCTACTGTACAAAGTCCTGAACCTCCATCCATAGTTCTTCACGCACTCTGTTTATTAAATCAAATCCCTTGAATCTATTTCTCACTTCCACTGTATAATCATAAGGGGTTTGATTTAGGTTATACCTGAATGGTCTAGGGGTTTTCCCTACTTTCTTTAATTTAAGTCTGAATTTGGCAATAAGGAGTTCATGATCTGAGCCACAGTCATCTCCCAGTCTTGTTTTTGCTGACTGTATAGAGTTTCTCCATCTTTGGCTGCAAAGAATATAATCAGTCTGGTTTCGGTGTTGACCATCTGATGATGTTCATATGTAGGGTCATCTCTTGTGTTGTTGGAAGAGGGTGTTTGCTATGACCAGTGGGTTCTCTTGGCAAAACTCCGTTAGTCTTTGCCATGGTTCATTTTGTATTCCAAGGCCAAATTTCCTGTTACTCTAGGTATCTCTTGACATCCTACTTTTGAATTCTATTCCCCTATGATGAGAAGGATATCTTTTTTGAGTGTTAGTTCTAAAAGGTCTTGTAGGTCTTTATAGAACCACTCAACTTCAGCTTCTTCAGCGTTACTGGTTGGGGCATAGACTTGGATTACTGTGATATTGAATGTTTTGCCTTGGAGATGAACAGAGATCATTCTGTCGTTTTTGAGATTGCATCCAAGTACTGCATTTTGGATTCTTTTGTTGACTATGATGGCTACTCCATTTCTTCTAAAGGAATGTTGGCCACAATAGTAGATGTAATGGTCCTCTATGTTAAATTCACCCATTCCAGTCCATTTTAGTTCACTGATTCCTAAAATGTCGATATTCACTCTTGCCATCTCCTGTTTGACCACTTCCCACTTACTGTGATTCTTGGACCAAACATTCCTTGTTCCTATGCAATATTGTTCTTTACAGCATTGGACTTTACTTCTTTGACCAGAGGGCATTGTTTTTGCTTTGGCTCCATGTCTTCATTCTTTCTGGAGTTATGTCTCCACTGATCTCCAGTAGCATATTGGGCACCTACTGACCTGGGGAGTACATCTTTCAATGTCCTATCTTTTTGCCTTTTTATACTGTTCATGGGGTTCTCAAGGCAAGAATACTGAAGTGGTTTGCCATTCCCTTCTCCAGTTTAAGATCTCTCTCTACTTTAAATAGATATTTTTGATGTGAGATATTGATAAAATTTCAATTTTCCCCATATGGATACTCAGATGTTCCAATATCATTACTGAAGTGTTCTCCTCAATCAAAGATTTAAGTAGTACATCTGTCCTATTGTAGCTTTTCTTGTATGTGTGGGACTGATTTTGGGCCCTCTATTCTGTTCCTTTGGTCAATATTTCTACCCCTGGCTTAATAATACAATGTCTTAATTACTGTTGCTTTATTGCAATTTTTGACATCTGGTAGAGCAAGTCATCATACCATATTTTTTCAGGAAATCCTTGGTCATTTTTCAGCCTTTACTCTTCCATACACATTTAAAATTCAGCTTGTAGAGTCATTAAAAACCCTAGTGGGAACCTGCTGTATAGCCCAGGGAATTCAGCTCAGTGCTCTAAAATGATCCAGATGGGTGGGATAGGGGTGGGAGGGAGGGAAGTCCAAGAAGGAAGGGATATATGCATACATATAGCTGATTCACTTCTTTGTACAGCAGAAACTAACACTACTGTAAATATCTATGCTCAGTCATTCAGTTGTGTCTGACTCTTTGTGATCACATGAACTGTAGCCCTCCAGGCTCCTGTCTGTGGGATTTTCCAGGCAAGAACACTGTAGTGGGTTGCCACTATGCCTCAATAAAAACAACAGCAACAAGAAATCCTGCTGGAATTTTGACTGAATTGCATTGACTCTCTAGGTTATTTTAGGGATAATTGACACCTTTATGATATTGAATTCCTTCTTGGGAATAACCCTAAATTTCCTTTAACCTCCCTGCCTCCCTGACATTGCTTTGCTAGAAATCTGAGGTCACTTTTGTTTGCACTTTATACTAAATCAATAGTCATGTTCCCTTGGTTCCACTTTCTAAATATATCTCTCAAATCCACTTCCTTTCTCTATTTCTCTGGTCATTAGTCCTAATTCAGAACATATTTTTAGTTTGCTTGACTTAATATAATAGTCTTATAACTCTTCAAAGTTTTTATCCCCATAGCCACCACAGTATTGTGTTTATTTATTTATCTTTTTAATCTCTAGAGGAAAAGGTTTGAATGTTTTCTTTTATAGATTTCTTCAGCACTTTATAATCCTAATGTTCTTTTTTTTTTTTTT
>SJYT01066799.1:40788-71087 GCA_006410635.1 Cephalophus harveyi | reverse complement strand
AATGTTTGCTGTGGGTTTGTCATATATAGCTTTTATTATGTTGAGGTATGTTCCTTCTATTCCTGCTTTCTGGAGAGTTTTTATCATAAATGGATGTTGAATTTTGTCAAAGGCTTTCTCTGCATCTATTGAGATAATCTATGGCTTTTATTTTTCAATTTGTTAATGTGGTGAATTACATTGATTGATTTGCGGATATTGAAGAATCCTTGCATCCCTGGGATAAAGCCCACTTGGTCATGGTGTATGATCTTTTTAATGTGTTGTTGGATTCTGATTGCTAGAATTTTGTTGAGGATTTTTGCATCTATGTTCATCAGTTATATTGGCCTGTAGTTTTCTTTTTTTTGTGGCATCTTTGTCAGGTTTTGGTATTAGGGTGATACCTTCCTCTTCAATTTTCTGGAAGAGTTTGAGTAGGATGGGTGTCAGCTCTTCTCTAAATTTTTGGTAGAATTCAGCTGTGAAGCCGTCTGGACCTGGGTTTTTGTTTGCTGGAAGATTTCTAATTATAGTTTCAATTTCCGTGCTTGTGATGGGTCTGTTAAGATTTCCTATTTCTTCCTGGTTCAGTTTTGAAAAGTTGTATTTTTCTAAGAAATTGTCCATTTCTTCCACATTGTCCATTTTATTGCCATATAATTGCTGATAGTAGTCTGTTATGATCCTTTGTATTTCTATGTTGTCTGTTGTGTATCTCTCCCTTTTCATTTCTAATTTTATTGATTTGATTTTTCTCCCTTTGTTTCTTGATGAGTCTGGCTAATGGTTTGTCAATTTTATTTATCCTTTCAAAGAACCAGCTTTTGGCTTTGTTGATTTTTGCTATGGTCTCTTTGTTTCTTTTGCATTTATAAGGGCTTTCCTTGTGGCTTAGCTGGTAAAGAATTTGCCTGCCATCCCAGAGACCTGGGTTCAATCCCTAGGTTGGGAAGATCCCCTGGAGAAGGGAAAGGCCACCCACTCCAGTATTCTGGCCTAGAAAATTCCATGGACTGTATAGTCCAGGGGGTCGCAAAGAGTCGGACACGACTAAGTGACTTTCACTTCACTTCACTTCACTTCCTTCTACTAACCCTGGGGTTATCCATTTCTTCCTTTTCTAGTTGCTTTAGGTGTAGAGTTAGGTTATTTATTTGACTTTTTTCTTGTTTCTTGAGGTATGCCTGTAATGCTATGAACTTTCCCCTTAGCACTGCTTTTATAGTGTCTCACAGGTTTTGAGTTGTTGTGTTTTCATTTTCATTCATTTCCATGCATAATTTATTTCTTTTTTGATTTCTTCTGTGATTTGTTGGTTATTCAGAAGCCTGTTGTTCAGCCTCCATATGTTGGAATTTTTAATAGTTTTTCTCCTGTAATTGAGATCTAATCTTACTGCATTATGGTCAGAAAAGATGCTTGGAATGATTTCATTTTTTTTGAATTTATCAAGGCTAGATTTATGGCCCAGGATGTGATCTATCCTGGAGAAGGTTCCATGAGCACTTGAGAAAAAGGTGAAATTCATTGTTTTGGGGTGAAATGTCCTATAGATATCAATTAGGTCTAACTGGTCTATTGTATCATTTAAAGTTTGTGTTTCTTTGTTAATTTTCTGTTTAGTTGATCTATCCATAGTGTGAGTGGGGTATTAAAGTCTCTCACTATTATTGTGTTATTGTTAATTTCCCCTTTCATACTTGTTAGCATTTGTCTTACGTATTGCGGTGCTCCCATGTTGGGTGCATATATATTTATAATTGTTATATCTTCTTCTTGGATTGATCCTTTGATCATTATGTAGTGGCCTTCTTTGTCTCTTTTCACAGCCTTAAAGTCTATTTTATCTGATATGAGTATTGCTACTCCTGCGTTCTTTTGGTCTCCGTTGGCATGAAATATCTTTTTCAAGCCTTTCACTTTCAGTCTGTATGTATCCCTAGGTTTGAGGTGGGTCTCTTGTAGACAGCATATATAGGGATCTTATTTTGTATCCATTCAGCCAGTCTTTGTCTTTTTGCTGGGGCCCATTCAACCCATTTACATTTAAGGTAATTATTGATAAGTATGATCCCATTACCATTTACTTTGTTGTTTGGGGTTCGAGTTTATAAATCTTTTCTGTGTTTCCTGTCTAGAGAAGATCCTTTAGCATTTGTTGAAGAGCTGGTTTGGTGGTGCTGAATTCTCTCAGCTTTTGCTTGTCTGTAAAGCTTTTTGATATGAGTATGGCTACTCCTGCTTTCTTTTGGTCTCTATTTGCATGGAATATCTTTTTCCAGCCCTTCACTTTCAGTCTGTATGTGTCCCTTGTTTTGAGGTGGGTCTCTTGTAGACAACATATATAGGGATCTTGTTTTTGTATCCATTCAGCCAGTCTTTGTCTTTTGGTTGGGGCATTTGATCCATTTAAGGTAATTATTGATAAGTATGGTCCTGTTGCTATTTACTTTATTGTTTTGGGTTTGGTTTTAGACACTTTTTTTGTATTTCCTGTCTAGAGAATATCCTTTAGGATTTGTTGGAGAGCTGGTTTGGTGGTGCTGAATTCTCTCAGCTTTTGCTTGTCTGTAAAGCTTTTGATTTCTCCTTCATATTTGAATGAGATCCTTGCTGGGTACAGTAATCTGGGCTGTAGGTTATTTTCTTTCATCACTTTGAGTATGTCTTGCCATTCCCTCTTGGCCTGAAGGGTTTCTATTGAAAGATCAGCTGCTATCCTTATGAGAATCCCCTTGTGTGTTATTTGTTGTTTTTCCCTTGCTGCTTTTAATATTTGTTCTTTGTGTTTGATCTTTGCTAATTTGATTAATATGTGTTCTGGGGTGTTTCGCCTTGGGTTTATCTTGTTTGGGACTCTCTGGGTTTCTTGGACTTGGGTGATTATTTCTGTCCCCATTTTAGGGAAGTTTTCAACTATTATCTCCTCAAGTATTTTCTCATGGTCTTTCTTTTTGTCTTCTTCTTCTGGGACTCCTATAATTCGAATGTTGGAGCATTTCATATTGTCCTGGAGGTATTTGAGATTGTCCTCATTTCTTTTAAGTCGTTTTTCTTTTTTCCTTTCTGATTCATTTATTTATACCATTCTATCTTCTATTTCACTAATCCTGTCTTCTGCCTCCGTTATTCTACTATTTGTTGCCTCTAGAGTGTTTCTGCGGAGAAGGCAATGGCATCCCACTCCAGTACTCTTGCCTGGAAACTCCCATGGACGGAGGAGCCTGGAAGGCTGCAGTCCATGGGGTCGCTGAGTCAGACACGACTGAGCGACTTCACTTTCACTTTTCACTTTCATGCATTGGAGAAGGAAATGGCAACCCACTCCAGTGTTCTTGCCTGGAGAATGCCAGGGATGGTGGAGCCCAATGGGCTGCCATCTGTGGGGTCGCACAGAGTCGGACACGACTGAAGCGACTTAGCAGCAGCAGCAGCAGAGTGTTTGTGATCTCATTTATTGTATTATTCATTATATATTGACTCTTTTTTATTTCTTCTAGGTCCTTGTTAAACATTTCTTGCATCTTCTCAATCCTTGTCTCCAAGCTATTTATCTGTGATTCCATTTTGATTTCAAGATTTTGGATCATTTTCACAATTCTTTGTCTGGGAGATGCCCTATCTCTTCCTCTTTGGTTTGGTTTGGTGGGCATTTATCCTGTTCCTTTACCTGCTGGTTATTCTGCTGTCTCTTCATCCTGTTTATATTGCTGCGTTTGGGGTGGCCTTTCTGTATTCTGGCAGTTTGTGGAGTTCTCTTTATTGTGGAGTTTCCTCACTGTGGGTTGGTTTGTATCAGTGGCTTGTCAAGGTTTCTTGGTTAGGGAAGCTTGTGTCGGCGTTCTGGTGGGTGGAGCTGGATTTCTTCTCTCTGGAGTGCAATGATGTGTCCAGTAATGAGTTATGAGATGTCAGTGGTGTTGGAGTAACTTTGAGTTGCCTGTATATTGAAGCTCAGGGCTGTGTTCTTGAATTGCTGGAGAATTTGCATGGTATGTCTTGCTCTGGAACTTGTTGGCCCTTGGGTGATGCTTGGTTTCAGTGTAGGTATGGAGGCATTGATGAGCTCCTATCGGTTAATGTTCCTTGGAGTCAGGAGTTCTCTGATGTTCTCAAGATTTGTACTTAAGCCTCCTGCTTCTGGTTTTCAGTTTTATTTTTACAGTTCTCTCAAGTCTTCCCCTTCTATAGCACACCGTTTATAACACCTCTAGGTTAAAGATGAAAAGTTTCTCCACTTTGAGGGACACCCAGAGAGGTTCACAGAGTTACATGGAGAAGAAAAGAGGGAGGGGGGAGTTGGAGGTGACCTGAATGAGATGAAGTGGAATCAAAAGAGGAGAGAGCTAGCTAGCCAGTAATCACTTCCTTATGAGTGCTCCACAGTCTGGACCCCTCAGAGATGTTCATGGAATTATACAGAGAGGAGGAGAGGGAGGAAGGAGACAAAGGTGGTCAGGAGTATAAAAGGGGAATGAAAAAGAGAGAGACAGATCCAGCCAGTAGTCAGTTCCCTAAGAGTTCTCTACCATCTGGAACACACAGAGATTCACAGAGTTGGGTAGAGAAGAAAAGGGGGAGGGAGGAGACAGGGGCGAGCTAGTGGAGAAAAAGGAGAGTCCAAAGGAGGAGAGAGGAGTCAGGCCAGTAATCTCACTCTCAAGTATAAATGGGTACTGAAGATTGGGTTTTTGAAGGTACAAAATTGATAAAAAATACCAAAAAGCAAAGATTAAAAATCTAGAGTAAAGATTGGATTTTCAAAAATACAATATTAAAAAATAAAAAAAGAAGAAGAAAAAAGAAAAAAAGAAAAAAGTCACAAGAATTATTTTTAAAAAAGTAATAAAAAATAAAATTAAAAAATATATATAAGAAGTTTGCTTTAAAAATAGGGTCTTTTTTGGGGGGAGGAAAGTAATAGTAGGTTATTAAAATGAAAACTAAAGCAGAAATAGAGAACTTAAAAACTAAAAAGTGTTTAAAAAAAAGAAAAAACAAACATCAAAAAAAAAGAATGATCGTAAAAATGGTAAAGATATACCTAGGACTTTCTCTGGTGTTGTTATGGGCAGTGTGGGGTCAGTTCATTTTTGGATAGTTCCTTGGTCCGGCTTATATTTCTCAAGATCTATAGGCCCCTTCCTATGTAGTGGTACTAACGACAGGATTTTAATCTATTGCCCCTGTCACTTCCAAGGCGGTTCCCTCTGTTTTAGCTTCTTCTATTTGCTGGTCTCTTCAGTGTCCGATTTCCGCCCTGACAAAAGGCAGGCGGTGGTGGACAGTTTTTTTTAGGCTCACTTGTTCAGTTGCGTTGTGCGGAGGGGGGGATGCTGCAAACAACACTGGCGTGTGCTCGCAGTGTCTCAGCCACACTGGGCCTGCCCCCACGCACGGCACGTGTGCCCTCCCTGCCCACACAGCTCAGGCTCTAGGTTGCTCCGCTGGGAACCATCTGAGGCCGGCCTGGGCTGCATGCACCTCCCAGGTCTAAGCCGCTCAGGCTCAGGCACTCAGGTCGTCCCCAGAGGTGCAGGCTGGTTGGGCCTGCGTTTTGCGCCCTTCCCAGGTCCAAGTAGCTCAGGAATTTGGTGAGTGCGGTCGCTGCGACTTATCGCCTCTCCCGTCCCTGCTGCTCAGTTTTCTGGGTGTACAGCTAGTGTACTTTCTCAGGCGGATGATGACTGTTCAGAACCCCAAGAAGTCTTAGTTAGCAAAGAAGCCTGTTTGCGGTTTCGTAGGTAATGTCTCTCTGGGGCTGCAATTGCCCCCTTCCGGCCCTTCCGACTCTGGCTGCCTGTCACCGGAGGGGAATGGTCAGCAGCCGGCTAATTCTGTTCTGTCCTTTGTTCTGTGCGTGGTCCTGGTGGTGTCTTATGTCAGAGCTTTTCGCGTGGTAGCTATCCCACAGCCCAAGTTGGTTTGCTAGCCCAAGTTAGCTCGCTCTGGTTACACTGGGGCATTCGGGGCATTTGGGCCCGATCCTTGTAAAGCAATGCAGCCTGCGCCTCCCTGCCCAGCCCCCGCTTGCTAGTGGCGGATGCAGGCGTCTGCGCTGCCTCTCCGCAGGGGGAGTTACCGTTGGGCTTGTAATCTGTGGGGTTTAATTATTTATTTATTTTTTCTCCCTGTTATGTTGCCCTCTGTGCTTCCAAGGCTCGCCACAGACTCGGCAGTGAGAGTGTTTCCTGGTGTTTGGAAACTTCTCTCTTTTTAAGACTCCCTTCCCAGGACTAAGCTCCCTCCCTACCTCTTTTGTCTCTTTTTTTGTCTTTTATATTTTTTCCTACCTGTTTTCGAAGACAATGAGCTGCTTTTCTGGGTGCCTGATGTCCTCTGCCGGCATTCAGAAGTTGTTTTGTGGAATTTACTCAGTGTTGAAATGTTCTTTTGATGAATTTGTGGGGGAGAAAGTGGTCTTCCCCGTCCTATTCCTCTGCCATCTTAGGACCGCCTCAGTATTGTGTTTAGAATGTAAATATGCCTTCCTGGTAAACCTCGCAAGGATGACCACTACTTTCTACAGTAGTGAAGGAAAGAGAGGTGAGACATCAGCTGAAGGAGAAAGCAGGAGGAAGTGAAGATGCGTTCATTTTAAAGTAAATGTGATGGAAGACCGTAGGGAGTCAAGGAGACAATGAAGGGGCAGAGATTCAGAAGTGGAAGGAACTAGCAGGCTTCTGTGGGGATGGAGTTGGGGTCAAAGGCACAGCTTAAGGAGTTAGCTCTGAGAAGAAGAAAGGAAACCATCCAAAGGCAGGAGAGAAAGAGATGAAAATGAAGAAGATAGAGGGACTTTGAAAATTAAAAAGGAGGGAAACTGTGAAGTTGATAGGTGTTTTTTCTGTTGCAAGGTCTTGCGTTTAATGTTGAAAGTCTCTCAGTCATGTAAGACTCTTTACGACCCCATGAACTATACAGTCCATGGAATTCTCCAGGCCAGAATACTGGAGTGGATAGCTGTTACCTTCTCCAGGGGATCTTCCCAACCCAGGGATCGAACCCAGGTCTTCCCTCTTTGCAGGCAGATTCTTGACCAGCTGAGCCAGTGAATGTTGAGATGGACTGTAAATATATTGCAGAAACCAATGGTGGGCACACAGGACACCACATATCCACGTTAAACCTCATCATTTCTTTAGCAATTTCATGTCATTAAGTGGGCTGAAGAGTCATAAGCATCTGCATTTCTGTATAGGTTAATACACAGAGTCACTAATTATGAAAAGCTGTCTTTATCTGGGAAATTGAATTTTTTTCATTAATGAATTTCAACTCTTTTGGCGGAATAGTTTAAATGGGTAATTTTTGATGTTAGTTTATTCTCTCATGTCAGTGGAACCCCCTTGAGAGCACAGCAGAACGAAATAAAGGGTGATTAAAACCGCCTCAGAGATTGTCAGTAGAGAACTTTTACTACATAACAGCTGGCCAGCATTCCCTTCAGGAGACTTACTAGGCAACTGGTCATATACGGGTCTATAAATTGAAGTCTGATTGAAGACTATGAGAAAATACCCTTTAGAATTAGAAATTAGTCTTGTATGGCTTTATTTCATAGATTAAGCTCACATAAATTTTCACAAAAAAGAAAACAATTTAGAAATTATAGTTCCAAAAGTCCATTTGTGTAAGCCTACTTATATACCTGCTTATAGGCCAGGCACATGGGTAGGTCAGACTCCCCACCTGGGTCCTCTCTCGCCATGCACTGACAAGATCCATGTCTTTACTAGATCTGTGTGTCCTCATGTGAAATAAGAGTAAGGCTGTGTACTCAGGATTCCCTTTATCATGTAGGCTGTCATGTTAAATAAATATTATAGAGAAACATTACCTTCTCTCACTCTCTCTTTTTTAAAATCATTATAGGAAGCCATGAGAATGTTTAAAAAGGCGTTGGAACTCATTTCTTATTCTGATAAAGGACCAAGTCCCTTAGCAGCTTCAGCAGACTGTCTGTATCACTTGGGTCTATGTTACATGGAGGAAGGCAACTTACAACTGGTATTTTGTGTATTTAGGCATATAAGTTTTTCATGGTTTTAGAAATTGTTTTCTTGCATTCAGTTTCATTTCCAAAGGCCACCTAAGCAGTGAGGGACTAGACCAAAGCTTCTGGTAAAGCTTGGCTTACTATAGTCAGTCTGCACACTGTAAAACCTACTATGTTGTTTTATTTATTCAACACATTTTATTAATGCTTGTTTGTTGACAATATTCTAAAGACATGTTTCCCACCAAAACAATAAATCTAATTGTAAAAGATTATTATAGCAAAATAATTTCATCACAGTATAAATTTACTTATCACATTGTCAGTACATTGAGTGCATCAATGTCATGCAGGATAAATGGAAAACAATTAGGACACTAATTTCCCATATTGACAACTGAACAATTAAAATCAGAGTAAATTGGCTGTTAAGTTGGCCAGGTTCATTGAAAATCAGTTTATTCAATTATTAAGTATTTATCTATTAGGTTGGTGGAAAAGTAATTGCAGTTTTGGACCTTGAACTTTAAATCATTATTAGCGAGGCTCAAACAAATCCTAATTATTTTTTTTAATTTAATTTTATTTTTAATTGGAGGATAATTACTCTACAACATTGTGACAGTTTCTGCCATACATCAACATGAATCGGCCATAGGTATATATATGTCCCCTCACTCTTAAACCTCCCTCTCACCTCTTTCCCCATCCTACCCCTCTAGGTTGTCACAGAACCCCAGCTTTGGGTTCCTTATCAAACACATCTTTATTAATCAAAATAGGAACCATTATAATCAACATATTTTTGCCAACAAGAAATGTTTATTTGTTCCTGTAGTGTAAAAATCTGTGCTTCAGGATTTGATGGACTCTTGGAAAGCATTTTCTGCATCCTGCTGGTTGTGGAAGCGTTTTCCCTGCAAAAAGTTGTCAAGATGCTTGAAGAAGTGGTAGTCGGTTGGCAAGAGGTCAAATGAATACTGTGGATGAGGCAAAGCTTCGTAGCGCAACTCGTTCAACTTTTGAAGCATTGGTTGTGTGACATGCAATCAGGCATTGCTATGGAGAAAAATTGGGCCCTTTCTGTTGACTGATTCTAGCTGTATGTGTTGCAGTTTTCGGTGCATCTCATTGATTTGCTGAGCATACTTCTCAGATGTAATGGTTTCACTGGAATTCAAAAAGCTGTAGTGGATCAGACCAGCAGCAGAACACCAAACAGTGAGCATGACCTTTTTTTGGTGCAAGTTTGGCTTTGGGAAGAGCTTTGGACCTTCTTCTTTGTCCACCCACTGGGCAAGTCATTGCCAGTTGTATAAAATCCACTTTTTGTCACAATCTGATTGAGAAATGTTCATTGTTGTGTTGAATAAAGGGAAGATGACACTTCAGAACAACAACGTTTTTGATTTCCAGTCAGCTCATGAGACACCTACTTACCAAACTTTTTCACCTTTCCAATTTGCTTCAAGTGAAGAATGACTGTAGAATGGTTGGTTGACGTTGAGTTCTTTGGCAACTTCTCATGTAGTTGTAAGAGGATCAGCTTGGATGATGGTTCTCGGTTTTCGTTGTCAACTTCCAATGGCCAGCCACTGCGCTCCTCATCTTCAAGTCTCTCGTCTCCTTTGCAAAACTTTTTGAACCACCACTGTGCTGTACATTCATTAGCAGTTCTTGGGCCAAAAGCGTTGTTGATGTTGTGAGTTGTCTCCGCTGCTTAATGACCTACTTTGAACTCCAATAAGAAAATCGCTCAAATTTGCTTTCTGCCTAACATCATTTCCATAATCTGAAATAAACATAAAAAACAGCAATAAATCATTAGCCAAAAAAATAAAGTGAGAAATATGTATTAAAATAACATAATGTAATCGCATTTACTTAAGAATGTATTCCAATATCAAATGGCAAATTTCAACATTGCAAAAACTAAAATTATGTTTGCACCAACCTAATAGTATTTGACTATTTTATACAATTCTCCTTTTCAAAATTTTCACTGATATGATAAATATGTAAATAACATATCATTAGCTTTTTTTGGATATTTCACAACTACACAGACACACACACAGACAGACACACCCACACACCATTCCAGTCCTTATATTCATAGGGGTGGATGGTGTCTGAGACCTGTATCTTCATAACTTTAAAAGAGAATTGCACTTGATTAGTTTTCCATTAATAAATTACAATACATATGAGATTAATTACAAATATTTTTCATGTTCTTAGTCCTTTGGACAAGCAGGGGAAATCTAATTTTGCTTTACAATGTTAGAAAAAACTTGGAGTTCTTTTGGTTTGAAATTTTGTAACTATGTATCTGCTGGTCCTCATGGGAAATAAGAAATAATAATTGTGATTTCTTTGAAGAAACACAATAAGACACATAATGATAAAAGTCCTGTTAGGTTCAAAAGCAGAGACATTACTTTGCCAACTAAGGTCCATCTAGTCAAGGCTATGGTTTTTCCTGTGGTCATGTATGGATGTGAGAGCTGGACTGTGAAGAAGGCTGAGCGCCGAAGAATTGATGCTTTTGAACTGTGGTGTTGGAGAAGACTCTTGAGAGTCCCTTGGACTGCAAGGAGATCCAACCAGTCCATTCTGAAGGAGATCAGCCCTGGGATTTCTTTGGAAGGAATGATGCTAAAGCTGAAATTCCAGTACTTTGGCCACCTCATGTGAAGAGTTGACTTATTGGAAAAGACTCTGATGGTGGGAGGGATTGGGGGCAGGAGGAGAAGGGGATAACCGAGGATAAGATGGCTGGATGGCATCACTGACTCGATGGACACGAGTCTGAGTGAACTCCGGGAGTTGGTGATGGACAGGGATGCCTGGTGTGCTGTGATTCATGGGGTCGCAAAGAGTCAGACAAGACTGAGCGACTGAACTGAACTGAACTGAGGGTCTTCCCTGGTGGCCCAGTGGCTAAGACTCAGTGCTCCCAACGCAGAGGGCTCAGGTTTGATCCCTGGTCAGGGATCTAGATCCCACATGCTGCAACTAAAGATCCTGCATACCACAGCTAAGACCCAGTACAGCCAAATAAATAGATAAATAAATTAAAAAAAATTACACCTTCAAAAGTATTGTAACAGTATGAATTATGTAGACATTAGTCTGTGAATAAGGGAACCTGTCAGTTCAGTTCAGTTCAGTCGCTCAGTCGTGTCCGACTCTTTGCGACCCCATGAATCGCAGCACACCAGGACTCCCTGTTCATCACCATCTCCCAGAGTTCACTCAGACTCACGTCCATCGAGTCCGTGATGCCATCCAGCCATCTCACCCTCGGTCGTCCCCTTCTCCTCCTGCCCCCAATCCCTCCCACCATCAGAGTCTTTTCCAATGAGTCAACTCTTCGCATTAGGTGGCCAAAGTACTGGAGTTTCAGCTTTAGCATCATTCCTTCCAAAGAAATCCCAGGGTTGATCTCCTTCAGAATGGACTGGTTGGATCTCCTTGCAGTCCAAGGGACTCTCAAGAGTCTTCTCCAACACCACAGTTCAAAAGCATCAATTCTTCGGCGCTCAGCCTTCTTCACAGTCCAGCTCTCACATCCATACATGACCACAGGAAAAACCATAGCCTTGACTAGACGGACCTTAGTCGGCAAAGTAATGTCTCTGCTTTTGAATATACTATCTAGGGAACCTGTAAATTATAATAAACCTGGGTCATTCATATTTTTTGGCTCCACAAGGTTCACTGGGAAAAACATATTTAAAATGACCAAAAAATAAAAACTTTTAAATAATAGTTATATACTGTAATGTATTAACTTTTTAAACTAATATGTTCTACTCACTGAATGATTTGCTTTTTACCAATATGCTCTTCTAGGCTTATGATTCTTTTACAAAAGCTGTGAAAGCAAATCCTGATTTTGCAGAAAGCTTTTATCACCGTGGGCTTTGTAAAGTCAAACTCCATAAGTATGGCTCTATCCTGGATTTCAATCGTGCGATTACCCTTGATCCTAAACATTACCAGGTATTTAAATGGGTGATTGCTCTGGTTTGGAGACTGTGTTAAATTTGCTAAGACTATCCAGTCTTTAAGTGTTATTGTTATTAGTTAGCAACAGTTACTTTTATCTACTTTTCAGCTGTTTAAATAATCTATATATTATCTCTATTTTCCATTGAACTGGAAATATGATTTCCAACAGGGATATTATATAGGTAAAAGTGCTTTGTGAATTTTAACATATATAAATTTGCTAATATTTTAATGTACCTATTAGTCATTATGATTTTATATACTATATTATATAAATAAATTTATTTACTTCTTGCTTTGCTGTTACATTGTATCCTGCCTTTTAAGAGACCATAGAGACAATATAAAATCCAATAGATGAAACTCCATTGGATCTTGATTATTAAAGTGCATGAAACTTGAATATGGATGAAATATCAGATGATTTTAGGGAAATACTATTAATTTTTTTAGATATACAGTGGTAACGTGGTTGTGTAGGAGAATGTCTTCTTCAAAGGAGATGTATACTGAAAGACTTGGGGTGAATTTTTAAAATGTCTACAACTTATTTTCAAATTGTTTAGAAAAAATTCAGTTCAGTTCAGTTGCTCAGTAGTGCCGACTCTTTGTGACCCCATGAATCGCAGCACGCCAGGCCTCCCTGTCCATCACCAACTCCCAGAGTTCACTCAGACTCACGTCCATCGAGTCCGTGATGCCATCCAGCCATCTCATCCTCTGTCGTCCCCTTCTCCTCCTGCCCCCAATCCCTCCCAGCATCAGAGTCTTTTCCAATGAGTCAACTCTTCGCATGAGGTAGTCAGAGTACTGGAGTTTCAACCTTAGCATCATTCCTTCCAAAGAAATCCCAGGGTTGATCTCCTTCAGAATGGACTGGTTGGATCTCCTTGCAGTCCAAGGGACTCTCAAGAGTCTCCTCCAACACCACAGTTCAAAAGCATCAATTCTTCGGTGCTCAGCCTTCTTCACAGTCCAACTCTCACATCCATACATGACCACTGGAAAAACCATAGCCTTGACTAGACAGACGGACCTTAGTTGGCAAAGTAATGTCTCTGCTTTTGAATGTGCTATCTAGGTTGGTCATAACTTCTCTTCCAAGGAGTAAGTGTCTTTTAATTTCATGGCTGCAGTCACCATCTGCAGTGATTTTGGAGCCCCCAAAAATAAAGTCTGACACTGTTTCTGATGCTTTCTAAGGCCCACTTGACTTCACATTCCAGGATGTCTGGCTCTAGATGAGTGATCACACCATCGTGATTATCCGGGTCGTGAAGATCTTTTTTGTACAGTTCTTCTGTGTATTCTTGCCACCTCTTCTTAGTATCTTCTGCTTCTGTTAGGTCCATACCATTTCTGTCCTTTATTGAGCCCATGTTTGCATGAAATGTTCCCTTGGTATCTCTAATTTTCTTGAAGAGATCTCTAGTCTTTCCCATTCTGTTGTTTTCCTCTATTTCTTTGCATTGATCGCTGAAGGCTTTCTTATCTCTTCTTGCTATTCTTTGGAACTCTGCATTCATATGCTTATATCTTTCCTTTTCTCCTTTGCTTTTTGCTTCTCTTCTTTTCACAGCTATTTGTAAGGCCTCCCCAGACATAACAACAAAATTACAAAATGTTAATAATTATTGAATCCAGGTGGTAGGTGTATGGGTGTTCACTGTCCTATTCTTTCAATATTCTGTGAGTTTGAAATTTTCTTAATAAAAGAGAGTGACAAAAAGTCTGATTTATATCATCTTTGGATGGCATAAATTTGTTCTAACTACCATATATATTTTGGCAGAACTGATGCTTTTACTGAAATAATCTGTTTCCACTTTCTTCCTCTCTTTCTCTAAAAAGGCATATTTAAGTCGAGTAGCCTACTATGGTTTGAAAGGCAGATACTCCAAAGCAATCTTGAGTTGTAATGAGGCCATCAAAATTTACCCTCAGAGTGTGCGTGCCTATGTCTACAGAGGAGTTCTGAAATACTACAGCAGGGTAAGGAATTTCCTACCTTAACCTCTGGTATTTTAGAGTGTGTGGCTGCTCGGATGTCAAGGAGGGACTCACTTCCCCTTTTTCTCTGTGAAAGGAGAATTGCCATGGAATGGAAGCAGAATTACATAGAAGGTGTTGCACTTTGACTGTACATCAAAAGGCATTTCAATGAATGATTTTCCATAAAATAATGATATTTATTTTTGGCATTTATATTTTAAATGGAATTAATTATATATTTTTATTAAGGAAATAGTATTCATTATAGAGAATTTGGAAAATACAATGAGGAATAAAGAAGATTAAAATCACCTGATTCCCTACCATCAGATGGTAATTCCTGAGAGCATTTTGGTGTATTTCATTTAGTCTTTTTTTCCTAATAAAATATATACTTCCAAAAACTGGGACTGTGGTACTTAAATAATCTGTGTTGTGCCCTGCTTCTTATATTTAATCATTGAAGATGATACCAGTTTTAACGACTGCATACTATTACATCATAGTATATTTTAACCACTTTATTGTTGGGCATTTGGATTGTTTGAATTTTTTTAAATTTTACTGTTTACACATAGAACAAAATCAAAGGTTATAGTTCCTAAATGGATATTACTGAATTAAAAGTGTGAGCAACACTATTGATGTCTAATGCTTCTTGGCATACTTTTTTCTCCCTATTTTTCTTTTCTGACATTTCTTTGTATATATTTCATATGAAATATTTTGCAAATAATACCTTAAAACAAAGGTAAGACCTTGCATTACCTGTTAATTCTGTGAAAATTACTGTCTATAAAAATGGATGTCTAAGTTATGAGGGAAGCATCAAAGAGAAGCAAAAGAGAACGTGGGTAGAAAACATGACAGTTATGTGATACGACAGTACTAGTGACAGAAGCAAGCCAGCTCTGGTGAATGTTTGTTGGGTGAATCAGCTTGCTTCTCTTTTATCTATTGCTGTATAGCAACAGGGGTCTTCCCAGGTGGTGTTAGTGGTAAAGAATCTGCCTGTCAATGCAGGAGACGCAGGTTTGATCCCTTGGTAGCGAAGATCCCTTGGAGCAGGAAATGGCAACCCACTCCAGTATTCTTGCCAAAAAAAATTTCACGGGGAGAGGAGTCTGGCAGGCTATAGTCCATAGAGTTGCAGAGTCAGACACAGCAGAGCAACCAAGCACACAGATGCATATAGCAACAATGGAAAAAAGGTAATAGTTAATAGTTGTTTGTATATTAAATTTTATTTGCAAGTGAGAAAAACTATAATAACAGTTCCTACCCAAGGGACCTTCTAAATTAATTCTGTAAAAGATTAGCTTGATTGTCTTCATTTCACAGATGATACACAGAATGATTAAACGAGTAGTCCCCAAACTCCGACAGAATCAATAATTTATTTTACAACTAAATTTAAGTCCATTATGATGAACTCTTCTCACTTAATTATGTTTTCTTTGTAGACTTATAAACTAGCGATTACAGATTTAACTACAGCTATCAACATGGATAAAAACAGTTATATAGCATTTTATAACAGAGCATTATGTTACACCAATATAAATGAACTTCAAATGGTAAGATTTGTAAATATATATAAAGCATATTTTCTTATTATTTCTGTTACAATTTTGGAAAAATAATTTCTGTGGAAATACAAAACTTGAGAAGCCAAAGAACCATTTTAAAGAAAACTTAATTTTTTGTTAGTGCTTACCAAATTTTCATATACAATCTCTGCAACGTCAAATGAAAATTAATTTTATGATGCTTATAAAAGCATTTAAGGGCTGTGTCAATTAACACGCGTTACATGTTTCTCATTTGAGAAAAATGTTTCCACTGATAAATTGTGTGTAGAATTTTTAAGCAGTGATCACTAGCAATATTGTTTGCTTCACAATCTCAACATTAACTAGAATAGCCTGGGGAGGTATTTTGTTACAGTGCTCAGACCGCAGATGCGGCAGGCAGTTTTGATTGATGGTTTCCAGCTTAGAGCCCATTTTGAAGCCTAACTGATGGTTGAAGCAAACCTTTCTTCTCTATTTATCCTGTTCCAGATCCTCCCTGTGCAAGCCCCTTTTTATATTTTTGAATCTTACTCCATTCTCCAGTCTCTCCTTGTCAGTTTTGTCCTTTTCCAATCAAGATTCCTCATTGGGGAGCAGATCAGTAGTTTTTTAATATTCTGACCAATTTCTTGCTTCCTTTTCTGATATCCTCCTATCTCCTCTTCCTTGTTTCTATCACTTCATTGTTGATGATGCCTTCTTTTAAAAGATTGCATCGTGTTCCTGCTGTTGTGTGTGGACACACCCCCTCAATTTCCTTAAAACCTGGAAAGTTAAATCTGTTTAAAACATTTAGAAATTTAGTGATTTATTTCCAATGGAAGAAAAAGAAGTTGAGAAATATTGTTTCTGTCTAAATGGATATAAAATTGCTGATAACTGGATTTTCAGGCTTCCTCCAGAAATGTTGACAAATGAATAACTAATTTTAACACAGGCTGTTGTTACCATTCTAGGAGCCAATTAAAGGATCATTTATTAGAGTAACCTACACAGCAGGTATCTTTGACAGCTTCCTCCCCAACCCCACCCCTGCTTTTTCTGGATAACCCTGAACTTGCAAACAATGGTCGGGGTCTGGGCAGGGAAGTACTATTTTTGTTATGTCTGATTGGTCTCAGAGCTGGTGCTCTATGAATAAGGAAAATGAAAATCTATGTAAATGGGAACCTAACTAGAATAAGAACATATTGGCTATTTTAGAGCGGCCTGGTACCCAATGTTTTGCATCCAATGGGCTCATTTTACAGATGAAGAAAAGGAAACGGGGAGAGGTTAGAAACACATCCAAGTCACACAGGGAATAGGGAGCTGTATCGGCGTCCACAGGTTTGTTTGCTTCTGGTTAACAGTCTTTAGGTAGCTTTGTGAAGCCATCTGACCTCCAGCAAGTGGACCGGATGTCATTTTATAGTGTCACCTCCTCCCTTTTGTCTCCCTCCACCTGTTTCTCAGCATTCCTGCCGTAACAGGACCAAGCAAGCCCAAGTAATTTTGTGCAAAAAATGCACTCCCAAGATACAGTTTCATAAAAACTAAGAAAAGGTGAAGTCTGGTTCCTACCCCCTTATGTTAATAAAAGTAGTAACTGTTACCACCCATTTTGGGCTTATTGTGTGATAGGCACTGGGCTAAATGCTTTACCAACATTCAATCAAAATATTTTAAGGACTTCCCTGGCAGTCCAGTGGTTAAGACTTCACCTTCCAATGTAGGAGGTGGAGGTTTGATCCCTGGTTGGGGAGCTAAGATCCCACATGCCTTGGGGCCAAAAAACTGAAATATAAAACAGGAGCAATATTGTAATAAATTCAATTAATGGTCCATATAAAAAAATCTAAAAAACCAATATTTTAAAGTGGACTTCTATAACAATGGAGGTGAGGAGGTGAAGTCGCTCAGTTGTGTCCGACTCTTTGCGACCCCGTGGACTGTAACCTACTAGGCTTCTCTGTCCATGGGATTCTCCAGGCAAGAATACTGGAGTGGATTGCCATTTCCTTCTCCAGGGGATCTTCCCTACCCAGGGATCGAACCCAGGTCTCCTGCATTGGAGGCAGATGCTTTAACCTCTGAGCCACCAGGGAAGTCCTATAACAATATAATGTTATTAATATTCCATTTTTGTGGATAAGAAAACTTAGGCTTAACGTTAAGTAACTTTCTCAAGACTGAAAGTTTAGTAACAATAGCAGAGACAAAGCACAAAGCCTGCTTATTGTGACCTTTATGAAATCTCATTTCCAAGCTTTTGTTTCCTCTTTTGTTATATATTCAGCTACTTAGTAGATTTCTAAGCCATCATGATATATACACAGGTTTTAATTATGTGATTCCATGATAGGAAAATTGCAAACATTCTAGTTTTGTTTTACAAGTGTTACAAATTATTTTTACAGCCTGTCAGTGTTTATTTATAGTTATTCCACAATATACATATAGGATGTTTAATTGTACGATTCTTTTAGATGTCAAGTTCCCCATCACAAAACACTAGAGGAGAACCACTAACTAAGCAAATAGTAAAATACTATTTATTTGCATTTTCATTTAGCACATGCTATGGGCATATATGATTTGGCCCTTTTCTGATGAAACCATATGGCTCTTTTGGGCAAAATGTTCAGAAGGAAAATATTCAGAGTTAAGAGATTTCAGCTCCAACCGATATTTGGGATACTCCTAGTACCTGGTACAGAGTAAAAACCTATTTATTGAATGCAAAAAAAAGAGATAAGAAATGGAAAAAGGTCCTCTGAGATGATTCTCAGCTTAGACTATCTTTAAAAGAGAGAATATTGAAGTAATTTTCCAACAAGTGCTCATTTGTTACTTTTATTAAGATCTGTTTTCATTGCTTTATGATTTATTCACTCAACAAAAATTTATCAGATGCCTAGTAAGTCCAGGCATGGTGCTAGTTACTGGCTTAACAATGGTGAACAAAATGAATAATCTCTGCCTGAGTAAAACTTAGGTTTCAGTGACAAAAACAATAAAACACTATAAAGCAGTTAAACTTCACAAGGTTAACAAGTGGTCTGCTTTAATGTCAATAGTCATTTTGTGAAACTGTTGAGTTGGGGAAGGGTGTTGTGTGCCCCCTTCAATCCATGCACAATAAAAATGCTTAGGATAGCATGTGAAGTACAAGCACAGTGAACCCCATTTGTTAGAAAGTAGCAGCATCCATAGTACTTAATTAAGTGGACCTATTAAACCTAACAAATGATTATTTTCAGCCTTAAATTTTAAGTCACATTAAAGAACTAATTATGAGGTTCTAGTTTGTCCATGGTCAATGTAGTAATGCTCTAAAGAGGTGACTCTAGCTTGTAAGTGATTATTTCATTTTTAGGCATTAACAGATTATGGAATTGTGCTCCTTCTTAACGCTGGAGAAACTGTGACATTGAACACCTACATTAATCGTGGACTCATCTATGCAGAATTAGAACAGTTCAGTTTTGCATTAGAGGTAAACCTTTCTGTTTACTTGTAAAAATGAACCCACTTGATTTTGTATGTTCACTTCTGAAAACGTGTGAAAAAGTTTTTCTTGATAAGAAATGGCATTATTAATAAACAATAATTCAACTTTAGTGAGAATTGTGATGAAGTACTTTGAATGATAGAATCTTTGCAAAAATGTGCTTTTTACTTTTTATTTATTTATTTATTTTTTGTTTTTAAATACAAATGAATAGATAATATGTAAAAAAAATTCTAAATTGATGAAATAGCGAGACTGTCATCTCTCCTAAGGGAGTGTCTTAGCTGTAGACAAAAATTAAAATGATTTAAGTGTCATTTACTTTGCTGCTCAGTGTTCTTCCTCGTTCATAGTTTTCCTCATTGCACATTGAAGATATGTCAAAATAAATGTTTGCGTCACGTGGACAGAGAACAGAAGCCCACAGAATAAGCTACTGGGAATAGGCTTTTAAGTTAGTGGGAACAGGCACTCAGAATTGCAATAGAAGACAGCATCTGGAATACACGGATAAGAAACAGGTGGATTTCTTTATAGAATAATGAAGCAAAGTTCACTGTTCTCATTTTTATCTGTATTGTCTATATAGAGTTAAATTAGGAATTAAGAGATACAGGCAAAAATCAAATAGTAATTTGAAGTTTGCCATTACATAATGGTAGTTTTTCTTCTGTGTTTCTCAGGAACCACAACAGACAATTATGTAAGGGAATGTTTCCTGTTTTTTCACCTCCAAATATAACTTGTATTATTTTTCAACTTCTGGAGCCATCTTTTGAGATTCTGTCCCACAGAGTTACTTAGTATTAAAGAAGTGACTGAAATACTGTATTCTAGGCAGTTTACATAATCGTGTTTGTGCTCAGTTACAAGTTGTGTCTGACTCTTTCTGACCGCATGCACTGCAGCCTACCAGGCTTTTCTGTCCGTGAGATTTCTCAAGCAAAAATACTGGAGGGGGTTGCCATTTTCTTCCCAGGGAATCTTCCAGACTCAGAAACTGAGCTTGGCATGTGGTAGGTGGGTTCCTGCTTGGCAGGCGGATTCTTTACCACTGAGCCACCAGGGAAGCCAATTTATACTAAAGCCAATTTATACTATGGTGAAATGTAATTTCAAGAGTTGAACTCCCTTAGGTTTTGGTTTTGAGATGTGCCCTTTGGAATTCCTTCAGGTAGGGAAAGCTAAAGAATGTCTTTGGAATAGGCAAAAAAGCTATGAGAGTCTGGGCCACGGTGTTGGGTGGAGAAAGTGAGGAAAATGAGGTTTGGAAGCAAAAGACCTCAGCTGTTGGAGAATTAAATACAAGGCCCATGTTACTACCCACCTAAGTATTCCTTTAGTACTTAACAGCAACATTAACTTGAGTTATTGTACAGTTATACCTGCCATGTTCTCAACAATACTGCATGATTTACAATTGTAACTTATGGATGAGAAAACTGATATTCTAAAGAGGTTATTGAAAAAGCGAGAGAGTTCCAGCAAAATGTCTATTTCTGCTTTATTGACTATGCCAAAGCCTTTGACTGTGTGGATCACAATAAACTGTGGAAAATTCTGAAAGAGATGGGAATACCAGACCACCTGACCTGCCTTTTGAGAAACCTAGATGCAGGTCAGGAAGCAACAGTTAGAACTGGACATGGAACAACAGACTGGTTCCACATAGGAAAAGGAGTACGTCAAGGCTGTATATTGTCACCCTGCTTATTTAACTTCTATGCAGAGTACATCATGAGAAAAGCTGGGCTGGAGGAAGCACAAGCTGGAATCAAGATTGCCAGGAGAAATATCAATAACCTCAGATATGCAGATGACACCACCCTTATGGCAGAAAGTGAAGAACTAAAAAGCCTCTTGATGAAAGTGAAAGAGGAGAGTGAAAAAGTTGGCTTAAATCTCAACATTCAGAAAACTAAGATCATGGCATCTGGTCCCATCACTTCATGGCAAATAGATGGGGAAACAGTGGAAATAGTGCCTGATTTTATTTTTCTGGGCTCCAAAATCACTGCAGATGGTGATTGCAGCCATGAAATTAAAAGACACTTACTCCTTGGCAGGAAAGTTATGACCACCCTAGACAGCATATTAAAAAGCAGAGACATTTCTTTGTCAACAAAGGTCCATCTAGTCAAGGCTCTGGTTTTTCCAGTAGTCACATATGGATGTGAGAATTGTACTATAAAGAAAGCTGAATGCCAAAGAATTGATGTTTTTAAACTGTGGTTTTGGAGAAGACTCTTGAGAGTCTCTTGGACTACAAGGAGATCCAACCAGTCCATCCTAAAAGAAGTCAGTCCTGGGTGTTCATTGGAAGGACTAATGTTGAAGCTGAAACTCTAATACTTTGGCCACCTGATGTGAAGAGCTGACCCATTTGAAAAAACCCTGATTCTGGGAAAGATTGAAAGCAGGAGGAGAAGGAGATGACAGAGGATGAGACGGCTGGATGGCATCACCGACTCAATGGACATGGGTTTGGGTGGACTCCAGGAGTTGGTGATGGACAGGGAGGCCTGGCGTGCTGCGATTCATGGGGTCGCAAAGAGTCGGACATGACTGAGCGACTGAACTAAACTGAACTGAGTCAACCAGGAAGTACTGGGACAAGATTTGAACTTAGGTCTCTCCAAATCCTGTATTCCTTCAGACAAGGCATGGTACTAACATTGACATTGAAGATATGGAGACAAATAAGACAGATTTCCAGTCCTTGAGGAGCTCATGGTCTGGTGGGAATCATTCTTGACCTCTCTCTCTTCTCACACCCCATGTCGAATCATGAACCAGTGTGGTCAGCTCTACCATCAAAACATATCTTGAATTCAGTCATTTCTCATTGTTTTACCCCTGCTCTCCTTCTCCTTCCAGCCTCTACCTTCTCCTGCCTGGACTCGCTGCTTCTGCTCTTGTCCCTCTATGTGCTGTTCACACAGCAGCCAGAGATGCCTCTGAAAAACATAAAGCAGAGCAAGCTACTCCTCGGCTCAGAACCCCCCAGGGGCTTCCCATCACACTTAGGCCAAAATCTGAACTCTTGACTGTAGCCAGCCAAGACCCCAGTGACCTGACTGCTGCCCGCTGATCTGACTTCACTGTCAATGTTCTTCTTTTCTCCACTCAGGTTACTCCTTTGTGGCCTTTTGCTACGCCTTGGAAATCCCAGGCTCCCTTCCTGTCTCAGGGTCCTCACACAACCTATTCCCTATGTGGAAAACACTCTTCCTGTTGATCTGTATATGGTTCATGACCTCCTTTTATTCCAGGTTTCTTCTCAAATGTGACCTCTGCAGTCAAAAAGAGTAGATTAATTAAAATGGAATATTAAAAAATTAAAATGATCCCCAGATAAGTCTGAAAAGAGAACACAAAGGAACAGAAACAGAGGAGACCAGCAGAAAACAGACAATAAATGGTCGACCTAAATCCAACCTTATCAGCAGTTACATTAAATGGAAATTCTCCAAATACCCCAATTGAAATAGTGAGGATGTTAGATTAGAATTTTTGAAAAGCCCCAACGGTATTCTGGCTGCAAGAAACAGACTTTAGATATAAGATATAGAAGAGTAAAAGTAAAAAGACTGGGGAAAAAAACATGCCCTGCAAACACTACAGGTTTGCCTTGGAGATATTGTAGGTTTGGTTCCAGACCACAGCAATAAAGCAAACAGCAATAAAGTGACTCCCATTAATTGTTTTGTTTCACATAAAAGTGCATGTAAAAGTTATGTTTGTACAATGCTGTAGTCCATTAAGTGTGCAATAGCATTATGTCTTAAAAATGGATCTATCTTAGTTAAAAAGTACCTTATTGATAAAAAAATGTTGACCATCATCTGAGCCTTCAGTTAATTGCAATCTTTTTGCAGTAGTTACATCAAGGATCATTGAGGATCACAAACTACCATAACAACTACAATAATGATGAAAATGTTTGAAATATTATGAGAATTACCAGAATATGATACAGAGACCTGAACTGAACAAATGCTATTGAAAAAATGGTGCCAATAGATTTGCTTGAGGCAAGATTGCACAATTTGTACAAAGTGCAGTATCTACGAAGCTCAATAAAACAAGATATGCCTGCAATTAAAGGCAAAAAAAAGTTTTTCCCCTGTGTAAATTTTAAAAATTAATTTGGAATGTTAAAAAAAGATGATTGCTGAGGCAGACCAATGAAGAAATACATGACTGAATAATAAGAGGGCTAAATGCAGAACCTAAGAGAGCAGAGTCAGAAAACCTACACAGGGAAACATTCTTAATGGGAATGATTGATTAACAGAGAGATCAAGTAGGATGAGAGCTGAAAATGTATTAGTTAATTGATAGTTGTGTGCCCTTCATAAGAACACAGGAAATAGAGTGTGGCATTTGAACTGGAATTGTTAGGCCAAATTAACGGGAAAGTTTGTAATGAAATCTCAGTTACAGTTGTAAGTTTGACTTCATTTCAGCAAAAAAGAAAAAGAAAATCCTCTTAGTGGGAAATACCTGGTAGCATATTTCATTAGATTATATTTCTCTAGACAATAA
Organism: Cephalophus harveyi; assembly: GCA_006410635.1. Taxonomy (NCBI): domain Eukaryota; kingdom Metazoa; phylum Chordata; class Mammalia; order Artiodactyla; family Bovidae; genus Cephalophus; species Cephalophus harveyi. The sequence continues at coordinate 47,482 of SJYT01066799.1, read as the reverse complement.
ATTTCTTATTTTCTTCCAAATAGTTCCATGTAGCATCAAAAGATGCTTCAGAAGTCTAAGTGGGGAGTTCATATTCTCAGATGTGTCTGGACTGATACCCTTCTCCTATAGTAGCGTCCCAGAGGGCTCAGTTTGACACTACTGCTCCCTCTTCCATCCCTGGTATTAGCAGAGAACTTATTCTACCCTCATTAAACAGCCAGCCTTGTGAAAGGAGAAGGGAGAGAGGAAGATGATGGAGGAACAGAGGGAGGAGGGAGACTATCCTCATGGTTGAGTTCTCTCTAGTGAAGGGGAAACCAGAAGTCTGACGCTTAGCTTTTAAGACTGTAGAGCGCTCTTACCCAGCCTTCAGGGAGTGGGAAGGGAGTCTGGAAACAGAAGTTTCCTTTAGTGACTCCACAGGAGGTTAGGGTCCTCCCCACAGTCTAGTTCGGTCAAGTGAATTCATAACCAAAACTGCCCAGAAGAGTCTTGCTGAGGCAGTCTTCTGGGAAAAAGCAGAGTCATTTCTATTTTTTATTCCTTTGTTTATTCCATTTTCATTCCTTCACAGGTGTTGAACTCTTATTTTTTGAGTTCCCAAATTATGGGATATAATTCCATAATCCCATATTATGGCAAACACTGAAATCAATCTGTATCTCACATTATTTATGCATATATGTACACATACCTATGGACATACCTAGGTCTTCCCTGGTGGCTCAGGTGGTAAAGCATCTGCCTACAATGCAGGAGACTCGGGTTCAATCCCTGGGTCGGGAAGATCCCCTGGAGAAGGAAATGGCAACCCACTCTAGTACTCTTGCCTGGGAAATCCCATGGATGGAGGATCCTGGTAGGCTACAGTCCATGGGGTTGCAAAGAGTTGGACACGACTGAACAACTTCACTTTCACACATGCCTATACATATAAGTCTCATTGCCGTTGACATGGTCTTTCGATATGTAGACATTTATTTAAACATTTGATTTGTTTCAGTTTAGTGGTATTCTCCTCGGGAAGGAAACGTTTTCTTGAAAACTTTCTAAGCCTATCAACGTGGGCAGATTCAGGAGAAAATGAGATGGCTGCGCGTTTCTGTCAACCAACTTGACACTGAGTGGCAGAAATTTTATGAAGGGATAAATGTCTGGGGAATGTTTTGCATCTCACTAGCTTGGAGTTGATGCCCTCAATTGCACAGGAACCTGGAATGTCAGGCCCATGAATCAAGGCAAATTGGAGGTGGTCAAACAGGAGATGGCAAGAGTGAACATCGACATTCTAGGAATAAGCGAACTAAAATGGACTGGAATGGATGATTTTACCTCAGATGACCATTATATCTACTACTGTGGGCAGGAATCCTTTAGAAGAAATGGAGTAGCCATCATGGTCAACAAAAGAGCCGAAAATGCAGTACTGGATGCAATCTCAAAAACGACAGAATGATCTCTGTTCGTTTCCAAGGCAAGCCATTCAATATCACAGTAATCCAAGCCTATGCCCCAACCAGTAACACTGAACAAGCTGAAGTTGAACAGTTCTATGAAGAACTACAAGACCTGAGAAACCTGGATGCAGGTCAGGAAGCAACAGTTAGAACTGGACATGGAACAATAGACTGGTTCCAAATAGGAAAAGAAGTACGTCAAGGCTGTATATTGTCACCCTGCTTATTTAACTTCTATGCAGAGTACATCATGAGAAACGCTGGGCTGGAAGAAGCACAAGCTGGAATCAAGATTGCTGGGAAAAATATCAATAACCTCAGATGACAGATGACATTACCCTTATGGCAGAAAGTGAATAGGAACTGAAAAGCCTCTTGATGAAATTGCAAGTGGGGAGTGAAAAAGTTGGCTTAAAGCTCAACATTCAGAAAACAAATATCATGGCATCTGGTCCCATCACTTCATGGGAAATAGATGGGGAAACAGTGGAAACAGTGTCAAACTTTATTTTGGGGGCTCCANAAAGTGAAAGAGGAGAGTGGAAAATTTGGTTTAAAGCTCAACATTCAGAAAACGAAGATCATGGCATCTGGTCCCATCACTTCATGGGAAATAGATGGGGAAACAGTGGAAACAGTGTCAAACTTTATTTTGGGGGCTCCAAAGTCACTGCAGATGGTGATTGCAGCCATGAAATTAAAAGACACTTACTCCTTGGAAGGAAAGTTATGACCAACCTAGATAGCATATTCAAAAGCAGAGACATTACTTTGCCAACAAAGGTCCATCTAGTCAAGGCTATGATTTTTCCAGTGGTCATGTATGGATGTGAGTTGGACTGTGAAGAAAGCTGAGCGCCGAAGAATTGATGCTTTTGAACTGTGGTGCTGGAGAAGACTCTTGCAAGTCCCTTGGACTGCAAGGAGATCCAACCAGTCCATCCTAAAGGAGACCAGTCCTGGGTGTTCATTGGAAGAACTGATGCTGAGGCTGAATCTCCAGTACTTTGGCCACCTCATGTGAAGAGTTGCCTCATTGGAAATGACCTTGATGCTGGGAGAGATTATGGGCAGGAGGAGAAGGGGATGACAGAGGATGAGATGGCTGGATGGCATCACCAACTCGATGCACATGAGTTTGGGTGAACTCTGGGATTTGGTGATGGACAGGGAGGCCTGGTAGGCTGTGATTCACTGGGTCGCAAAGAGTCGGACACGACTGAGCGACTGAACTGAACTGACCTGACTGAGTGGTATTCTTATTTTGCTTCAGGTTTCAGTTGCTTTTGTAGGGCTTTGAAAAGCTAAAGAGCTTCAGACAGCATATCTCTGGTGTCCAATAGAGAACAATGTTCAGGTCACAGCATCAGGATCTTAGGCAGAGTTAGTGCTTTAATTCTTTTAACCTCTTCCCCAGTACCATTTGGGCTTCCCTGGTGGCTCAGATGGTAAAGAATCTGCTTGCAATGCAGGAGATGTGGGTTTGACCCATGGATTGGGAAGATCCCCTATAGGAGGGCATGGCAACCCACACCAATATTCTTGCCTGGAGAATCCCCATGGTCAAAAGAGTCTGGCGGGCTACAGTCCATGGGGTCGCAAAGAGTTGGACACGACTGAGCAACTAAGCCCAACCAGTACCATTCAGGCCCATTCCAACTGACAGCTCTGACTTTACCTGTTGCAGTTAGCATTTCCAGTTAGCTCCTTCTCTGGAGGCTTCTAGGATCCCTGGACAAAATGACACATTTTCCCCTAAGTGTGGGTTGCCCAGGTAGGAGCTACCTTAGCTAATCCACACAAGAGTTGCAGTTATAGGGCCTGGCCTGAGTGCTTATCTGTCCTGTAGTCCTAAGAGTCTCTGCAGGCACATTTCTATTTCTGTCTGGATATAGAAGTCTCTGGTTGTGTTCAGTGGGGGTGGGGGGCTCCAAAATAACTATAATTTGTAGCTTACATTTCTACAAATACATTTGATATAAAAAATTAATTTCTGGACATTTTACTTTTAAAAGCATAGAAATTCAGCACGTGAATTTCACATTTTAATGTGAAATAGAATGTATTTAGTAAGTAATAGTTTACAGCATTTTTCATGAGTGAAACAATACCAGTTACTTGGATGAGAAAATTAGGATAGCAAGTAGACTCTGTAAATATACAATTTAGGCAATAGGACATAGTTTGAATTACTTAGAAAACTAACATTGTTTTTTCCCCTCTTTTGGGACATAACTAGTACAGGTATGGTTTCTCTATGAAAGTTATATTTTTTCAGTTTTATGAATATGGTAGTATAATTACTGGAGCTTGTAAAGGTATATTTGGTTAAAAGGCCCAAACTAGTCTCAGACCTTTAAATTTATACAGGCAAAAAACATAGTCACATCATTGTCTATTTTAATACAGCATCTTTGTACAATTCATCTCTTTAAGTAACTGCCATTCTTAAAAAGAAATGGAATAATAATGACTGATGCGTTTGTTTTGGTGGGCGATTGGAGACCAGAAATCTATGAGGTCACTGAATTCTCTTAAAACCAAAACCAGACACCAAAATTTTCTCAGCCTCATTCCTGTGCTTTGTAACTGTTAGAGTCAGTAAATTTTTCTGTGTGTCAGGTCCTGATCTCCTTTATGAAATGTAATCACTGGGTATATATGGCGGGGCCTCCTTAAGCTGAAACTGCTTTGCAATTCCAAATAACCAACTTTCATCATCCCACCAGAATCTCTATTGTCTTTTAATAAAAGTAGAATTAAATCAACAGTAAAATTCTGATAACTCAGTGTCCCAATTCCATATATTTTAACAGTTTTACTAAATTTAACAATAAGGAATGTTTACTGATTGGTTATATTTATTTCAAGAAAAATATTTTTGCTTTTCAAGTTGAGCTATAACATACTTATGACTTCAGCAGCATGGTTTGTAAATAATGAGATTCACTATCGATGTTTCATAGTAGAGAAAGTAAAAATTCTCCCATTTGGAAAAATTTTAAAAAGGAATAAATGTGTAAACTTTAGGGCTTTGATCTTTGAACTCATGGGGTTGCAGACTTTCGAAATGTGCCTTTGTATATCTCTGGTTCTCACTCTTGTGGTTGCTAGGAGACAACATTCCTTAGGCTGAATATCCTACTTGTTGCCCAATTGGGTCACTGAGAGTATTATGGTAGAGTTAATTTTTAGATCTCTTTGAGAAAGCCACCTTAAGATTAAAAAAAAAAAAAAAAAAATGTCACAGAGGGAGACCCTGATGGCTCAGAGTTACATATTCTATCCACTTTTTACTTCAGCACATTTATTTCACTCTTCTTATATTTGCATAAAATATTTCTGAATCTTCGACTCTGCAGGCCACATTCTTTAGTTTGGGGAGGTATTTATGATTTATTTGTACAACCCAGTAGGGCACATCTGGTCACGTATATGATTCATTTGGAAAGCGCGGTGGGCCTTGGTGTCTGTGGCCTAGCCTGCCAGCTCAGCACCTGGTCCTCAGTTAATAGATACCATAATGAGAGTCACACACCTTTCTTCGGTGATCACGTTATTTTAGATTTATAGAGACACTTTTTATTTTAGAAAAACTAACATACTTTTGTGTTTGTATAATTGATGTTTTAACAGTTTATGTGCCAGTGATCGTGTACCCTGATATAACAGACACTCTGCCACGTTGTTCCATTTTTAAACTGTCATGTGATTATTTAACAGGAGCCCTAATCTACAGGACATTGTGTGACATACCCATCTTCAGAAAAATGAAGTTGCTGGGTCTATGTTATTTCCTACTGGTGTAAGGGGCTGGGGGTGGTGTCTCTGGCTTTGGCTCCATCACCTCCTCTGGACTTGATTTTTAGATATTATCAGCTTTGAAGAGGTTGCTAGGTACCTTTCAAGGTCCCTCCCCAGGTTTAAGGTTTAATGATTGTTTACTTAGTCTGAATAGACTAGATGTTTGTTAAACATTAGTGCTGATAACTAGATGTCTGTTGAAAAATAACTTCAATTCATTGCCTCATTTTTTCTTTTAAAATTGGTTTGACGATTTAAAGGGTGAAATTATGTTTTGTAAACTACATATTGGCATATGTACTCACAAAGGATTTTAAATTTCCCTCTGGGTAAATGAAGTGAAGTGAAGTCGCTCAGTCGTGTCCGACTTTTTGCGACCCCATTTGTCCATGGGATTTTCCAGGCAAGAATACTGGATTGGGTTGCTGTTTCCTTCTCCATCCCTCTGGGTAAGAGGCAAGCAATGTGTATGATACAATTTGGATATAAGCATACTAGAATCATTTCAGTGATTTGTGGGAAGAATATGAGAGAACTGGCTTGCCCTGGAAATTTCCATTTACATGGTTACTCTAAGTATGCATCATAAATAAGTGGCTGACTACCTAGAGACAGAAATGAAAGTGAAGAGTTCAAGTGTTAGTTGCTCAAACGTGTCCGACTCTTTGCAACCCCATGTACTGTGGCCCACCAGGCTCCTCTGTCCATGGGGATTCTCCAGGCAAGAATACTGGAGTTGGTTGCCTTGCCCCTCCTTCAGGAGATCTTCCCGACCCAGAAATTGAATGCGGGTCTTCTGCCTTGAAGGCAGATTCTTCACTGTCTGAGCCACCAGGGAAGCAGTGGCTGTTAAAAACCTATCAGCTAAATGCATTTTATATAGAAATGCAAATTACTACTGTATAGTTATTCCTGATAAAGAGTTCATTATCTACTGCGGGCAGGAATCCCTCAGAATCCCTCAGAAGAAATGGAGTAGCCATCATGGTCAACAAAAGAGTCCGAAATGCAGTACTTGGATGCAATCTCAAAAACGACAGAATGATCTCTGTTCGTCTCCAAGGAAAACCATTCAATATCACAGTTATCCAAGTCTATGCCCCAACCAGTAATGCTGAAGAAGCTGAAGTGGAATGGTTTTATGAAGACCTACACGATCTGTTAGAACTAACACCCAAAAAAGATGTCCTTTTCATTATAGGGGACTGGAATGCTAAAGTAGGAAGTCAAGAAACACCTGGAGTAACAGGCAAATTTGGCCTTGGAATGCGGAATGAAGCAGGGCAAAGACTAATAGAGTTTTGCCAAGAAAATGCACTGGTCATAGCAAACACCCTCTTCCAACAACACAAGAGAAGACTCTACACGTGGACATCACCAGATGGTCAACACCGAAATCAGATTGATTATATTCTATGCAGCCAAAGATGGAGAAGCTCTATACAGTCAAC
>SJYT01066799.1:0-38859 GCA_006410635.1 Cephalophus harveyi | reverse complement strand
ACTCCAGTACTTTGGCCACCTCATGCGAAGAGTTGACTCATTGGAAAAGACTCTGATGCTGGGAGGGATTGGGGGCAGGAGGAGAAGGGGACGACCGAGGATGAGATGGCTGGATGGCATCACTGACTCGATGGACGTGAGTCTGAGTGAACTCCGAGAGATGGTGATGAACAGGGAGGCCTGGCGTGCTGCGATTCATGGGGTCGCAAAGAGTCGGACACGACTGAGCGACTGAACTGAACTGAACTGAAAGTTATTTCTGTAATACAGTAAGAAAGTAGCTACAAGCATTGTAACTTTGTATTCAGTGAATTTTTACTTCTCAAATAGTGCCAGTTATCAGGAAAAAGGAGGACAGTTTCACTCTAAACTGCTTGAGGGAGGGGAGCCCGTGTTTTCTTTGTGAGAATCCACAGAGTGAACTCAGAAGATAGCAGCTGTCTCATATCCATGAGTGTTAACTGTCCTGTTTGTAATGTCAAGCTCTCCTGGTGCTTTCCTGTTGACTCTCTTGTCATCTTCTGGCACAACACTTGGTGCACACTTTTGGACTGCTGCCGCTGCTGCTGCTAAGTCACTTCAGTCGTGTCCGACTCTGGCATGGGGAAAATATCATCAGCACCTCTATGATTTTTCATGGCATGCACAAGCATTCAAAAAAATTGAATCACATCATGGGAAACTGGATTGCTTTTCAGTTTCAAAGTGAATTCTTTCTCAAACCTCCTGAACACATCAAGGAGACAGTCTCAGCTAAGAGTTAGTCTTTAGCATCTTCCCCACACTTCATGATAGATGGTACAGCTCCTAGGTTTAGTTTTCTGCAAACTGTCTTATCCAGCTGCAATATTTATTTATCTTTATGGTTGCCTTCTGTTTATGATATGAGATATTGATTTTGTACTTGGGGTATTGAAATTATTTTTAAAATAGATTTACTTAAATAAAAAAGTGACTTAAAGAGAAATGATAAATGATAGGTGTAGTTGGGACACAGGGCAACTGTCATGAAGGAAGGGCTGAGGTTTGGGAAACTATTTTAAGAGAGAATGCTGAGTGATATCTAAGAGATGATAGTTTCTAGAACAGTTACCTTGGGTTCCATGTACTTTTATAAAGGAAAAGTTAGAAAAGAAAGTGATGCATCTTGTTAAAGTTTGAAACCTTTTTGAGAAGTAATGAAAAGAATGGAAAGAGGAAAATAATCTTTATTGGGTGAGGGTCTCTGTGCTCAGGGTTTTTCACATGCTGTCATTTGATCCTTCTAGCAGTTTTGAAAAATTAGTATTAATTTATATGTTCAGGCTTAGTTTTGAATTCCAAGCCTTTCTTCTGACTGCACTATTGAGAGGTCACCACACCGGCTCTTGTGTGCCAGCTGCAAGTACGTTAAAGGTGAAGAATGTGGGTAGGGATGACGTGGGAAAGCATGGATTTTGGAGTCTGACTCACCTGGGTTTGAACCCACAGGTGCAATCTTAGCATGCTATCTACTATGTTATTTAATATGTGCAAACTTTTCTGAGTCATGATATTCTTTTAATCTATAAAATATAAAAAAATTATAACAAGCTTACAGAAGTGTTGGAAGAATTAAGTGAAATAGTATATTTAAAGCACTCAGCACAGTACCTGGTAAGTAAGTAGTTACTCAGTATTAGCTCCTTTATTCTATTAAAAAATTCTAAACTCTCCATATTAATTGAAATTAAAAATATTTATTAGATTTGCATGTGAAATGGCAAAGTGACTTTGTATACCCATGGATAAATGTTTGATTACTTCAACAACCCTCACCTAACCCACAGGAGACTAATCAAGGAAGATAGAGAGACAGAGTTATCATTTAGTCACATATATTCACAAGTTAACAATAAAATGCATTTCACCTCTTTTTCTCCCCTCCTCTTTTGGTGTCCAAAATGAAATGAGCTGCCTTTACAGAAGTTCTGAAGTAAGAATTCCCATGTGACAAAAAATTGAGCTCCTTTCATTATAAAGGACTTTATTATATAGCATGAATTTATTTTAATCTGATTTAAATGGTGTATTTTATTAATAATAGTATGTTTTTCTATGCTGTCCACTGATAACTGTTATAAATGTGTTCAAGAATGCCATTCAGATTTTTATAACTCTGAAAAAAGAACTCTAAAATATCATCTCAATGTATTCTGCTATAAGGAAGGCTCTTACTTTCCCTCTTTCCTCCTACCAATATCTTCAAAGACCCCCATCAGACTGCCTTAGGTCATATGGCAATAGTTCTTGGTGGTGGTGGTAGTTTAGTCGCTAAGTCATGTCAGATTCTTGAGACCCCATGGACTCTTGAGACCCCCTGTCAGGCTCCTCTGTCCATGGGATTCTCCAGGCAAGAATACTGGAGTGGGTTGCCATTTTCTTCTCCGTGGCAATAGTTCTTATGATAGTTCATATGTTAATGAAAATTAAAGTTTTTTTTAAGGCTTAATGCATTCCTTTATGTAAAGATTATATACAGGAAAGCACTTAGATAATTCACCAGAAAGCATTAATATTTTCATTTCTTTTCAGGAATAAAGAATTTGAAGAAGCTGTCAACTTCTTCACCTGGGCTGTTAAAATTGATCCACGTTTTCTGGATGCTTACATTGGACGGGGAAATTCTTACATGGAATATGGACATGATGAGGCCACCAAGCAAGCACAGAAGGACTTTCTGAAAGCACTGCATTTTAATCCAGTCTATACAAAAGCCAGAATTTGTTTAGGCTATAATTTGCAGGTAATATCATATGACAACATTTTGGACCACGAAAGCACCTTTTGGACAAGAAAGAGGTTGTATTTGACCTTTCATTGGTACTGGGTATATACAATGCTTCTTTCACTGTGAACATTTTACCTTTATCTTCTTATTAGTATTCACAGTGTCAGTGGGAAGCAGGGGTTTGATGGGTTACAGGGAGCCTGCCTGGGGAGTGTACCCAGAAACCTGGTGTGATAGTGAGATGAGGATCTTGTGAACTTGAGTTGCCTTATTGCCTGCACCTCTTTCTACCTCACCCCGTTATACATATCACTCTTATAGACAACTATTAAGACTCTCCCAGTGAGTTTCACATATAAAAAGCTGGTTAAAATTTATTTCACTAGTTATACCTGGGCTCCATAGGTTTTATCCTATTAAATTAGTGAAAAGCTAAAGGGAATAGACAATGTAATGACATGACCTATGCGATGGACCAGACAAGCACTATATAGGGACTTCTGAATTCAGGTCATCTTCCAAATGGCAATGAATTAGAACACACTGGAAGCCAAGAGAATAGGCGTGTGTCCTTCCCGCTAGTTGGAAGAGTGTTGTTCTTTGTGTTATCAAGCGTGTCTCTGAGTGATTTCTGGGACACTGACCTGACCCATACACTCACTGAGCTATGCGCACTACAAAATATGGAGTGATATTCTTGGAAGAAAGTGCTAGATGTGTTATATTTTCCATGAAAAGGAAAGGAGTAATCTTTTTGTGCCTTTTATTATTAAAAAAATTAAACAATGGGCAAAAGTATGTTTAAATTATTGTAATTTACAGAAATTCCTATTAACAATGTTTTTTATTTTTTAATATAAATTTATTTTAATTGGAGGCTAATTACTTTACAATATTGTATTGGTTTTGCCATACATCAACATGAATCTGCCGTGGGTGTACACGTGTTCCCATCCTGAACCCCCCTCCCACCTCCCTCCCCATACCATCCCTCTGGGTCATCCCAGTGCACCAGCCCCGAGCATCCTGTATCATGCATCGAACCTGGACTGGCGATTCGTTTCACATATGATATTATACATGTTTCAGTGCCATTCTCCCAAATCATCCCACCCTCTCCCTCTCCCACAGAGTCCAAAAGACTGTTCTATACATCTATGTCTCTTTTGCTGTCTCGCATACAGGGTTATCGTTACCCTCTTTCTAAATTCCATATATATGCGTTAGTATACTGTATTGGTATTTTTCTTTCTGGCTTACTTCACTCTGTATGATAGGCTCCAGTTTCATCCACCTCATTAGAAATGATTCAAATGTATTCATTTTAATGGCTGAGTAATACTCCATTGTGTATATGTACCACAGCTTTCTTATCCATTTGCCTGCTGATGGACATCTACAATGTCTTTTAAAGTTGAGGTTTTTTTTTTTTTTTCCATTTAAAAAATAAATGAATTTGGCTGATCTAAGACTAGGAGGTGGTTGTGGCTTGGTTATAGTGAGGTATGCCCAAGAACTGATTAATAAGGGAAATAAGATTGCCTTCTGAGAGTTAAGCATGAAATTAGCCATTATTTGATCATAGTAGAAACTTGCAAAGTCAATTTAGAGACAGGGTGACTCCCAAAACAGCTAGAACTGACTGCGATCAAAAGGAATGTGCTAATGTCATCGTCCATTGCATTTGCTGGGCACCTAGTATCGGACAGGGACTGATCTAGTCCTGGGGCTAGAGCGGTGGAAAGACACTGGCTTCTTCTTGTAGAGTTTACTACCTATTGAAGGGATAAGCATCAAGCTGGTGCATGAATAATTACTTAATTATATTCAGGATAAGTGCACACACAAAAAAGGATGGGTTTTAGGACAGTTTATATGAAGGAAACCTAGCTTTGTTTGAGGGGATGAGGAAAGACTTTTTGAGAAATTAGCATTTAAATTGAGGCATGAAAAACTAGTAATTAGGAGTAGGAGTTGGGGCTTAGAACACGGTGTTCCGCAGAGAAGGTGAGAAAGAGACAGAGGGCTTAAAGGAGACAGAATGTTATGGACAAGGCGAGAGTGATGTGGGATAAGACTGCAGAACTGAGTAATGACTAGAGGTGAAGGTCATTGTAACCGGTCTAGGCCAGTTAAAAATGTGAATATCACTCACCAGAGCACTGACATCAGATCTGTATTTTATGAAGATCTCACTGGGTGTATATCAACCTGAAGGAGAATTGACAAACTCATCAGTATGAGGAAGAATTGAATCAGGAAAGGAAGGGCGGAAAAATGAGAGCTAGAAAAACCCATCAAATCCTGTTTAGGGCCACGAGTGACCATTTTTTAGATAAATATGAAACAGATTCCCCTTCTATGTGCCTAGCACTAGAGATGTGGGAGTGAGCAAAACAGATGTTGTCAGGACCAGACAAGTTCAATTCCTTGTTTATCAAATGAACATGTGATGGTGATGGTGATTTTCACATAATTTACTGTGAGGGAGAAGTTTACTGGTTAAAGACAGTGTCTAAGTTCTATTTTGTATTAGTTTTATTCAAGAGTCAATTGGTTTATGTGAGAGTCAGCTTCTGAGACTGGCAAGTTGGGTTTTTGAGCCCACAGGAATAAAAGACAGGCCCTGGACTGTGCTGAATTTATCAACTCACTGCCTTTCTGTGATGATTTATTTAGTTGCCAACTGGTCTTCTCTAGGAAATACTCTGACATCTTTCTGCTAACAGTGTCCCTCTCCTAACCTTCTCTCTTTTTTTCCGGTTGGTACTAAGGTTGGTATAAATACCTGCTTGGTTGATTTGTATGCATTTTTCATGGAATGTGTATAGTGATCCTAAAATGCCAGACACTGGTGAAATTTAACAGTTAGGTTTTATACCATTGTGGGCTTGCCTTGTGGCTCAGCTGGCAAAGAATCCACCTGCAATGCTGGAGACTTGGGTTTGATACTGGGTTGGGAAGATCCCTTGGAGAAGGGGAAGGCTACCCACTCCAGTATTCTGGCCTGGATAATTCCATGGGCTGTACAGTTTATACACTTTCACTTTATACCATTAGTTTATTTAATTATTGAGCACATATTTATTTTGTTATGTATAATATGTATAACTAGAGTTTGAATGCCAAGCAAATGAATGATTCCTGCCCATTGTGTGCAGTAAAAGTGAAAGTTGCTCAGTCGTGTCTCTCTATCTCTTTGCTACCCCATGGACTATACAATCCATGGAATTCTCTAGGCCAGAATACTAGAGTGGGTAGCCATTCCCTTCTCCAGGGAATCTTCCCAACCCGGGGATCAAACCCAACTCTCCCACTTTGCAGGCGGATTCTTTACCAGCTGAGCCACAAGGGAAGCCCAAGAATACTGGAGTGGGTAGCCTATCCCTTCTCCAGCAGATCTTCCCAACCCAGGAATTGAACTGGGGTCCCCTGCATTGCAGGTGGATTCTTTACTAACTGAGCTTGCAGAACTCAATGTAAATTTTGTAGTGATTGTCAGAAGCATTGGTGTTTCCCATGGTGGTCAAGATTTTATGTTGTTGAAGACCCCTCTAAGAGATGGCTCTGATAATCAGATTTATTTCAACTAATCAAAATTTCAGCATAAATACTCAGGGGAATCAGTCATTTGAATGAACTCACAGTACAGCCTACTTCCTTGTTTAAAATATCTTAGATTTAGCACAGTATAAATATACCCTTACTAAAAGACTTTATTTAAGTTAGAATCATAAACATTTGTCATGATATGGACAATTTCCTACTTGGTGTAAATGGAAAATTATTTTAGGCCCAAGGAAAATTCCAGAAAGCTTGGAACCACTTTACCATTGCTATGGAAGTTGATCCAAAGAGCTACCTGGCCTATGAAGGAAGAGCTGTGGTCTGTCTTCAGATGGGTGATAATTTTGCTGCATTTCAGGATATAAATGCTGCCATAAAGGTAAAAATCCACTTATATTATATTTATCATTAGTGTAAATTAATGTCATCAGTGAATAAGATGAAGTAACAAGTCCTCTGTTGCCTTTTAAAAGTGACTTGTAGAAAAAATATTTGTATTTTTTCCCCCAGGAGTTTGGCAGAATAAAGAGTTATTATAGCTTGCCAGTTTTATAACCTAAATGTATTTAAAATTTTGAAAATACATTTCTAATAAATGTTGATTCCTCTTAGTACATGCAAATTTATAGCTTCATGATACATCAATATTATTTTATAATTAAAAAATAAAATAATGTCTGGCTTTGAAGGAACTAAAGAAAGAATAATGTAAGCCCCCAGCTTTTTCTGTAGTGAAATGGCAAATAAATTCAGAGACAGATTTCTATCTTCCTTTTGTCTTCTCAATTTTGGATTTTTTTTTTTTTCTGTATATTTGGGTAGATATTGTAATCTTTGAGATCAGAAAAAGGAAAGACCTGAAAGGTAATTGCTATACTGCATAGGACAAATAAACATGTTAACTTTTTCATTTCTCCTCCAGCTTAACAGAGCTAAACAGACAAGCTTTTCCTCATGCATCTATTCTTAAGGCCCATTCTTTGCAAAGGAACTGAGTAAAGCACTAAGATTATTTATTTTATTGCAACCAGATCAACAAAATGTTGGCATTGAACCAACTTCATGCCGAGTCCTTTCTCAAAATATTTGCTCTAGTGGCGTTTCACCTGCCCTATAAAATCACTAGCTTCCCACAAAGAGATTTCATAATGTCCATTTTTGCAGACATGAAATCGGAGATAAATACTATTCCCAGACGCTAACTGCTCTTACTATTATATTGCAGATCAATGCTACAGCAGAATTCTTAACAAATCGTGGTGTGATTCATGAGTTTATGGGTCAACAACAGAACGCAATGAGAGACTATCAAGAAGCAATTTCTTTAAACCCCACCTACTCACTGGCTTACTTTAATGCAGGAAATATCTTCTTTCATCACAGGCAGTTTTCCCAGGTAATGTGAGTTTTCCTTCTTGTTTTCTTTTTGACACTAAGTGCTTTCTTCATTACATATAGTTTCAAAATGCAATCTTTATGTCTCAGGCATTCATTAGCTCTTTAGGAGATTTTCTCTTTCATAAGAATGCTTATAATTATGTATTAAATGTTTACACCCCTGTGGATTTATTCTTTTCATTATTATCAGCCACTCAACACTTGTCCAGTAAACATTGTTTTGGACTTCTCCAGGTGCCAGCAGTCTCCTTGATGTCCATTGTTGCCAGCTTCCCACCTGGAATTCTCTGCTTTTTGCCCCCATTTAGCAAAATCTCAGACTTTCTTTCAGACTATCTTTCATGATGTAATTGTCTAGCTCATTGTAATTTCAACCTTAAGTTTCAGTCACACGAGCACTTGACTGGGGGTGAGGAGATTGTGTATGTTACTTCTGGTTTTTATGGCAACAATCTTTTTTTCAGCATCAGTTCATAATGTCTGAAATGAGAGTGTTGGGTTCAGTTCAGTTCAGTCACTCAGTCGTGTCGACTCTTTGCGACCCCATGAATCGCAGCACGCCAGGCCTCCCTGTCCATCACCATCTCTCGGAGTTCACTCAGACTCACGTCCATTGAGTCCGTGATCCCATCCAGCCATCTCATCCTCGGTCGTCCCCTTCTCTTCCTGCCCCCAATCCCTCCCAGCATCAGAGTCTTTTCCAATGAGTCAACTCTTCGCATGAGGTGGCCAAAGGACTGGAGTTTCAGCTTTAGCATCATTCCTTCCAAAGAAATCCCAGGGCTGATCTCCTTCAGAATGGACTGGTTGGATCTCCTTGCAGTCCAAGAGACTCTCAAGAGTCTTCTCCAACACCACAGTTCAAAAGCATCAGTTCTTCGGTGCTCAGCTTTCTTCACAGTCCAACTCTCACATCCATACATGACCACAGGAAAAACTAGTTAGTAGATGAATATTTTTATATTTTGAATTTATTATGTTTAAATTGTAATGCATTACACGAATCAAACTATTTGTTGTGTTTTTTAAATGTTTACTCTCTTGTTCTTTATCTTCTATTTTATTATATTCTTTGTCTAAGTTTTTGAGTCAGAGCTTTATTTATTCACTCTTTCACTTATATTGTGGTAAGTTGTTAAGGGTTATGCCTTTCTCCCAGGTAATGTTTTCAGCAGTATCCCCTGAATTTTGGTCTTTAGTGTTTTTATTTTTGTTTTCCCAAAATGTTGCACTTGAAATTTTAGCCAAATTTCCCCTTTGATTAAAGGATAAATTGATGGAGCACTTAAAATGTTCAGGAGGGAGGATTTTTATCTTTTCAAATATTGAATTTTGTTGGGTTTTAATGTGGTCTAATACATGATAACTTTTTTTCTTTAATATTCCAGGGGCCTTCCCAAAAAGAGTTTCTATCATTAGCATATAGTGTTGAAATGTATACGATCTACCTTATTAATTGTATTTTAAAGTAATCTTTATTCATACTATTTTGTTCATTTGGTTTATCTTGTACAGAGAAAGGTTTATTCAAGTGTCCTATAATTAGTGTGATCCTATGTAGGTTTCTTTATATCTCTTTCATTCTTGTTTAGTGGTTGAGCTGTGTCCAACTCTTTGTGACCCCATGCACTATGGCCCTCCAGGCTCCTTTGTCCATGGAATTTCTCAGGCAAGAATACTGGAGTGGGTTGCCGTTTCCTTCTCCAGTTATATCTTTTTAATTCCCACCTTATGAAATAGAGTATTTCATGTATAGATATTAATACATATCATATATGCATTGTGAATTGTAATCTTCAGCGTTACCAATGCTCTTCTTTGTTTCTCTTTGGAATAAATTCTCCTTTATCTGATATGAAGATCCTGCCCTCTGATTTCATTTGATTTGCTTCTGCTTGGTATTCCTTTGTCCTTCCTTTTATTTTCAATGTTTAAAAGTCTTTGCTTTAGTTTTGTCTCTTTCCTACAGTGTAGAGTTGGATTTTGTTTTAGATGACAAATTTGAAAATATTTATCTTTTAATAAATATTCCATTGATATTTTGGCATAGTCAGTATATTTGGTCTTAGTTCTGCTATTTTATGTTTATGTGTATTTAAATTTTTATTCCGTGGTTTGTTTTATTTAAAGATTTAGAATTTTTCCTAATATTTGGAAGGTTTGCAGTTTTGCTTTGCTGTTCAGTCCCTGAGTCATGTCCAGCTCTTTGCAACCCCGGGAACTGCAGCACACCAGGCTCCTCTTCCTTCACCATCTCCTGGAGTTTGCTCAAATTCATGTCCATTGAGTGGTGATGCTATTTAAACATCTCATCTTCGGCCACCCCTTCTCCTTTTTGTCTTCATCCTTTCCCAGCATCAGAGTCTTTTCCGATGAATAGTCTCTTCACATCAGTTGACCAAAGTTTTGGAGCTTCAGCTTCAGCATCAGTCCTTCCAATGCATATTCAGCGTTGATTTCCTTGAGGATTGACTGGTTTGATCTCCTTGCAGTTTTGCTTTAGTGATTACCTTTATTAAAATACCTTTGAACCCTCACTTCCTTATTTCTTTAGTTTCTCTGCTGTGCTGTGCTGCGTGCCGTGCTTAGTCGCTCAGTTGTATCCGACTCTTTGTGACCCCATGGACCATAGCCTGCCAGGCTCCTCTGTCCATGGGAATTCTCCAGGCAGGAATACTGGAGTGCGTTGCCATGCTCTCCTCCAAGGGATCCTCCCAACCCAGGGATCAAACCCAGGTTTCCCACATTGCAGGCAGATTTTGTACGGTCTGAGCCTCCGGGGAAGTTCTTTGCTATGAAGAACAATAAAATGACCCTTTAATATCTTTCCGTCTTACTTCTCCCTCTCACACATTAGTCACTTTTAGTTAATAGTTTTCTTTTTTAAAAAACGTTTATATTATATCCTTAAATATGCTTGAGCTTGTTCTGTCAACTTGTCACATTAACTTGCTTTCCATTCTCTCTGTATTTTCCCATTCTGTTATCCTTTGTTATTCCTATGCTGCCAGAAGATTTAATATTTGCATACTATTTTGTTATCTTTATTTTTTGTTTTAGTCTTCATTCTTCAGTTAAATATATTTAATTGTCCTCACCAGGCTTTTTGCCAAAGTTTCCCTGTTAACCAATCATTTTTGGTGCTCTAAAATTAGTCTTCTAGTAGAGTCCTGGGGACTTCCCTGAGTTAGTAATGGTAAACAATCCACCTGCCAATGCAGGAGACCCAGGTTCAATCCCTGTGTCAGAAAGATCCCCTGGAGAAGGAAATGGCAACCCACCCCTGTATTGTTGCCTGGAAAATTGCATGGACAGAGGAGCCTGGTGGGCTACAGTCCATGGGGTCACAAACAGTTGGACATGACTTAGTGATTGAACAACAACCACAACAGATAGAGTCTTGAGAAAGGGTTCATATTCCTTCAATTGTTTCATGTTCACAGCTGTTAGCCTGCAGCCTTTGTGTCTTAAGACAGCATGTCTGGATTTAGTATCCTTGACTCACTTTTTCTTTCCTTGAATGTCTGTGTCTTTCACTATTTTTTGGTGTTATATATGTTGGTACCCAAAGTCTGATACAAACCTGATTTTTGTTGTCAATGACTTCTTTTTGTCAGAATCACCAAACTTTTTTGTTTTTATTTTTATAAATGAAAAGTTTTACTCAAGTATTTGTTAGAATTGATCTTTTGGGGTCAAAGTTATAAGTACAGAGTATACATTTTCAATATTTAGATTCCAGAAAATTTGTTGAATTCAGTGTAAGAATTTTTCTGTTTCACTATTTTGTTTTTCTTCAGTGGCAATGAATGCCAATTATTATAAATGGGATGGATGTATTTTGACTTCTATATGCCAGTTATTTTTTTTCAAGCAATTTTTTAATCTCTTAATTTCTGTTTCATTTTCTTCTGCCTGTCTCTCCTAAATCTTTGGGCTTTCCTGATGGCTCAGACAATAAAGAATCTGCCTGCAACCTGGGAGACTTAGCTTCTATCCCTGGGTTGGGAAGATCCCCTGGAGGAGGGCATGGCAACTCACTCCAGTATTCTTGCCTGGAGAATTCCATGGACAGAGGAGCCTGGTGGGTTACAGTTCATGGAGTTGCAAAGAGTCGGACACAACTGATTGACTAACACTTTCTAAATCTTTACTGTGTTTTCTATTTGTTATTCCCTTGTGGACCTTATAATTCAGGTTTCTTTAAAATTCTTTTCTATGCCATTTCCATGACATTTCTTCCTGGCCACCTCTTTTTAAAGATAGATTATTTATTTATTTAATTTTAAAAAATTAAATGCAATTTCTTACCAATTTTTTCTAGTTCATTTTATAATGTTAGAACTTTTATCTACAGTGTAGCAATACTTTTTTCTGGTCACTTTTATTTCATTTCTAAAAATCTGTTAATTTTTTATTTTTGGTTTTTACAATGAAGGCAGGCAAATTACTTTTCTGTTACTTATATTTGAATGAGATAATTTTTTTTCCCCTGGACTGAAAGCAGAGATTCCTGTGGGAAACAGGGTGATGTTCTATGGTAACTTTCTGAGTTGAGCTGCCTCTGATGCTTTTGCAAAGGACTTTCCAGTCTGTTCTATTTAGTGTAGCCTGGTTTGGGAAGACTTTTATCACAAGCTCTGTGTTTCTCAAAACTTCTCACAGTCCTTGCTTCTAAGATAACATACTCATCTTAAAAAGTTGAGTTTTATTGCTTGCATTTTCTGAGATCTTTAACCTCTGTATTCTCGTCTACCACCTGATATGGTCACTATACCCCTTAAAAGTGATCTTTGGGACACCTTTATCTACTGAGAGGCTACAATCCTTTGCATTTTGCTGGAAAAGTTGAGCAAGTACTTCCTGATTCCACTTAGCTCTTCATTCTTTCAATCTCCTTATGTTTATAATGTACCTCCATCTGCTAGGAATTAATGAAGACCCTAAGGATACAGAGCTAAATGAGACAAGGAAGACTTCTTTTATGATGTAGTTTACATTTTATTGGAGGAAGAAATAGAAAATAATATAATATTAGCAGTGTGATAAACATCTACTACCACCTCATGTAAGCAGTACTATATCAGTATTAGCATGTGTGTGGGACTATAGGAGGTTACCTGGGTGGATAATGTAGGTGGAGAGAAGGGGTTTAAGGAGCAAGCTCTGGGGCAACATCAGTGTTTAGAAGTGAGGCAGAGAGGAGATGCCAGAGTTTAGACTGAGAAGGGAGAAGCCAGCCAGGATGATGGGAAGAAAAGCAGGAGAGCATATATCACCTCAAGAATCAAGTGCTTTAAGAAATGTGTCCTGTGTCAAATGCTGCTGAGAAGTCCAGGTAAGAGAGGATGGAGAGAATCCTTGGTGACTTCGGTAAGAACATCATTGGAGTAGCAATGGCACCAGAGCCTTATGTGGAAAGGGTTTTGGAGAAAATGTGGGGTGAAGAATTAAACAGTTCAACTAGTTCCAGAAATTCTCCTGTGAAGAGAAGTAGTGAAATGGGGTGATGGCTGGAGTGGAGTAAGGTGTTGCTACTTTTAATTTTTTTAAATGTGAGGGATATTGATTCATGCTCCTATGCTAAAGGATCTGGTGGAAAAGGAGAAATTGTTGGTGTAGGAGAGAGTGATAGAGATAATTAGGATCGAAATCTTTGAGGATTTGAAGGGGCTAAAGTTTGGAAGTTCGAGGGGTGGCCTTTGAAGAGAGCAGGTCACACTATCCATTATGTCGTGAAGAAACGCACACAGTACAGAAGAGAGTACTGCTGCTGTAGATGGATGGATTTTTTTAAAGTTGCTTTTTATTTATTTATTTTTGGATTGCACTGGATTTCTGTTGCTTTGTGCAGGCTTTCTCTGGTCGCGGTGTTCAGTTCAGTCGCTCAGTCATGTCTGATTCTTTGTGACCCTGTGGACTGCAGCACGCCAGGCCTCCCTGTCTATCACCAACTCCCAGAGTTTACTCAAACTCATGTCCATCAAGTCAGTGATGCCATCCAACCATCTCATCCTCTGTCGTCCCCTTCTCCTCCTGCCTTCAATCTTTCCACCATCAGGGTCTTTTCCAATGAGTCAGTTCTTCACATCAGGTGGCCAAAGTATTGGAGTTTCAGCTTCTGCATCAGTCCTTCCAATGACTATTATTAGGACTGATCTCCTTTAGGATGGACTGGTTGAAGTCTCCTTGGCAGTCCAAGGGACTCTCAAGAGTCTTCTCCAACACCACAGTTCAAAGGTACCAATTCTTCGGCACTCAGCTAGTTGTGGTGAGTGGGGGCAGATCCTCATTGTGGTTCGCGGGCTTCTCACTAGGGTGGCTTTTCTTGTTGTGGAGGATGGGCTCTAGGCATGGGGGCTTCAGTAGCTGTGGCATGTGGGCTCCACAGTTGTGGCTTACTGGCCCTAGAGTGCAGGCTCAGTGGTTGTGGCACACAAGTTTAGGTTCTCCTCGGCATGTAGAATCTTCCCAGACCAGAGATGGAGCCCGTGTCCACTGTCTTGGCAGGTGGATTCTTATCCACTGCACCACCAGGGAAGTCTGATAGGTAGATTTTGATAGTAGGCATTTCTATTTATTGATTATAGTTTTTCCATGAGATATGAGTGTCATTTACCAGTTAAGAGTGAGGATGGATAGGTAAAAAGGGGGACATGTGGCTAGGAGTTTTGAAGAGGAAAGAGAACATGTGAAATAGTTAATCTAGAGAGTGGTAGTGTGAACATTCCAGGGAAGTGTAGTAGGACTACCAGACAACTTTAAGTTCTCATTTGAAGTTTGTGGTTAAATCTAAAGCGAGATCTTGACTCTATACTGCTTTGTATATAATTCTTTCTATACAAGTTCAGTATGGCTTTGTGTCTCTCCACAACCATTTTTCTGAGTTAGTCTCTTATCTCCTCATTCCAGGTAAGCTCTTTAATGCCAGGAATCACACTCCTGTCTCTTTCCCTGTATTTCCTTACTCAGAAAGCACATCCATACCCATGGCTTATGCTGCATGTCAGCCTCTGCCTTTCTTCTGAGCTCCTAACCCATACTTATCAGTTGCTGAAACTGGATGCTTTATAAGTGCATTAGAGTCAAAACGGAATTAAACCTCTGTATCTTCTACACCCTGTCCAGCTCTTCTTCCTAGAAACCCTGTCTCAATTCAAGATGTCATTCCTTAGAGTCACCTGAGTAAAGATATTGCATCAATCATAATTTTTCTTCCTCAGCTTCATCTAATCAGTCATCTGATTCTGTCAGTTTTGCTTCTTCGTTTTTTCTCACACATGCCATTTCCATTCTATTTCTACTGCAATTGCGTTAGTTTCATTCTTTCCCAAGTTAAATCAGTTAGCTTGCGGACCCCTATGATGAGGCTGGTTGACCTCAGAGGTGAAGTTAGGTGCTGGGACAGAGAATTATCAAAGATATTATTGTGTAAGGCATGAATGAGATTGTCATAGCTCAGACCTCAGATAGCTGGGAGTCTAATGTCTTCCGAGGCTGACAGTCAGGGTAAGTTACCTTAAACTTTGTCAAGCTGAGACTACTCTCCAGCTGGGTTTTGGCAATGTGTCTGTGTGCTAGAGTTAGTTAATGAGATTAAGACATACGCAATGCCCAGGGCAATTTTCTGTTTCCATAACTGCTTATGGTCCACATGAGAAGGAAACTCTCACATTTTAAGCTTACTTGTCCCTAATAACTCTATGGATATCATGTATAAGACTGTTTGGTTAGATCTGAAGTGTAGTTTGGATTTTGATCATACTTAAAAAGTATGGTTCTTTTTCCTCAAACTAGGGGCACATCAGCTGGGCAAATATTTGATCTAAAATATATTCTGTCCTCTGTCTTGATAGACTGGATACCTGGGCTTTATAGTGCGTGCTCTCTTCAGAGACAAACAGACTTTGAGAGTGGTTTATTCAGCTATTTTTGTATGCTCTGTGGTTTTTTTGTGGAGAAAATTCTTCTATTTGCTGTACACCCTCCTCCCTGCTTTGTTTCTGACTATGGATGGAAGATTTAGGGCCAGGAGGAAGGGTCTTTCAATAAACCAAGTAATCTCTAGAGGGTTAAGACATGTACGTGTTCTGGCTTCTTTTGTGATTAGTTTGTAGCTTAATGGTTTTAAACCACATTTGGATGCATCATGAACTACAGGTGACTTTTCAATAATAACTGAGTCAGCCTCCTAATTAATTACAGATACAAGGGAACTTACAGTTATGGTTCTGAACTAATTTTAGTTTTGGGGATTGAAATTCTAGAAACACAATTTGAATCAGAAAGCATCTAGAAGTTAGTAAACAAGTTGTAGCTTCCCGGGTGGCACTAGTCGCAAAGAACCCTCCCGCCAGTACAGGAGGCAGAAGAGATGTAGGTTCAGTCCCTGAATCAGGAAGATCTCTGGAGAAGGAAATGAAGGGAAGATCTCTGGGAAGGAAATGCTACAGCCCACTCCAGTATTTTTGCCTGGAGAATCCCATGAACAGGAGCCTAGCAGGTTATAGTCCATGGGGTTGCAAAGAGTTGGATAAGACTGAAGTGACTTCAGTCAATCCTAAAGTAAATCGGTCCTGAATATTCATTGGAAGGACTGATGCTGAAGCTCCAATACTTTGGCCACCTGATGTGAAGAGCTGACTCATTGAAGAAGACCCTGATGCTAGGAAAGATTGAAGGCAGGAGGAGAAGGGGACGAAAGAGGATGAGATGGTTGGATGACATCACCAACTGGATGGACATGTTTGAACAAGCTCTGGGAGTTGGTAATGGACAGGGAAGCCTGGTGTGCTGCAGTCCATGAGGTCGCAAAGAAGCAGACATGACTGATTGACTTACAATGTCAATCAGTGGAACTTAGACCAGTTGTCAAATCAAGGCCATCCATTGTGGTAGGCATCTTCGTCCTCTAACTACTCCATGGGTGATAATACTCCTGTTCTTCTAGTAACCTCATTAAATATATAGGCTTTCATTTCCTAAGTAGCATATATTTAAAGCTGCAATAGAAAGTTATATTGTTCACAGTTAGCCATACTATAGTGTTTTACTAAGTTCATTTATTTTAGCTGGGGTAGGTGTTAGCTCTTACCTGATTGATGTCATCCTTTTGTGATTTTGAATTATGTAGTTTTTATTGAGGACTTATTGGTTAGTTAATATGAAACTTAAATTACTTTTTGAAGGAAGTCTTGGCCCTGCTTTGAGTCATTCCCTTGCCTCATTTGTAATGACTGTGAGTCCAGCCTCCTGTTCAGGAGTGAATTCTTTAAGCTTTTCACAGAGGAATGTCAATTCTGCTGCCTTTTTAAGGGATCCGTAAATGGCACTTAGCCACAGCACAGAACAGCTCCCATTCTGGGATGAGATAGATTACACAATCTTGATCTAATTGCTTCTCAAAAGTCACAAACAGTAAAATTCATGGTGTATTGCCTGAGGGCTATGATCTCTCCATTTGCAGATAGTAGCAAAAAAAAAAGATTTATCAGTATAATTGAGTCTTTATTATATTCTACATAGTGTTCTCAGTACTTTACCTGTTAGCTCACTTAGCTGTCATAGCAGCACTGAAAGTAGAGTTCGATTTTTTGCTTTCATGAGTCAGTGTTTTAGTTACTCACCTGAGGGCATAGAGCTAATATGTGGTAGAGCCTGGACGTCTGGCCCTGCGGTCTGGGCTCCTGGCCACCATGCTCCCAGTGTTTCACTTCACCCACAGTGGAAGTGAACTGAGAACAAATCCCTGGGAAATATAAAGAAAAATAGTCCAGTGAACAAGACTGATAGAAAATGATCAGAGAGGTAGGAGAAAAACTAGGGAGGCTCCCTGTTTCAAGGACAAAGAGAGTTTTAAGGGGGAAGGAGAGACCAAGGGCATCTGTGCCACAGAAATGCTGTGGGAGGAAAGGTCTAGAAAATGTCTGCTGGACTTCACAACACCCTTAGCCTTACCAAAAACTGACCTCATGGAAAGAGGGAGATAGATAGAAGCCAGACTGTGGTGTGCTGGGGGAAAATGGAGTGCTAAAGGAATTGGATTCAGCAAGCTGTATTGTTAAAAATGACTTTTCCTAATTTAGGGAGGTTTCAAATTTTTTTTGAAACTGTGGTGCGCTGGGGGGAAATTGAGTGGTAAAGGAATTGGATTCAGCAAGCTGTATTGTTAAAAATGATTTTTCCAAATTTAAGGAGGTTTCAAACTCCTTTGACTTCAAATTCAAAGGAGTCAAATTTTTATTCATTCTCTAGCTAGAGAAGAGATTCCTACCTTGAGCAGTAGCATGTCTAATCAGTATCTCAAGCTATTTGTGGTGAAGGAGCAGTTTTTAAGATTTTTCTAACTTACTTAAGACCCCAACACTGGTCTATGGACCACACTTTGCAGGGTCCTTTCCAGCTTGAGAATTTGCTGTGAAGCATCTGGAGACTTGGATCTTCTTGAAAAGTTGATTTTTATCTTCTCTCTCCTTTCCTTATAGCTTTTCATAGTATAACTTTTTGGTGTGGTTTAGAACTTTATTTTCAAAGTTCACTTCTCTCTTTAGCCTTTACTCTGCTTTTATATGAAAAGTGTTAGTTTTCTAACTTATGTTTTATTTTCCTGTTGTGACCTTTTTTCTTATAGTGTTGTATAGGGATATGGGATTTGTGTGTGTGTGGGGGGGGGGCATAGACAGCAGGGGGAGGTGGTAGCGGAACATTTCACTTCAGCAGAGAGGAGTATTTTATTTCTGACACTATCTAAAACTGCTGACACAAGATGATAACACAAAGCAGACCAACTATTAGTTGGTCTTATTATCATCTTTTACATTCTCTGCAAATACTGTACCTTCTTATCATCTGTATCTGATACAGATGGCCTGAGTTTTATAGTAAAAGTGTTTCAAATTGCTGTATAGCTGCCAGTTAAAATATATTCAGATTGTCATTATCTTCACGTTTCTATAGGCTAGTGACTACTTCTCAAAGGCTTTAAAGTTTGATCCAGAAAATGAATGTGCTACCATGAATCGAGCTATTGTAAATACAGTATTAAAGAGATATGAGGAAGCAAAAGCAGATTTTGCATATGTAGCTGAAAGCTGTCCATTGTGGGCTGCAGTATATTTTAACAGAGCATACTTCTACTGTTGTTTAAAGCAATATGAACTGGCTGAAGAAGACCTAAGTAAAGGTATATTTTTTTGGTAATTTTTTTTAGTAAGATTACAATGTTTGAATTGTTTTTAGATAACAAAAAAAGAAAGACATCAGGTCTATTTGCTTAGATAAATTTACATTAGAATTAATAGTTTTATATATCTTATCTTTAATGTAATCAATATAGATTTGTTTATGTAATAACTTACCGCATTGGTATCTAAAATGTAGAAAATTATTAGGGAAACCATACACAAATATTGCTTGACTTTCAAAAAAGACATTGTACTGTGTTTCCCGAGTTAATTTTCTTAGAAAGATTCAAATGTAACTAAATAATGTACATATGAGGAAAAATGTTTTCAAGTAGGTAATATTAAAGTATTATTTTATTTTTATATTATATACTATTATTTACTAATAATAACTTATAGTTATTATAATTTATTATAAAATTTGTATTTAAAAAATGAGAGTCTTTTTGAGGGCTCACATGAAAGATACCTTGAAAATTTTTTTCTTTTACAGCTTTGTCTTTGAAACCTGATGATGCTCTAATATATAATCTTAGAGCAGAAGTTCGTGGTAAGATAGGTCTGATTGAAGAAGCTATGGCTGACTATAACAAAGCACTTGATCTTCAAGAACATGCCTCAGTGGTATGACTACATAGACCACAGATTCTGTAGCAATTTACACAGTTGTTCTTCCAGAAATTGAAACCTGTTTGTTGCTTTTAAAACAGTTTTCACTATCTTCCTTGTTGTATCTTTGTGTTAGTCTTTTATATAATCCTTTGATACATTTTAACATCTTCTTTTTATATTAATTATAAAACTTTTAGATCATTTTCTGCAGATTTGTAACAACTCAAAAATGAATTTTTTTTCCAAGATTAGAATTTAAATGAGCATGTGTCTCAACGGCCCTAGAAACACAAAATATTTTCTGTAAAGTAAAATAATTCCTTTAAAAATAATACTGCATGATTTTAGAAAAAGGATCATTGACCTTTTCATCAGTACCTAGATGTATTCAACAATATCCAGATTAAAAAAAATAGAGAGCTGATGACTGACTATAAAGAGATTAAAGTCAAGCACATTTCCTTTCTCCTTCTTTGAACAATATCTGCACAGGTCTGAATTCTTCCTAGTATGTATGTTGTTCCAACACATAAACATGTTTCTCTTTTTCATGTATCCTCCCTCCCAGGATGGCACCTATGAAAATTTTGAGCATCCACCTCTTTAATGCAAATTTTATAAACATATATAAAAATCTGTATATACTTATAATTAGTACATCAGACAATTTGACAAGTAAGAATACATTAAAACAGCTGCTGCTGCTAAGTCACTTCAGTTGTGTCTGACTCTGTGCGACCCCATAGACAGCAGCCCACCAGGCTCCCCAGACCCTGGGATTCTCCAGGCAAGAACACTGGAGTGGGTTGCCATTTCCTTCTCCAATGCATGAAAGTGAAAAGTGAAAGGGAAGTCTCTCAGTCGTGCCCGACTCTTAGCGACCCCATGGACTGCAGCCTACCAGGCTCCTCCATCCATGGGATTTTCCAGGCAAGAGTATGGGAGTGGATTGCCATCACCTTCTCCTTAAAACAGCTAAAAATTCTTAATAGAGTATTTCTTCAGTGAAGCAGAGAACCCTTTTCCTTTACCTCACTGGTAGTAACCAAGTTTCCTGACTTATACACTCCTTTGGATTTGCTCCACTCAGTTCATTTTCCTTCTGTGTCTCATTCTTCCAGTACGTCTCCAGCTCCTCAGAGGCTTGTTCTCACTGTGATGAGACTTTATGGCAAAAAAATACCCCCATCTACTCAGTTGCCTTTGTCTTCCATTTGAGGTACCAGAGTTTCACAGTAGAAAGCTGATTTTAAATCAGAAGCCACTGTGAGGCTGCTTCACACTCTTTTAGGGTAGTTTCCTTGGCATGGTACGTGGGTTCACATGAGGACTGGGCCACGCCTGGTATTTCAGTGGATGACTCAGCCACCTTTAATAAGCCTCTTCACATCCTCTTGTGCTCCAGAACCTTTAGTCCCAGGCCAGCCACTGATGAGATCAGAACAACCTCATGCACCCACTGACAGACCCTCATCTCGTGCCCCAGCCACACATCTCTCACCTACAGCCCTGGGGCATCTCTGTTAAAAGCTGAGGGATAGCCAGCTAGCAGTGGCAGCGCTGGGCCACATGCCCCGCGGACGTGCAGGGCACCCAAGTCCCTGTCAAAGGAACTTTCGACGATGAGAGGAAAAAAACTAGTAAATCAGCTCCTTTCCATCTCTTGGTGAAGTGTTCTGAGATACTCAATCTATACAGCCTCCTGTACACCTCACCTGGGAGACTAAGCTGGTACCCAGCTTCCAGACGTATCCTGCACTGGTGCTTTTGACTTCCCTGGCTTGCTTTCTTTTGTTTCTCCCCCTGCTTTTCTGGGTTTGCACTTCTTGATAAAGTCATTGCCCAGAAACATTGGCCTCTGGTTCTGCTTTCTGAGACAACCCAGGCTGAGACAATTAGTGATTTTTTTTCTGATTACACACACATCCTTATAACATAAGGCAGAAATGATAAAAAACCAAGGGCCATGATGGCATAAATGGAGCGAATCATATCTAATGTGCCCAAATGCTGCAGGTCCTGGGTCCGTATCCCCAGGGACCCAGAGTTTCTGTCTATACAGATCTCCAACCTCTTGCACAAACCTACAGTTTTCCGTCTGAGGCCTTTCTCTCAGTCCACACCTCGGTTAAGCCGCTGGGCCAGGCTAGGTAGAGTGTTCTATGCCTCACCGTCATTGTTTTACTTTTTTACCTATGCCTGGTAAGGTAGCAGGATTCATTGCATGAGGAAACTGAGGCTCGGAAGGATAAAATTGTGTGACCAGCTAGTAAATGGTGAAGCTGAAAGTCAGCCTCCATTCTAGTTTAAAAGTCTCTACGCTTCCTGCTCCTTTTCACCTAAAGAGAAATCAAACAAGATAAACTCGCCCAGAAAATAATCTTTATCATAGTGACATTAAAGCTCTCTGTCTGCCTAATGATTATTAGTACATAAAAAGGATTTCCAGTCTTAAAGAACACTTTTTTTTTTTTAAGAACACTTCTTTTGTACTGGCATATATGTGTATTTATTTATGTCTATGATAATAGTAAGTATGATGAGAATAGTAAGATTATCTTGAACTTTTAATTTGAAATACAGTCAGTGGGCAACATTTTACATTTTGCCTTTGATGGTACAGGCCAGATAAGAATGAGAGTAGAAAGGTCAGCATGTGGGCAGCAAGAAAGGGGAAAAATAAAGGAAACCTTTATCTGCTAAAAACCTACTAAGTACCAGAAACTCATCTATGGCTTAAGGACATTTTCATTTCACCATTATAAATGAGGCAAGTCTTATTATTCCCATTTTACAGGAGAAACAATATGAGGTAGAGACATTAATGGGTTTAGAACACCCTTGGTGTAATGTTGTTATCCAAACTTAGTTTTGTTTTTATTTATGTAATATATTCCTTTAAGTTGATTTGCTAGAATCAATTGAATTTATTTAGCAAAAAGGACGGAGAAGGCAATGGCACCCATTCCAGTATTCTTGCCTGGAAAATCCCATGGATGGAGGAGCCTGGTAGGTTGCAGTCCATGGGGTCGCTAAGAGTCGGGCACGACTGAGCGACTTCACTTTCACTTTTCACTTTCATGCATTGGAGGAGGAAATGGCAACCCACTCCAGTGTTCTTGCCTGGAGAATCCCAGGGACGGGGGAGCCTGGTGGGCTGCCGTCTATGGGGTCACACAGAGTCAGACACGACTGAAGCAACTTAGCGGCAGCAGCAGCAGCAGCAAGAAGGAATTTATAAGAAAAAAAAGCATAATTATTAATGTTTATCCCTTGTTCTACCCACAGAAATCTTTTTGCACCAGTGTTCCTTGTATCACATTATAAGAAACATTGTCTTCTATTTCTAAATGGGTGTAGCTGGAAGAGACATCACAGGGAAGGAGGAGAAAACAGGGCTGCTGTCTATGGGGTCACACAGAGTCGGACACGACTGAAGTGACTTAGCAGCAGCAGCATGAACAAGAGCAGAAGTTGATTTGTGCCTGGACAGACAGATCAGAACTAGAAGCAATAACCTTGAGTTTTAAGAGCCCGTCTACCTTCTTAGTGGGAAGATCTCACTCTCCCAAGGTTCTCCAGTGGCTTAAAAATGTTTTGATAGTTAATGTTTGAGAATCACTGATTTCCAAAAATAGCAGGCTCTTTGACCATCTACTGTGATTCCATTGTTCAACATCTCTTCTTCTCCTCATCCATCTTTGCCTGGGGAATTTATTCTCAAGAAGAGGTTTCCTCTCCCCAGGAGGGTGGTTTAGATCTTTTTTTCTCTGCACTTCCACGGCACTGCTACCTACTCTTTTAGAACACCCTTCATATCTGTAGACCTGTGTTTAATGATTTTCTTCCTCACTAGACTAGAAACCCTGTGAGGGCAAGGATCAGGCCTATCTCATTCACCATGGTGTTGCCAATGGTTGTCACAGTTCCTGGCACATAGCTGGTGCTTCATAAGTATTTGATGAATTTCCCTAAATAAAATGCGAGTCTGGATGCTCACGTTGCAAGCCATTATGACCCAACACCATACTATTCATTTCTCTGATACAGTGGACATGTGTGAGATTCTAGGCATAGCCTCTTAAAGGTCAAAGCGGTAACTGCATTCATCTTCAGTGCAACATGTTTAACATCTGTGAGCAGAAGAACTGTAAGAAGAATACCCTAGAAAATGAAATTAGGAAAAACCAAGATGTAGTGAGTGAGCTCAGTCTGCTGTAAAAATAACACATAGGTAGCTTAAAAACAATGCTGTCAAGGTGATGAGGGTGAAATGTCTGAAATTATGATGTATTAACATCTTAAGCTGATCACTAATTTTTATAATTGGATGATGCTATGACATAATCAACTGTAACCCAGTCAAGCATAGTGAATAAAAGCTGTAACACATTTTAAATTTCCTTTATATAAAAAGAAATTTTGCAGTGATCAAGGGGGGCATGGTGGATATTGAACCTAAAATTGGGACAGGGAATGGTCAGAGTGCAGACATTTATATGCTTGTTCCTGGCTCTATCTGCTGAACTAGTGCTCCAAAGAGTGGATAGGAACAATCTTTTGACTTCTTTATAGTTAATCCCCATAAAGTAAATGGATTGTACCATTGTCATAGTTGTAATCCACTAAACCATTAAGGTAATTCAGCTGCTTCTTTTCTTTCTGATTCTATGCTAGTCTAGAAACCAGTGATAATTTGACTTTCATTATGTAGAACAATATTTATAGTATAATTCCACTTTATTGTAACATATAAAGAATATACCTCTTAAATATATTTTAAAAACCTTAAATTGTTAGAATACACCAGGCTTTAACACTGAGTACCTGTGGAGAATGGGATTGCTAGTGAAGAGTTTTTGGTCACAAGTGTGTGGGAGGTTTAAAAGAAGCTCAGTTTGAATTTTTAGTAGAGGCTTCTGCATTTTCTGATTTGTTTAAATCATTGAGTGTGTCTTGGCTTTAGAATAGGAACAATATAAAATAATGTCCCCCACCCACTATATTAAGTAGCTTATTTGCAACAACATTTGCAACATGACTGTAAAAGATGCACGTTGCCTTTTCCTCTGGGTGTCTATAGTGAACTTCAAACTAGAGCTGGCCTGCAGGCTCCCTTTATAGAGTTTAGCTGGTTGAGGCAGGTCCTGCTCAGGAAGCAGCTCAGGTCCCTGTTTCACCATCACCATCTCTTTGGAAGAACTTAGTCTTGAAAACATCTTTTTCTGCTATACAGATGGTACGATCATGAAGAAGTGAAGTGAAGTCGCTCAGTCATGTCCGACTCTTTGCGACCCCGTGGACTGTAGCCTACCAGGCTCCTCTGTCCATGGGAATTTTCAGGCAAGAGTACTGGAGTGGGTTGCTATTTCCTTCTCCAGGGGATCTTCCTGACCCAGGGATCAAACCTGGGTCTTGGATCGAACCCGAGTCTCCTGCATTGTAGGCAGATGCTTTACACTCTAAGCCACCAGGGATTTCCCGGTATGATCATAGTCACTTATATTTCCAAGGAAACTATAAAATTTGCTGTTCAAACATGTAAGTCAATTGAGGTCTCTTATCTTCCCAGCAACTATAATTTTAATTTACTTGCAAAAGTGGAAGATATTAGTTTTCAGGTATTCATGTAGTGATTTTGCTTTACTTTAGAGCTCTTCTCTGAAAGTAGAAAGATCTCCAAAGCCTCTGATGAGAAGAAGAAAAAAAAAAAAATAGACCTAAGGGATAGATCCATACTTATGTTTTAGAAAACATATTTTTTTTTATAACCTTCCATAGATGACCCATATAAGTCTATAGATCAACTTGACTTATACTTAAAAAAAGAAAAGGTAACTGGGAGTTTAACTTAATATTTTATATGACTGTTACACAGTAGTAAGCATTTTCTTTTTTTAAGACAGTTATAAATAACAATATTCTGAAGTTATTAGACTGGGAGAATGCCATTTGAGAATGTTTGCTTTTTAAGTTAGGAACAAATCTGTCTTTTTAATCTGAAGACCACGATAAGAATTTTAGTGTCTAAGTTAAGGTGATTTATTATATTACACAAAAAACTAGAGATGAGGTCTTCTTCCTTAAAAATGATAGAGCAATGATTTTATTAAAGTCTTGGAGCCCTATTCAGGAAATTTCCAAATTCTGTAGTACAACTCTGTGCCTTTGAAATATGGGAGACATCTCAACACGCTTTTCCAGGGTATAATTTACCCTGAATAATGTATGAGTTGGGTAATCGCTCTGCAGTACATTCTCTTCTCCACTGAGTGCTGGCTTCTCTAGTATTGCATCTCCTGCTTTCAATTCCCATGCTGTGTGTTTACTATATTGGATCTCTGATGGTGGGTAGACAAGGTGAGGTGAGGTGGAAATGTTGGAGAACTGAAAGTCCTTGGCAATCCAGAAAATAGTTTCTATACACTAAACTTTTTTAGTGTAGTTTGGTTTTGGAAGTGTGATGTTTGTATAGAGCTTTCCTCTAGGGTTTCTGAACCTGGGATGTTTTTACCATTAGGAAATAAGTGGGTAGCCAATGCATATTAATTTTACTGGAGGAGTGTCAGAGGGAGAGAGGAGGGAGAAAATTAAGCGATTTAACTGGAAAGTGATTTTTTATTATTATTTTAAAGAAATGTTTATTGCCTTATTTATTACTTGGCTGCACTGGGTCTTGGTTGCGGCATGTTGCGGTGCTGAGCTTCTCTCGTTGTGGCTAGCAGACTCAGTAGCTGTGGCATGTGGCCTTAGCTGCCCTGTGGCGTGTGGGATCTTAGTTCCCCGACCTGGGATCAAACCTACATCCCCTGGACTGGAAGGCAGATCAGGGAAGTCCCCTGGAAAGCAATTTAGACATAAAAATACAGCAAAGTCGTGGAATAGAACTTGAAAAATTCACATGAATCTTTACAGTAAAACATAAGACTTGGAGACATCTCTCCCTTTGGGGTGGCTGCTCTGGGGTGTGATGATGTGTGTGTCTCTGTGTGTGTGATGATGTGTGTGCTCTGTGTGTGTCTAGATGCTAGACCCACTCCCCTGTTGCTGGGCACCGGGAGACAGCAGCAGCCTCCAGTAGCATAGGGGTGCAGCAACCGAGGCTCCCTTCATAGTGGGTGTCCATGAGCCCATTTTACAGATGGGGAAACTTAGGTCCAGAAAGGTTAGATGGCCCACAGAGGCTCCACACTTAAGGGAGGAGCCAGAAGACAACCAGAGGAATTTGAGAAACACTGTTTCTGGAATACCTTAAAATGAAAATACCTATAAAGTCAAATATAAAAGGCTGAAGTTCCTCTTGTTTGAGTTTTTTTTTTTTAATTTTGATGTAATGCACATTTGACTAACCTGATGAGTAATTCATTTCTCAAAGTCCTTTCACCGATACGTGTATTTTTATTTGATGTTTTAAGTGCCATCTTCATATCTACTTGGATCCATTCTATGCTGTATAAACTATGTGGAATAATAAAAGCACATAAGTGATTACTCAAGTGTCAAGACCGCTTCTAAATGCTCTACATGTATTAGCTCTTTAATTATGACAACCACCCCATAAAATTATTATGATTAACACGCCCATTTTATAGATGGGAAAGCGGAAGCAGAGGGAGATGAGGTAATTTGCTTAAAGTCACATCAATTAAGCGGTTGAACACTCTGACTCCAGGGCGTCTATTCTTCCCTCTGACTTTAAGCCATGTGAGGGAAGACGGATACTGAGGCCCTGCCCTCTTCAGAGGAGTTGCCTGTCAGCAGCCTGCAGGTTTTTGGGAGATCTGTGCCCCAGAAACTCAGTCTCTTGGCACCCAGAAATAATATGGTTTCTTGAGGAACTCCGTGTTTTATCTTCTGTTTGGAATACCCTAGACCCAAAGTAAACATCTCAATTTTGTTTTAAAATAAGGAAGACTAAAGGATAAAATTCAACCTTAAAACCTAGTCATTTTCCTCACTATGCGCTAGGGCTGTAGCTTCTTTGGAGCCTAACTTTTATTTTCTGCAGATTAAGTCTCTCTGAGATTTATCCCTGGAAGTTTACAGGAAAACGGAAGGACCCTCTGAGAGGAAATGACTCTTGTCTCTAAACAGGACAAGGCTTTCAGAGTAATTTCTGCCATTCAGCTCTCCTGTGATCCACAAGCAATAAATGACAGCCTTTTAAAAATGGCAATGGCTTATCGAATTCTTGGGCATCAGGCAAAGAACTTGAGCGATTTCTCTACACTTGTAATGTCAAGAGGAGTCATACTCAGAGACCTCTGTTATAAAAGAAGAATTGTTTATGGCTATTGAAAAATCCCGGTGGAACTGTCCATCACACTTTATGAAATGTGCGAGTTACGTAGGTATCAGCTTTCTGGATCTCATTTTCTTTCCAGAGCATTCAGAATCAAACCCTTTCCTTACTGGCTGCTTTCATACTGATAGACACAGAGCTGTTTCCTTTTTCTTCCTTTCCTGTATTTGCTGCCTCTCTCCACATACTTTTTTCTTTTCTTTATCTCCTGTTTTGAGACCATACTCTAACTCACAGCTTCTCTAAATGGGTCAGAATAGGCTTGAATGCTTATTAAAAATGTGTATTTCAGGCCATTTCTCAATTGTACTAAAGCTGATTCTCTAGGAAGCACCCAAGAACTCTGCATTTCAACCACCTGGGTCAGAATAGGCTTGAATGCTTATTAAAAATGTGTATTTCAGGCCATTTCTCAATTGTACTAAAGCTGATTCTCTAGGAAGCACCCAAGAACTCTGCATTTCAATAAGCTCCTGAGAGATTCTTATCCACACTGAAACAAAAGACGATCTAGTCCAGGGAGTTTCCAGCTTAATTATGGAAGGCTTATTACAACAGATTTCTAGGGCCCGGTCTGGAGTTTCTGATTCAGGAGGTTCTGGGTGGGGACTGAGAACTTGCATTTCTGTGGAGTTTCTGGGGATGCTAATGCTGCTGATTTGGAAACCCGACTTTGTGAACTCCAGAGGTTGAGAAGCTGCAGTCTAATCTTGGAATCTTTTAATAAAACTTGCTTTCAAGCATTTTGGTTGTAGAAATTAAAATGTTAATGAAACCCCCGAAATGTCTTTCTGTACCTCTGTGGGGCCACTCCTCACTTTCCACATCTGCCTGTTCACCCAGCTCATTCTTCACAGGGTGACTCCCACCCGCTTAGGAAGGCCTGAGTCACACAACCGTGAGTCATCTCTCCAAGCTTTTCACTTGTTCAAGGACACCGGCTCCCTTCTCCTTGGGTATACAGTTTGTGTTTGAGGGAAGATGTTTCATCTTTCCGACTGTACCGTTAACTCCTTAAATACAAAGTCTGTGCCCTTTCTTAGTTTGTTTTGCTTCACGGGGGGTGCTTTCTTGACGTGCAACAGATGTTTGATTAATGAATGAATGTTTCAGTGGAAGTGAAGTCGCTCAGTCGTGTCCGACTCTTTGTGACCCCATGGACTGTAGCCTATCAGGCTCCTCCGTCCATGGGATTTTCCAGGCAAGAGTGCTGGAGTGGATTGCCATTTCCTTCTCCAGGGGATCTTCCTGACCCAGGAATCGAACCCAGGTCTCCTGCATTGCAGGCAGATGCTTTACCGTCTGAGCCAGTTAGAGCCGGACTGGTTTATATTTTCCATTTGAAGGATCTGTCTTCACAACAGTGACAGTTATTCTTTAATTTAGCTCAGAAGGTAGGTCGTGTTTGGGATAAGCATCTTTATAGTAAGATATTAAAATTCAAGGAACACTCTAGTAAGGTGCTGAGGCTTTTTTGCTGGTTTCCTAGAAATATTCCTCTACTGTGGCTACAGAAACTGCGGTTTCTGGACCAACAACATTGGTCTCACCTGGGAATGTATCAGGAACCCAGGATCTTGGGGTTCACCCCAGAATCAGAATCTATAGGTGTTTTGTCCCTGCGTTCAAATTTGAGAAGCACTGCATTACTCAGAAGAGTTTCCTTCTAACTGAAAAAAAGAGTACTTAGTAAAATAGTGACAAGTCAGTGCTGGAATTTTTGTTATTGGTGATTGTAAGTTTGTTTAAAATTTTTTTTTTTTTTAAAACTAGATGTGGTAACTGGGAGTTCTGCTGTGGGTTTGTAACCATCATCAAAGGTTCTTATTAAATGGACTTCATGTTGTGCTAGATACTATTAAACAAAAGTAATGAATCTGAGATTTACCACAAAAGGACACATCATTGATGTGGGCAAGCACCTGTTGAGACACAATTAAGCACACGCACCATATAGATGCAGCATCAGTACAACATAAGTGAATTTGTTTTTGAAGTTTTTGTTATTATTCACCCCCTATTAGCCAATGTCTTTGATTTGAGAGTTTTCAGAACAAGCTTTTTTTTTTTTTTTTCAGCTATTTGTATATAGAGATTTGGTATTAAACAGTAAGCTGCCATAATAATAAAGGCATCTTCTCTTTGACTTTCATTTATAGTATAACTCATGTAAATGAGTCAGGCATCAAAGGCATAAAAACAGTCTTAAATAGTCAAAAGTAAGGGAAAGTGTTTAGGTACTTGTATTAAAATATTTACTCATAATTTAGGGTTCAAAGTTCGTCATTATTACCCAAATACAAAAACATTCATTTAGCTTATTTGAGATTACTGGACTTAGAATGTTGATGTTCCTGCTCCCTTGATTATGTAATATTTAATGTGCGAGGCTTCTGTGGGATATGCACTTTCTTGGTCAACAAGGTCTTTTTCCTTTTATGACAATTGTGATTCTCAAAAGATGCTCGCTAGTAAGGTCACAGTGGCTGCTCTGAAAACCATGCTCAGTAATGGATGAGCAGATCAGCAAGGCTATTGAAGGAGTTTCTGAGCTTTATATGTCTTGTTCATTACTGTGCTCTTTTTCATTTCTCTGGGAGGTTTTGTGTGACATAATTTAACCAAAGAGCAGTGTCACCAAAAAGGTATTTAGGGTATGGATTACAAGGCTGGTTGTAAACATTCTGCCCTCCCAGGCCTGAGAATATTAGAACAAGGGAATATAGCAATTAATTGTAAAAATCTTTTTCCATTTTATGTATTATAGTGTTTGGATGAATTATTTCTTTACCATTGAAGACTTTACTTTTAAAGTCTACTTATTATATCATCACTGTTAAACTTATAGCACATAATAATTAATATATTCATAATAATTTTGTTTCACTGATGTTGTTTTTATTGGAAACTGTGGGATTGAAAACACCCATTGGGTGCTACTATTTCAAAATACAGTATGACCGTGGTCATTATGAGCAGAACGTGATAATACCCATCTCTTCTTAATGGGAGAATTAAAACATCTCCAAATCCCATATGCGCTTTTCTAAGTTACATGAAAATTAGCATTGTAAACAGTCAAGTCTCCTGTAAGCTATATTTCCCCATGAGGAACCCCGCTTTCTCACTCTGCTTCCTCTCCTCAACATAAAAAAAATACGTCCTGAATTCAGTAGTAGACAGCATAGCATAGAGAAGGCATTTGATACATAGTTATAGAAATAAGTAATTAATATTGGGGGGGAAATTTGACCTCTCAAAACAAAAAATGGAATTTAAAACATGAACATAGACACAGCAAAAAGTCAGAACTTACTGCCTGGATACAGAAGGTAGTCATGTATGTTTCATATCAGTAATAGTCAAGTGATGTGCATTTCATATTAATATTAATGTGCTTTAATGTTCATAATAATAAAGTTCTGCATAAATACATATACGTTCCTTGATCTCACCCTGTGTCAGTTTTCTAAATCAAAGCAAATTTGAAGTAAGATACGTTTGTTCCCAGAGATGAAATAATTTAAAAGACTAAGGCAATTTTTTTTTCTGAAGTGCATATCTGGACTAAGGTTTAGAATTGCATGTCTGGAAAAACTATTCATAATCTGCTTTTCTCTCCTTTTCTTTTATTTTTGCACGTATTTATTTTGGCCAGCTGGCGAGACAGATCTTTTTCAGGGGCTCAGCCTTCCAGTCTGAGTGTGATTCTCCAAAACCAATCTTTGGATCAAATTCCCGTCTTACTCGCTCTGGTGTCTGAACAGTGTTGATGTCACGGGGGCATGGTGATCCAGTTGTCTGTCCCAAATCCCTGGTGATGTGCCAAGTAAAGAGCTTAGCTAGGAGGCCACAGGCTACCCTCCCTCACAAGGAGAAAGAGGTTGCCGTACAGGCCTTGGGCAACCTGTCTCACTTTTGCATCTCCTATGTCAGCTGATTACTATGAAAGTAGACGCAGGGGTCCCCAGAAAAAAAATGGTTCCCCTTCCTAGCATGATTGTCACCTTGTCTGGTTTTGTCCATCCATCTCTGGGCTCACAAAAGGTTAGTTCAGGGAGGCAGGGCTGGAAAGTTATTCTTGCTCTGGCTTTGTTATTCCCCCATGGCATTGGTTCTGGGGGAAATGTAAAATTTGGTTCCATTAAAGGTGGAATTTGTTCTAATGAGGTTTCAAGATTTGGGGCTAACTTTGGGCCCTGTTCATCCTAGTCAGTCTTAGAGATGACCCTCCTTCTCAGAGATTCTGAAATTCCAGACCTAGGCATCCCCTGAGAAAGCCAGGTGGGATCCACTGCCTGGGAAGCAATGCTCCCTTGGAGTTGGAGAGGCTGGATGTGGGGTTTTTCACTTTTGCGCCAACTGTAGCTTTGGAACATGAGCCACAGGTGGTTTACCGGGTTCTGTAGATAACATCATAGACCTGAATTCAAGTAAAATATGGAAGATAGTGGAGGACAGAGGAGCCTGGTGGGCCACAGTCCATGGGGTTGCAGAGTTGGACACAACTTAGTGATCGAACAACACAAATACCTCACTCTCTCGTAATCTTGAATGTGGGTATCTCAGGTAATGTGGTCATAAAATATTCTCCTATCAAATCCCTTGAGCACCTTGCTCTCCTTCCTTCCATTGTGGTCCTTTACAGACTAAGTGACCACTTTTATCTTTCCCTACTTGAGATAGACGAGGCATCATGATTAGTAGAAAGGCAATGGATCTGGTTAGAGCTAGGTGTTCTAGTCTCATCTCTACAAGCTGTGTCAGCTCAGCTGCTCTGAGCCTGTTTTTAGGATTGGGTCTTCAAGTCCTGTCTAGCCTTTGAAGGCCTATGGATTTGATGAGAATAGAATTACCTGCTCAGCCTACCCAACTGGGTTGCTGTGGGAATTAAAGGAGATCATATTTATGAAACCACTTTGTAAATCCTCTACAAAAGATTAAGGAATGTGATACTATTAATTCCTTCTGAAGAATCAAAATAGCTTGCAATTTATTTCTAATCTTCAAGACTGTGTATATATCTTTTGTATTTGGTCTTTAATGATGTGCACCATAATGCAAGACAAATGAACAGACTAATCTCTTTCCCCCTAGACGTTACTCCAAGTCATTCTAAAGCAACAGGTTGGAGGGAGGAACTTTTTTTTTTTTTTTTGAGAACAGAGGTCAAATTAATCCCAGGTACACAGGGTTCTGGACTTTTTTCCTACTCCTTTCAAAGTTCTGAGAAGCAGGTGAGTTT
Organism: Cephalophus harveyi; assembly: GCA_006410635.1. Taxonomy (NCBI): domain Eukaryota; kingdom Metazoa; phylum Chordata; class Mammalia; order Artiodactyla; family Bovidae; genus Cephalophus; species Cephalophus harveyi. The sequence continues at coordinate 5,803 of SJYT01066799.1, read as the reverse complement.
ACTGTTTCACTCCAGAGATTGCTTAAACAGAGCTGGGGACTCAACATAGTATCTCCCCCAGGTGGAGAGAAAAGTGCTGTAGTTCAGGACAACCCATAACTGGGGGCCAGTGGGTGGCAATGGCAGGAAGTGTACACACTCAGAGACCCCAGAAAAATAATGATATGGTTTGTACCTGGCTGTCACTGTTGAGACACAGCAGCGTTAAACTAGGTCATCTCTCCAGTTGTGATAGTAAATATTTCCCATTGTTCCAACTCACAGGGTGGTGTAGAAGCTAAAATACCCCCCAAGTATTTTATATAGAGTCTGAGTGAACTCTGGGAGTTGGTGATAGACAGGGAGGCCTGGCATGCTGCGATTCATGGGGTCGCAAAGAGCTGGACACGACTGAGCGACTGAACTGAACTGAACTGAGCTTATCTATCTATCTGTCCCTATAATTGGATGCAGCTTTAGAGTACTATAGAAAAAATGAGAGTCCTCTTTAAGGGTATTGAACTGAATTCTTCATGCACAGTGGTTCTCCTTCCAGTTAGCCTGTATGCTCTTTGAGGACAGAACTATATCTTAGACTCTTTTCATATTATCTCCCCTACTTTAACAGCATCAGACCCAAGCCTTGATCTATAGCAGGTACTTGATAACTTCTATAGATGAAGAGAGGGATGCTCAGACAGAGAGGGAGAAGCTTTGAGATAGGAGGCCCCCTTCTTACTCCTGCCTTCTTTTATGTCCTTGAGTTTTGAGCATATGGTTAAAGTTAAAGCTTAACCTTGGTAAGGTTAAGCACTGTCCTTACAACTACTAATGAAACCTGGTAAGGTGTGCAAAGTGCTCCAGGCAGGTGAATCCCAAAGAAATTGCGTACCTTCTGCCCACTCTTCCATGTGGTGAATTCTAGATCACTTCAAGATACTAGCCTATTAGAAGGAGGAGTCATCAAAACTGACTTTTAAAAAATCAGGCTTCTGGAGAGTGGTACAGATCAAAGGAAGGGGACCAGCAGTGTTTATAATGGTATTGAAATTTAATTTCAATGCTGACCTTTTATTTGACATTTTAGATGATGCTGTGGATATGCTCAGTTATTTGTTCTTAACATATTTTCCATCTTTTGAGGGCACTAATCTACTTATATTCAAAGTCAGTAAAAGAATAAAGTAAACTTTGGGCTTAAAAATACCTTTTGGAAAAAAGAATTCATTCACAATAGCAACAAAATATGCAATGCATATGAATTATCTTAAGCAATATTTAAGACTATGAAAAGGCATAAAACTACAAAGAGGTAAAAGAAAATATGGGAAAGGAAGATCATGTTCCTAGATGAGAAGAGTTCTGTGTATATGCGCACACGTGCTAATTTCCCCAAATGTATGAAGTTACAAATTCTGTTAGGACTTGACAACACACTTCTAAAGTTCATCTGGGGCTGCCCTGGTGGCTTAGATGACAAAGAATCTGCCTGCAATGCAGGAGACCAGGGTTTGATCCCTGGGTCAGGAAGATCCCCTAGAGAAGGGAATGGCAACCCTGTCCAATATTCTGGCCTGGAGAATACCATGGACAGAGGAGACTGGTGGGCTACAATCCATGGGTTCACAAAGAGTCAGACACAGAGGAAGACAACAGAATGGTAAAGACTAAAGATCTCTTCAAGAAAAATTGGAGACATCTAGGGAACATTTAGTGCACAATAAAGGATATAAATGGGCACGATAAAGGATATAAATGGCAAGGACCTAACAGAAGCAGAAGAGATTAAGAAGAGGGCAAGAATACCCAGACAACTATACAAAAAAGGTCTTAATGACCTAGATAACCATGATTGTGTGGTCATTCACCTAGAGCCAGACATTCTGGAGTGTGAAGTCAACTGGACCTTAGGAAGCATTACTACGAACAAACTAGTGGAGGTGATGGAATTCCAACAGAGCTATTTCAAATCCTAAAAGATAATTCTATTAAAATGCTGCACTCAATATGCCAGCAATAGAGAAAACAAGTGGCCACAGAACTGGAAAAGGTCAGTTTTCATTCCAATTCCAAAGAAAGGCAACACCAAAGAATGTTCAAACTACTGTACAATTGCCCTCATTTCATGTGCTAGCAAAGTAATGCTCAAAATCCTTCAAGCTAGACTTCAACGGTATGTGAACTGAGAACTTCCAGATGTACATGCTGGATTTAGAAAAGGCAGAGGAACCAGAGATCAAATTGCCAACATCTCTAGGATCATAGAGAAACCAAGGGAATTCCAGAAAATCATCTACTTCTGCTTCATTGACTACACTAAAGCCTTTGACTGTGTGGATCACAACAAGCTGTGGAAAATTCTTAAAGAGATGGGAATAACAGACCACCTTACCTGTCTCTTAAGAAACCTGTATGCAGGTCAAGAAGTAGCAGTTAGAACTAGACATGTTCCAAATTGGGAAAGGAGTATGTCAATGCTGTATATTGTCACCCTGCCTATTTAACTTATATGTAAAGTACATCATGTGAAATGCCCAGTCTGGATGAACCACAATCTGGAATCAAGATTGCCAGGAGAAATATCAACAACCTCAGATATGTAGATGATACTACTCTAATAAAAGAAAGTGAAGAACTAAACAGCTTCTTGAAGAGGGTGAAAGAGGAGAATGAAAAAGCTGGCTTAAAGCTCAACATTAAAAAAAACTAAGATCATGGCATCTGGTCCCATCACTTCATGGCAAATAGATGGGGAACAGTGGAAACAGTCAAAGACTTTATTTTCTTGGGCTCCAAAATCACTGGGGACAGTGACTGCAGCCATGAAATTAAAAGACGCTGGATCCTTGGAAGAAAAGCTATGACAAATCTAGACAGCATATTAAAAAGCAGAGACATTGCTTTGTCAACAGAGGTCGTTATGGTCAAAGCTATGGTTTTTCCAATACGGATGTGAGAGTTGGACCATAAAGAAGGCTGAGTGCCAAATAATTGATGCCTTTGAACTGTGCTGTTGGATAAGACTCTTGAGAGTCCCTTGGACAGCAAGGAGATCAAACTAGTCAATCCTGAAGGACATCAACCCTGAATATTCATTGGAAGGACTCATGCTGTAGCTGAAGCTCCAATACTTTGGCCACCTGATGCAAAGAGCTGACTCACTGGAAAAAAACCCCTGGTGCTAGGAAAGACTGAGGTCAGGAGAAGAAGGGAAGACAGAGGATGAGATGGTTGTATGGCATCACCAACTCAATGGACATGAGTTTAAGCAAACTCCAGAAGATAGTGAAGGACAGGGAAGCCTGGCATGCTGCACTCCACGCAATTGCAGAGTCATACATGACTTAGTGACTGAAGAGCAACAAAGTTCATCTGGAAGAATAAATTGATCACATAGGTGAAAGTTTAAAAATTTGAAAAGACTAAAATCTATGAGGCTGTGGAGCAATGGAAACTCTTATACACTGCAAGTAGCCAAGTAAATCTATCAGCACTCTGGAGAGCAGCATAAGGCCACTCAATATGAAGTTGAAGAGTATAAATCCCACAACTCAGATCAGTGTATATCCTCAAGAAATATCTACATATATATGTATAACAGGACAAGAATGTTCATAGCAAAAGAAACCACATAAAGCTTCACTCAAAAAATAACGGATAAATAATTTAAATGATACATCCCATTCATACCATGGAGTATTTGGAAACAAAGAAAATGAAAGACTACAGCTACACATATCAGTTGCACAAACTTCACCAACATATTGTTGAACACTATCAATGTTCAACAAGTTTAGGCATGGGTATACATAGTAAGGATATATGCCTTATACAGATATAAATATTCTATATGCCTTTTAAAGTGAAGTGAAAGTCCTTCAGTCATGTCCGACTCTTTGCGACCCCATGGACCATACAGTCCGTGGAATTCTCTAGGCCAGAATACTGGAGTGGATAGCCTTTCCCTTCTCCAGGGGATCTTCTCAACCCAGGGATCAAACCCAGGTCTCCCATATTGCAGGCAGATTCTTACCAGCTGAGCCACAAGGGAAGACCAAGAATACTGGAGTGGGTAGCCTATCCCTTCTCTAGAGGATCTTCCCAACCAAGGAATCATACAGGGCTCTCCTGCATTGCAGGTGGATTCTTTAACAAATGAGCTATGAGGGAAGCCCCTCATATACCTTCTAAAATGGTTTAAAATTTCCAAATATCTTGAAATATGTTAAAGGATAAATAGGCAGAACTAGCACAAATTCTATTGGAACAAACCAAGCCAATCATGAGGCCCTCACCATACCATATCTGACATTACGAGGTGTTACAATGCTAAAATAAAATAGAAAAAATAGAAAAGTCCTCAAACTGGTTTATCTATTAAAAAAATGGGTGCATAGTTAAATAGGGGAAACACAGAAAAGAGAATGAACTTTTTACCAAACAATGTGGGACATCGAGACTGCTTGCAAAACACACAAGGACAAATGACTGCTTTACCACCACATGCCAAAATAAATTCCAAATAAATTAAAAAAAATTGAAAAGTCAAACGTAAATTCATAAGAATAGTATAAAAATTTGAATATTGTGTAATTTTGAGTGTGCTAGATTTTGTAAATCTGACAAGTCCAGAAATCATGAAAGAGAAAGATGGATAGATATGACCATGTGAAAATTTAAACAACTGTATATAAAAAATACTATAAAAATTATAAAGTAGAACATATTAAAATATATTTGTAAAATATATAAATATTTGTTAAACATAAAATGAGCCCCATTCCCCATAAAAAACCCCAAACATATGAATTTTAAAATGGGCAAAGAATATAACTCAAAAGGAAGAAAATGAATGAATAATATGCATTATAAATAATTACTCAAATAATAAAATTAATATTACTATCTAGTGTTCAAGAAAATGGCCACTTTCATTCATTGCGAGAGGGCAGTTAAATTGGTCTAAGTTTTCTGGATTATTTGTCAGTACTCATCAAAGCCCTTTAAAATATGCCTATCCTTTGACTTAGAAATTAGACTTTTATAAATGTGTCAGAAATGATTAGAAATGTAAGCAGATATTTAGACAGCATGCCCATAAACATTCTACTTTTAAAAGGAAAAAATTGGAAACATTTTAAATCAATAAAAGCATATGCTGCTCCTGCTGCTGCTGTTAAGTCACTTCAGTCGTGTCTGACTCTGTGCGACCCCACAGACGGCAGCCCACCAGGCTCTGCCATCCCTGGGATTCTCCAGTCAAGAACCCTGAAGTGGGTTTCCATTTCCTTCTCCTATGCATGAAAGTGAAAAGTGAAAGTGAAGTCGCTCAGTAAGCGTCCAACTTTTCGTTGGTAAAAGCATATAGGTTAAATAAATTATCGTCTATACAATCAAATGTTATTTCTCTATTAAAAACTACTCATAGCTTAATTTCATAGCTATAAGAATATATACAACATCATATTAATAATAATCATCATCTTTGAATGGTGGGATTAAAGGATTAAACAGTTTTCTTTACATTTCCTAAATTTTTTTTCCTATATTTTTGTAGAAAAGAGATGTACTTTCTACATTTCTAAAAAGAGAGAACAAATTACATAGAATTTTTAAAGTCTCTTCAAAATTTTGTAACTAGAAAGCAATTCTGAAATTAAAAGCAAATATTCATAAACTGCAGCAGGAGTCATGGAAGCATTTTTCTATAGATAGAGATTATTACTTTTGTTTACAACTAAGAGGCTCAGATATGCAGATGACACCACCCTTATGGCAGAAAGTGAAGAGGAGCTAAAAAGCCTCTTGATGAAAGAGGAGAGTG
>SJYT01066796.1:0-11893 GCA_006410635.1 Cephalophus harveyi | reverse complement strand
AATGGACTGGTTGGATCTCCTTGCAGTCCAAGGACTCTCAAGAGTCTTCTCCAACACCACAGTTCAAAAGCATCAATTACCAAATGCTTATTAAAGACCCACCTCCACAACCATGGATCCTAGACACATGAGAGGCAGAATAAGGTGATGATTAAGACATGAGATTCAGGAGATAATGGAACTGGGTCTTAATCCCAGCTCTCTTGGCTACTAGTTTTATGACTTGGACAAGTAATTTAACCTTTCCAGATCTTAGTTTCCTCATCTGTCAAATCAGGAAAAGAGTGGCAACTTCATGGAGTTACTATGAGGATTCATCGTATTTTTATGAATTAAATGCTCAGAATACCACCCGGTACAAAATAAATGATCAAAAAAAAATGTTAGCACTTTTAGAATGGCCAGTTTAACTTTTTTCCCTCAGTCATAATGTCAGAACACTAAAAAGGCAATTAAGTTAATTTTAATGACTCAGCCATCTGGCAATCTTAATTTCTATTTTTTATTATCAAGGTGCTCATAAATCCTAGTTTCCCAGTTTATACGTGTTGTCCTAGGGTATTATAAATAACAACCTTTTTTATTCTCAGTGTCTAGATTTGGACAATAAAGTATGTAATCATCCTGATTATAAAACGGATTACTCAATTGTTCTTCTGCACAATGAGGAAAATAAATTAAATGGCCTCTGAGGTCACATAAAGCATAGGTTACAATATATTGGATATGAATGGAAAGAAATGTTTGGATGCTTTGTAAATAAAGTCTAAAATATAAAGAGCTATTAGCTGTTGTCAAGATGGCATATTTGATAGCTTTGTTATATTTAAATAAAAAGTTTGAATTGTGTATGGAGGGCTACTTTTATTTTGCTTGTTCCAAATGCATGAAAAGCTCTCTGGAACTGGACCTCACTCTCATTCAGGTCTTCCTTCCTTCTTCCCCGCCTGCTTTCACTATTTTCTCCACTAGATGTGAGATGGGTTGAGGAGTGGGCAAGAAGAAAGAGCTTCTCCCCTCTCTTAAACTCAACCATTAAATTAAGCTTCCCCCTAAAATTGACCAGTCTCCAATCCTAGCCTGGTAAGCAATCACTCCTAAACAAATACTAACTGAACTTCTTAAATATAGAGAAGAAAGAATAGATTCGTAAGAGTCCTATGTCACCGTATGATATCTACAGAAAGACAATATCAAACCTGAGAAGTAATAACATCTTCATTTAGCACATTGTTAACGCTTTAAAGTATTTATCCAACAGCATGCCCATGCTGCACCTCCACTTTATCATGCTGTTGTTTTGTCACTAAGTCGTGTCCGACTCTTTGTGACCCCATGGACTGTAGCCCACCAGGCTCCTCTGTCCATGGGATTTTCCAGGCAAGCATACTGGAGTGGGTTTCCATTTCCTTCTCCAGAGGATCTTCCCAACCCAGGGACTGAACCTATGTTTCCTGCTTAGCAGGAGGATTCTTTTTATTTGTTTTTAATTGGAGGATAATTGCTTTAACATTGTGTTGGTTTCTGCCATACATCAACATGAATCAGCTATAGGTATACATACGTCCCTTCCCTCTTGAACCTCCCTCTCACCTCCCATTCCATCCCAACCCTCTAGGTTGTCACAAAGCTCCAGATCTGAGCTCCCTGAGTCTTAGGGCAAATTCCCACTGGCTATCTGTTTTACACATGGTAATATAGATACTTTAATGCTGCTCTCTCAATTTGTCCCACCGTCTCCTTTCCTCACTGTGTCCACAAGTCTGTTCTTTGTCTATGTCTCTATGGCTTTGGCAGGCAGATTCTTCACCACTGAGCCACCAGGTAAGCCCCCACCTTATTACATTTAATGTTAAAAGGAACACCATCTTAGACCACAAGTAGAATTTGAGTCCTCAGATAAAGCTAGACTCTAGTGCTCATACATTTACCAGATATAGGATAAAGAAAGATGCCTTCTCTGTTTAAAGATTTGTCTAAAAGAAGTCTTGTGTTAAACAGATTCTGGTCCTGATGAAAGCTGATGTTCTCAAAGGTATCTGCCCTAGCAGAAATGCCAGTTAATGAGGATGGCAGCTTGAGAAATGATAGTTTCATGGCCCTGATTGTACCAACCAAAAAAGGGGATGATTAATAATACAATACTGTAAAGAGGGAAAAGAGGGTGAAAATGTACCTCTCACAATTCAAAAGGGAGATCAAGAATTAGATGACCTAAAAATCTTGGAAGATCAAATTTGGTAGAAGGAAACATTCATCTCAAGCTAATTTCAATGATCTGTTCCATTTGATTTTCCTATAAAGAAGTTTCAGCTAAAATATGGAAGCATCCTTTTTAATTCATGCCATAAAAAAGGAGGTTTATTTGAGTGTTTATTCTGTCATTTGATCAGTAACACCAATGCAGAAAGTGTAAGAGAATGTATTATTAGAGACAACAATATCTAAAGAGCAATATACTGATTCACAAAGTGAACTTCCCTCTCATATTACCTCAAGTAACTTACTGTTTTGATTGATTTCACTAAGTGTATTTCTGTTTTTCCTGGATGATCTGTGTTTATATAAAACCATTTGGAAGGAAGCAAATGCAATTCTGGGCAGTGAGGTCCCAGTCCTGGTGCCCACTTCATCAGTCCCTGCTGGAAAGGAGTCTTTCTGTCCCTCAGACAGTTCTTTCTGTTTGCAGTCCTGCACCCTGCTGGTCCTGAACAAAGGTATGTTACAATCTTAGAGGCATTGAAAGGCTCCCAAAATAGTGCCCATCATATCTAGTACTGATAAGTTCCCAGGTTTACAACTTTTCCTGTGCCTTGAAGGATGGATTCCAGAAGGCCCTTATTAAAATACAAATATTTACTGGAAGAACTAACATTTTATCACCCACTGTGATAGCAACACCAGCTTTGTAATTTCATAAGCTCCTTGTTAGAAAAGGCATTGAAAAAATGAGATTGGTTTCCATTCATTCAAACATATATTGTCAGCCTACCACAGCGAGACTAATTGCTGGAAATCTCAAAATAAATAAAACAGTGTCACTACCCTCAGGGAGTTTACTGTCTGGTGGGGAAGATGAACATATACACAATCATTTTTATAAAGTATTGCATGATGAGTCTTAATAAGGAATCATTTGATAATAAGGAATAGAAACTCAACTGGTCAAGTTAAATAAGAAGATATTAGCCTAGATTTGAGTGTCTAAAAAGCACCTGCAGCATCAAAAGGGACTCCAATAGGAACTGACAAGCCACCAAGAACCAAGACAAGTCCCCACTCATTCTCTATTTGTTTGCTCATCACTTCCACATGCTTTTTCTTGCAATTTGCCCATTTTCCTACCTTTCCTTACAGATCATCTCCCTTGACTTGCACATATGACATCAACCCTTGAGACCATAAGACCTTACTCGTCCAACACCCACAGCCAACTAATTGACTCTCTCTTTCCATCTCCATTATCAATTGCTTAGAAAGAGAAACTGACCTAATCCTACACTAATCCAAGAATAGATTCTTGGCTTTTTAAAAATGTGGGAAATAATCTCTATCTCCAATACAATAAGGTAATTTCAAGGTGAGTCTCGGAGGAAAGGTAGGCATCTTCCACATAAACAAAGGGAGAAACGCAATTCAAGCAAACAGATTGTCATGTTCAAAGGTATATGGATGAAGCAAAGCAGCCCATATATAGACCATGTGGTGGTATAAAGATCCACAGCAAGGAAGCTATTGATAATGCTGGGAAGATAGCCAGGGATCAGATAACAAAGTACCTTTGTATGCTCTGACAAGGTATATGATTTTTATCCGATAGCTGAGGGAGGTGGGGTGTGAAAATTTTTACTGAAGGGGAGAATAAAGAAGACCTGTGCTTTAGGATGAAGACAAAAAAAAAAAAAAAATCCTCTAACAACAGGGTGAAGTGTGGACTATTAATACAAGAAGACCAGACTGAATGTACCACTCTGGAAGCCACTTTAGTAATTCAGACAAGAGATGGTGTAGTTTCAAAATTGGAGCATGGCAAAGAGGATATAGAGGAGAGGAAGGATTCAAGAGCATGATGAAAGCAGAATATAAAACGAAGTAGAGTCAATTCAGAAACGCAAAGAATCACAAACTTTCATACAGGGAGAAGGGAAGTCTAACCTGAACCCAAGGCTGGTGCTAGAGGATGCACCACACATAGGAAAACAACACACTGAAGGGAGGGAGTGCGGGGCAAGGAGAGTCTCTTTGCATCCTTTCTGATCTGTCCTTAGAGTTGCCTTTCCTATGATCTCTAAATATCTTAATCCACATAAATAAAGGCAGACTCCAAATCTTCAGGGTGTGAGCACAAGCGGCATCAAAATAATTAGTAATCAAATATTAATCAAAGCCATATTCAAGTTACCCTGTCATTTTATTAAAATATCTGTCGATTGAGTTTACTACATAAAGGGGCAAGAATTCATTCCTGGTGAAGACTTAACTCGCCAGTGCCGGGCCTTGTTTCATTATGTATTCAATTAGAAGTTTTCATGGTGGTGTTTTCCTTTCAGTTCCAAGAATAAAAAGTGAAAAATGAGAAATGTGAACTTCTCAGAAGATCCTGTGACTTTGAAGCCACATATCTGAGTAAATGATCTCTTGCTTTTGCATTTGGAAGCCCTAGGGAGCAACATTATCAGACTGATTATGAATGCGTATATTTTCATAAGAATATGCAATCTTAGCCAGCTCAGCACAGGACACTGAAGTGACTAAGTATCAAATTAAAGATTATTCTTTTTTGTGCAGAATTCACTCCAGCAAGAAATTGAACAAGGGGATTTAAAATCCAAAAACAGTGGGACCACCTCCTGAGACATTATTAATTATTAGTGGGCCCCAGTTTTCCAGTTTCTTATCTCCCTATACACCCAATGCTCCCATTGCTTTAAATTATTATCATTATTTGTTAAATGCTTTCAATGTGCTCGATACCCTGGCAGGCACAGAAAAAAAGTTACCGTACCTGCCCAGGGGCTTTCTACCTAAATTGCACAGATATAAATTAAGTTTGAAAATGGGTTGTAGTTGTCAGTTACAGTCTTTTCTAAGGCTTAGAAGCAATAGAACAAAACTAAAAGCATATAAGTTTGAACACCTCCTTTCTTGGCCGACTTGGGTCTTCTTTATATTCCATAGCCTGGTCTACTAACCCAGAAAACAATATCACAGAAACATGCCAAAGGTCAGTAATGAGAGGCCATCAAGCACTCAGAGAAGATTATCAACACTTAGAAACTATCCCGTGGGTCTGACTTCTCACCCGGCTCCCTGTTGGTCCTGGGAGGGGAGCCTGTGGTTCAGAAGCAATAGCAAGTGACGAAAGTTGAGTTGAGGGAAAAGCCTCAACGCTGACTTCTTCCCTTTGACTTCCCACCTAGTCAAAGCTGTAATATCGCCAGCAGTGCCCACACCCTTATTCTAATCCTTACTCTCCTCTCAAAAGCCCATTCTTCCCAGACATCTACCCCAACTCCTGTGACAAATATCTAGAAAAGTGAAGTCGGAAATTTAGTCTGACTTGGGTCCTTGTATATACATATATATTTGTGTTTTAATTAAAACGTAACTGTATAAATGAAAAGAAAATGGAAGTACCCTTTCACCTCTGTGTGTGCCCTCCACTCCCATTACTAACAAAACCAATCCTTTTAAAAAAATCAAAAAATGCTTTGTTTGTCTCAAGGTCTGATGGGAGACAGGGCAAAAGCAATGAACAAGGGCTCTATTTCACCAATAGATGGAGAAAACCCAGACAAAAACCACTTGAGATAGCTATGGAAGAGAAAACCAGGGAGACCCCCACCTTGAGTCAGAGAAGACAATAACTGCAGGGGAGAGGAGGAAAGGGGAGGGTATAGGAAATGGCCTGAGACTCCAGAGAATGATGGGGGTTGACTCTACCAGAACCGCAGAAGGTTCCCCACATTGCAACTCCACTGCCATTGCAGCCACCACCAAACCAACAATAACCCCCAGATCCTAGCCCAGCTTCCAGTAGTAGCCTTGGGGTTCACCACCAATGGTTCATCATCCCCTACTTCATCCATCCAGCAGAGAGGAAAGGGAGGAGCTCTTCTAGACCTCGCAGAGGGGAACCACAAGGTACACCCAGATGTTCAATCACTGAAAGTTATTTTCTGACACAATATTGTTACACATAATGAATTATCTAACTTGGGACATATATATTTTTCCTTTGAAATACACATTCCTTGAAGACAAAGTTCCTATCTGAGCATGAATACAATGGAAAGTGCATAAGAATACATTTCCAAGGGATAAGTACTCATATATCACTTCATTATTGTCTACTGGCTTGAACCTCTGCCTTGAGCCCCACAAAGCCAGCTCCTCAGTCACTTGCGTGCATGCCTGCAAAGTTGTTTCAGTTGTGTCTGTATCTTTGCAACCTAAGGACTGTAGACCACCAGGCTCTTCTGTCCATGGGATTCTCCAGGCAGGAATACTGGAATGGGTTGTCATGCCCTCCTCCAGGGGATTTTCCTGACCCAGGGATCGAATCCCTGTCGCCAGCATCTGCCTGCATTGCAGGAGGGTTCTTCACCACCAGCACCACCTCACTGCAACCCAGCAAAGCACCAACTATGACCACTTCTACAACTAACAAAGTCTCGGTCATCTCTGGCCTTCTCTTCTGTTTTCTATCTGTATTCTTCCAGTCCTGCATTTCCTCCCCCAAGCAGGTTTACCCGCACATTCACTATTGGTGTAAAGATTATGTGCTGAGTGCCTACTGTATACAAAACACTGTACTGACTACAAAGCATTGTTAAGTTTGGAGTCCTGGGAGTTTTAGCATTCTATTCACGTCTGCTCTAACCTACCAATTTCTAAAATGTCAACTAGGTCTTAGTCCACTGATGCAATAGGAACCTAAGTTCTTACTTCTTACACTCCTGGCATTTGTCTGGAGATTCTTGAATGCATGCATAGTTCTTTTTTCTTACTGATCCTTTGCCATCTTATTGTTTGGACCACCAAAAAATCCTGACCTATTTTCTCCGAATGAATCTCAGTTGTTCATTCAAATAAATGAAATTGCCTTCAATAAGAAGCTCAGTGAAATTGTGTATTACAGGGATAATATGAAAGTAACTTTAAAATGTTTATATCCAGAGATAACTCTGAAGAGATGAAGGAAGCAAAAGGAAATAAAAATTATAATAAAAGTAAAAGAAAATAAAAATCACTAAAATCCTGAGAGTAAGAGGTACAACTGTGCCACATTTACTTGAAAACATAGATTAAAAAAAAAAAAAAAAAAATTGAAGCAGAGGTAATTTTTCACCTGACAAAAAGACTTACAGTATCACTTTGCAATATGAAAAAAGTATGGTTCAATTAGTAAAAACAGGATAAACATAATTCTTTTCTGGTATATAAGGATCTGTAGTATTTGTACACTAATCGCTCAATATAAGTTTGTTAAATAATGGATGGGATGCCCATTTCTCAATTTTTAGCTCCCACTGCATCTTAAAAACCTTGCCAAATCTCTAAGAACATAAGAATAACCAGGTGGGAAGTGTATTTTAAGAACAGGTTAAATGATTTAAGATTGGATCAATCCACTGCTTTCTCTTAGCCGCCCAGACAAAGGCTAATATATGATTGTCAGATCTGGAATCCAGAAATGTCACAAGCACAGAGCTGGAAAATCCGTATCAATGTGCAGGCAGGAGGTTGGTGGATATAGAAGACAAGGGAGAGAGAGGCAGAGAGATTACATTTAAAGAAAACACTTTATAGTCATGGTTTCTAAATGTTGGTTAATAGACTGCTTTAATCTTAATGTAATGTATTTTCTCCTAGTTTTCATACTGCCTAAATTCATTTTATCCAAATTACTACTTAGATGTTATTCTTTCTTGCCAGTAAAGTCCCTTTTTCCCATCTATCTCTTCTACAGATCTTTATAAGGTTTTCTCACCCTTGCCTCTTCTCCTTTCATTAGTCTATGCAATTTACTCTTCTTTCAACCATTCTTTTTTGTTTTTGTTTTATCTTAAATCTGACTTGAAAACAAACAAACAAAAAATCTGGTTTGTATACAATCAGGTCTGTAAACAACAGTAGAAGCTAATATAGGATGCTAAAGTCAAGTATATGAATAATCATCACCCTACTTTTAATGTATATATTTTTAAAAATCAGATTTTTGAAAATCAGCTGTTTGTTTTACTCAGAGAGGATTCTGTCTTGCATTATTTTTATTGTTACAGCCATCTTTACTGAGTTTAATGTAAAAATGTGAGTCAGTACTTCCAACAAGAGCCCAAATCCTAAACTAGGAGTCCAGAGAATTCAGGGTCTGTGAAAACTTGGGAGGTGCCTCCACTTTTGATGAGAATAGATCTGGGTCTGGATGAAGTCACCGATGTGTCTCTGAAGAAACAAATGTCAGCGCGACCTATTAAAGTCAACCCCGAGCTAGGTAGCAACAATGAGCTGGGGATTAGCATTGACAGCTCGCTTAATGTGATTCTTTTGGACAGGGATTAATTTAATGTGTTGCTGTCAAATGAAACAAAAAACGAGATGGATTTACTAATGACTCTATTCTATACCACACACTTTTCCACCCCTGATCTATGTCAGAATGAATCTGACAGCAAAAGAAAATAATTTTTAAAATGAAAAGGAAGAAGACATTGCCTTCTGGAGAAGAAATTCAAGAAGGGAGTTTTTAAACTGGGCTCCCAGCAAGGAGGATGGGCTCAGGGAGCAGGGCCAAATTAAGTGAGAGAAAACCGAGCGATCAGGCCACCGCCCCAACCAAAGTGGGGAACTCCAGGGCGGGACCTAGTGTCCGGTCTCAAGCTATGGCACAAATTTACAAGATGCCCCTAATTTCTCCAAGGCCTCACCTACCTTCCGTGTGAAAGTAAAAGGTTGTATTACGAGGCTTCTAAATAACCTCTCTACTTTAAATTGCTAATCTATAAAAAGGGTGGCATGGGGAGGGGAGGGGGGGAGCCAAACCCGCCTGCCAGAGCATTAGCCTTGTTGCAAAGACAACTTACAGTGAGACTGTGACAGAGAGGGGGCGAGTCAAAGAGCGAAGGTTGATCTTTATTTTAGCGAAACGGTTTGCCAAGTCAAATGCTAAAGCCTCCTTAAAATAATTTGGATTCTTCTTTGTTCTAACAAAGAAACTTTAATTCGCAGTTCTCTGCGAGGAGAGACAATGCAGACAAGCCATTTTTAGGTGAAAGGTGTCTCGTCAATTAATAATCATTGAATAATCACTAAGGATTGGCAGGAGCTTTTCATCGAAAACGGTACTCAGAACATGAAAATGCAGCGATTTACAATGCAGACCTTTTGCGTGTTATTCTTCTTTGTGGTTGTTCAGCTTTTACCTCCTATCAAGTACATACGTCCCTAGTCTTGTTTCTGTGTATATTCTTAAGTTACCGTTAGGTTGGTAAATACTCGCGATTTCCAAGGGTCTAAGTCAGGTCTCATTGACAGGGACGCGCTCCACCGCGGAGCTTGCGCCCGGGCTCTGGGAACCGTCGTCCCCGCCAGGTTCGTTAAGTGAGCGGTTAACTCAGCAGGACCCCCGGGCATCCTCAGCCCGCAGACCTCTGTGTTGCGCGCCCCGCCAGGGGGCACCCCGCCACGGCGTGGCCAGGGGACCTTGAAAGCTACGCGAGAAGTCTTTGCGCAACGAGGAGTCTAGGGATGGGGCGCTTCTCCCCTCCCAGGAACCCAGGGCTGCTAGCTTCTCGTTCCTATGCCCAGACGGGCTGGGAAAGACTTCGGGCCGCGCCCCCTAAGAAGCGCCCTTGTTAAGGGAGGTAATGATCGCGTCCGCCCCGCCGCCTCCACGGCGTGCTCCAGCCCCGGGCCGCGCCTCCACCCGCCCTGCTCGTCCTTGTTCCCGAGCGGCTGGCGCGATCCCGCCAAAGCCCAGATCCCGGTTGAGGAGCGATGAGAATTCTGACTCTGGCGTTTAGCTCGGTGACCTTGAGCAGTTTCCCAACCTTTTAAGGTCGATGTTTTCCCACCTNCGCCTCCACGGCGTGCTCCAGCCCCGGGCCGCGCCTCCACCCGCCCTGCTCGTCCTTGTTCCCGAGCGGCTGGCGCGATCCCGCCAAAGCCCAGATCCCGGTTGAGGAGCGATGAGAATTCTGACTCTGGCGTTTAGCTCGGTGACCTTGAGCAGTTTCCCAACCTTTTAAGGTCGATGTTTTCCCACCTATTAAGCGGAACCGAAGACAGTTTCCGCGGGCTCCCCGTGGGATGAAATCAAAGAATGGATGGAGCTCCTAGCGCCCTGCCCCGTCTTCGTTTATTCCGCTTCTTTTCTGCGTTTTTTTTTTTTTCCTTTGCCCTTTGCTATCATTTTTGACTCGTGTGTTTTCCCTTGGGTTTATCTCCCCAATTTCCCGAAGAATTCGTTTTCTTCTCTTCTTTGATTTCTCCCAAGCTCATTATTGTAACCAATAAATTCATTAAAGATTTGTTTCCACTTCCTATTGGACCCTAGACTCCCCAAGATAATATATGCCCATAATCTCCATTCGCCCCCTCCCTGGGTCACCCAAATAATCGGGCAGTCAAGGAAGAACTCTGCTTATTGTGTAAATACGGTCTCAAGACACAAGTCCCTTCGCCCTACTTCCAACCATTNATTCATTAAAGATTTGTTTCCACTTCCTATTGGACCCTAGACTCCCCAAGATAATATATGCCCATAATCTCCATTCGCCCCCTCCCTGGGTCACCCAAATAATCGGGCAGTCAAGGAAGAACTCTGCTTATTGTGTAAATACGGTCTCAAGACACAAGTCCCTTCGCCCTACTTCCAACCATTAAATTTCTGATCTCTGGGACCCCTAAAACCACCAACGTGCCTTGTCATAACGTCCTAGACGCCGCCAGGCCCAGAAATCTGTGCAAGGGCTCATCAAACGTCCCCAAGCGCCTGCGAACGGTACTGGGAAGTTGAAACTGGAACCCAGTCTTGAATTACTAGTCTTGGTTTCTTACTAAGAGAAAAAGCAAATTCATATATGATGGTCCATACTTACATAGAAACATATCTTTTAATCTTCAAATAAGTTCAAAGGCACAGCTTTAAAAAAGCACAAGATACACTCGTGCTTTTTAAGCATGTTCTGTGATTTTCACCTATAAAACCGAGATTTAGATCAAGTTCTTATTTATTGGGAGTGGTTAGAGAGAAAACCGGACTGCCTAAAACTTGAATTGCCTAAAAATGAGCTGCCTTTATATTCATTTATTGAAACATTTTAAAGATACCTGAAAATACATTATTTCTTTGTAACAAAATTCCACTCTTTGGCGTATAAGCATCATAAACTATAACCAAAGTTTGTATTTACAAAGAAGCAAAAAGCTAAGGCTAAATAGAGAATTTTTAATTACTTGTCAGTTACTTCAAACCTAAAAGTATCAAGTTTCCTTTGAAATTATTTCTCATTTTTATTAGAATCTAATTGAAGATCACCTGTAAAATATTGGGGGAAGAAAGACAAGTGGAGAAATATCAATTTTATGCTGAGATTTTTGAAAGAGTAAAAGAACCACAGTACCACCTTGTGGGGAAGAGAGATTTTTTTTTTCCCCCATCTTCTCAATTATGGTTGTTTTATTTCCTTCCCCACCATATAGTCACACACACGTTTTTAAAATAAAAATAAATAAAGTCATTAACAAAAACTTGGGTCTATGTGAATAAAATGTGATAATATACTTTCACTATTATTTTAAATACACAAGCATGTTTATATCAAAATAACATAATTTACATTAAATTAAATGTAACAATATATGTATATTAAGAAATTGTGTTTCTAGT
>SJYT01066788.1:32864-67695 GCA_006410635.1 Cephalophus harveyi | reverse complement strand
AAGACACTTCAAATCTATTTCCAAAACCAACACTCACTTTTAAAGGATGATTTTCCTGTCACAAGACTTAAAAGAAACATTGCTTAAAGGCTAAGATAATTCCATGAAAAGACCTACAACTTACCTAGAGTGATGGATATATTATTTGGGTAAATATCTTACTATACATTGAGGGATATATTTTTAAATGGACAAAGTTAATCTGGCTTTATAGTTAGACTTCATTTTTCTGCCTTTGGAAGGAAGATATATGCACCTCAAGGACTTTGTGCTTTCACGACATTCACAGACTCCCAAAGCTGAAGGTGCCATCTGTGTTTCTTGATGAAGAGGGGAATTTGTGCTCCACTGAGGCACAGGTTCACATGAGGCTGCCGTTGCACCTTCCAGCCCCATGCAGCTTGTCTCCAGGTACAATGTAGAGGATTGTGGATTACATGGGCCAGGCTTGGAACAATAGTGGCCATTGAATATAGAAAGATGATTTTCTCTCCTAATGCCTAAACAGTCATAGTACTGAAACAGCAGGACTCTGTGTGGCTCCTGAGCATAAAAGCCTTTCTGCATCCCGCATTTCTTCATTACAGGACATAGGCTTCGTTTGGCCTCCTAGATCTCCCTGAGTTCTAACGGACAGGTTCAAACAGTTGCTAATTAGGGAAGGGAAGGACTGCAGAGACAAAGGAAGCATAGTCAAGAAACAATAATGCAGCCTTGGGGTAGGGTCCTGGTTCCTCCTCAGGGGATATGTTGTTGTACACTAAGTAACTAAGTCATGTCCAACTCTTTGCTACCCCATGGATTGCAGCACGCTAGGCTTCCTTATCCTTCACCATCTCCTGGAGTTGGCTCAAATTCATGTCCATAGAGTCAGTGATGCCATACAACCACCTCATCCTCTGTCATCCTCTTGTCTCCTGTCTTCAGTCTTTCCCAGCATCAGGGTCTTTTTCAAAGAGTTGGTACTTTGCATCAGGTGGCCAAAGTATACATAACAATCTTCTCTGAGCAGTTTTGCACATACTGAAGCTGCCATCAGATAGGAGATGTTAACTGAATGTTTCCTACAAGCATGTAGACACTAGTCATGTTGGAACCAGAAGGTTGATGACGCTGACTCCCACTTAACCTCACCACCAACCAATCAGAAGAATGTCCACAAGCTGATCATGCCCTCCTTGAACCATTGCTATAAAACTCCTAACCCTTCCAGGTTGGAATACATAATTTTGAGGGCTTTAGCCCACTGTGGGCCCTTTTGCCTCGCAAATTGGATAAAGTTATTCCTTTCTACTTCATCTAAAACTCTGTCTCCAAGATTTAATTCAATGTCAGGGAACAGAGGCTGGATTCAGCTTCAGAACCCAATCAAACACTACAAGCCAAAGAAGGAGTGACTGATTTCCCAACTGTAGGCTTTGTCAGATGGGAAAGGAAGGATTTGAATAAGTAGTGTTCTCTTTATTGGAGATATTTCCTGATTTTTGTGGAGTCAGGCTAAAAATCTATAACCAAAAGATAACTAGAAAATCCCCAACCCCAAATATTTGAAAATCAAAGAATATATAGACAGATGTTGAGTGAACTCATCAAATATAACATGATATTTTATAATCTCATTTATAAAAATTCAATTGGCAAAAATGAAATATAGTATTAGAATTCAGTATAGCAGTTATATGTGTGTGATAGAAATTAGGGAGACAGTGAGAAGGAGGGAGCATGGGCTATTGGTCATGGTATATTTCTTATTCTAGGAATGTACACAGTGTGAAAATTCAACATTTATTTCTTACATGCTTTTTTATACCTGTGTTGAATTCTAATATACAATCTTATAAAAAAAAATAATAGCAATGTGAAAAGGGACGGGTCACTGCACAATTGTAATGGAAGCTGATTTTGAAAACTACTCAAGTAAACCATTATCTTTCTTTCTGAGGCTTCCTGTTGGATGAGCCCAACTGAAGTCAAGGGACAAGGGCATTCTTTGATGTAATCTATGAAAGTCAGATTCCTGGAACAGAGATCAGAATGGGAAGAGGTAGAAAGTAGATTTGCAAGGGCAAAGAGAAGAGATCCAACGCATCTGTTAAACCAATTATCACCCTTCTACCTTGATTCTTTAATAAGGAAGTAAATATTTCCCATCTGATACTAGCCTAGCCCTCCAAATAATTTTGTTTATAGGAGAAAAAAATAAAAGTCCTTAATCAACCCTCAATAACTTAACCCATTTTCACTTTGCCTATATCCTTTGCATTTTAATGAATCATTAGGTAAAATAAAATCCCATTCTTTGTTATCTATTCTGTTCCATTTTTTTTTTTAACCACTGAATAAGTGTTAAAATGTTAGCCCATTTGCTTAACATTTAACATTGTTGTTCAGTTGCTAAATCATGTCTGACTCTTTGCAGCTCCATGGACCGCAGCATGCCAGGCTTCCCTACCCTTCCTCTATGTCCTGGAGTTTGCTCAAAGTCATGTCCATCAAGTTGCTGATGCCATCCAACCGTCTCATCCTTTGTCGTCCCCTTCTCCTCCCATTTTTGATCTTTCCTAGCATCAGGGTCTTTACAAATGAGTCAGTTCTTCGCATCAGGTGGCCAAAGTATTGGAGTTTCAGCTTCAGCATCAGTCCTTCCAATGAATATTCAGGACTGGTTTCCTTTAGGATTGACTGGTTGGATCTCGACTCTCAAGAGTATTCTCCAGCACCACAGTTTGAAAGGGTGAAATACATTAATTGCATTGGTATAATATTAAATTCTAGTCCATTTTTTAGTATTTAATATTATACCAATGCAATTAATACATTTGATTTTATAAATAATCTTCTTTCTAAAATCTTTATAATTATTTAGGCCTTGTGGTAGGCATTTTAATAGTCCCCCAAAGATGTCTATGTGATAATCTTGGACCTGTGAATGTTACCTTACATGGTAAAAGAGATTTTGCAGATGTGATTATGTTAAGGATCTTTGGATGAAGGGATTATTCTGGATTATTTTAGTGAAACAAATTCAATCACATGGGCCCTCATAAAAGGAGGCTCCAGTCAGAGAAGGAGATGACATGCCAGTGAAATCTTAGGACAAAGTGATGTCATTGTTGGCAGGAGGCCATGGATCAAGGCAAGAAGGCAGACCCTAGAGGCAGGCAAAGGCAAAGAATGGATTCTTTACTAGAGCCTCCAAAAGGAATGCAGTCCTGTTGACTTTAATTCCATACAGACATAATTTTGGGCTTCTGACCTCAAAAACTGGAAGATAAATTTGTGTTGTTTAAGCCACTAAATTTGTTAGAATTCATCACAACAGCAATAAGAAACTAATATAGCTTTCTTTCGTTTTCTTCCTCTAGTTTTTTGTTTGTTAGCTTTATGGTGAACTTAGAATCAGATACCAAGCTAACCATAAAACTATCCCTGTTCTCAAGGCTGGGCAGCATCTCTGCTGCCTTATTCTTCCGGCTCACTTTGTGGCCTGCTCACCTTTGCGCTTGATAGTATAACTCTAGTCTTCATTTGGTTCATTGAGCCTTTCACTTATGTGTCATCTAATGGTTTTCACACACAGTATCCTCTTAACCTGAAGCTTTTATTTCAACTTTCCATTTGGCTGCTGCTTCAATGCTTCAAAACTCAACAATTTCTCAGGGATTTTCTCCCTCTCCTTCAAGGTCAGGTAACCCACTGTATCCTATTTCAAATATATTTTTAATTTTATAATTTTACATAATTAAGATCATTGTATCTGTATACATTTGCTGAGAATTTTGGCATTCCTTAACAAAATGAATTTTAATTTTTATCGGTAAAATCATAAGTGCTTGTATCATGGGACTGTTGAAAGAAATAATTGAAGGAATATATTTAGAATATACATTTTATATATATTAATTCTCCAAACATAACCAGGGCATGCTGCATCTGCTCAGTCAATCTCTGAATGACTTGATCCTTTTCTTCCTTTAATTTTAAATGTGATCACTTCAGAGAAGAGATGTCTTGGCTGGAAAGAGGAACTGAGAAAAATTTACCCAAGACTAGAAAGAAATACCAGCCACTGGACCTACCACCCTGGCCCTTTGTGGGGCAAGTGAGTAGCAAGATGAAGAGATATCAGAGCACCATTTCCTGGCAACCATTTTCCTGGTGCCATTTCCTGGCACCATTTCCCCAGCCAGGGGATCAAGAAAGACTCAGGGAGTGAAATGTTTGTACAGAGTAACCAGGCAAATGGGAAATCTACCAAAATGTTCCTCTGCTCCAGAAGCAACAAGAAAAAACTACAAAATTTCAGACATTAGTAAGCTTAAGGCTACCAGACCAAGGCCGATAGTGGTGTTATAGTGGTGTCCTCATAGTAACCCAAGATCAGTGGCATAATGCTAGAGTTATAGTTGGGAAGAACTGATGCCATTTTCTTCCAGCAGAATGGGACTCAGAAACAAATATTAAGCTCTAAAAATGGTTCTATTTCTTAGATATTTCTAGACTTAGCAAAAATGCTTACTGAAGCTATTATGTTGTCTTTCCTCTCATTAGAAGTTTTATGATAGCTAGGACAAAAGTGTGTGTGTGATTGGTCATATCTGACTCTATGTGACGCCATGGACTGTAGCTCCTCTGTCCATGGACATTTCCAGGCAAGAATACTGGAGTGGGTTGCCTTTTCCTACTCCAGAGGATCTTCCTGACCCAGGAGTGTAATCAGAGTCTTTTATCTCCTGCACTGGCAGGCAGATTCTTTCCCACTAGAGCCACCTGGGAAGATCCTGGGACAAGAGTTAGCCTGATACAATCTTCATAGATTAATTTTCAATAAAAATTTTTAGATGAATGACTAGAGAACCTAAGTTCTTATCCCATTGTAAGCATTTGTATGTTAATTCACCTTATACTTTCTACGTGTAAAAAAGAATTTTAGAATTATTTTTGTCTTATACTTGAAAATTTGTTTTATATATTTGTGTGGAGGAGATGAAAAAAAAAAGTAAAAGATTTAGTAAAAAGTAAATTCAAGCATGTTTTAATCATAATGCTTTCTTCCTTGGAAGTGAATCAGAAATTAGGTACACCAATATATTGTCAAGGCCAACTTATATTGAAAGTAATATTGTAAGTTTTGTCTGAGCTCACTGACAATGAAAATATGGCTGGAAAAAACAGCTGGACAGAATTAAGTTTGTTTTCTTCCACAGCAGTAAATGAGGTCAGGGTCTGGAGTAAGATACTATGCCTGGTTATATTTAGTCAACCTGGTGTAATGCCTCCAAACGTATCCCAAAATACCAGGAGTTTGAAGGGCTTTAACAGCCCCTCCTCCACTAATAAAACTGCTTGCCTACTAAGAAGGACATTTACTGACTGACCATTTGAAAATGTGGGGGTCTTCCAGAAACAGAGTTAAAACAATAAATACATATTGAAACAATAACAACGAAAGACTTTAAAAATGTTGGTTCAGTACTCTCATTTTAGAGGAGGAATCTGAGGCACAGAGAGTGATTTTAACATGAGAACTAAAGGTAGAAGACAGTTGACCTTCAGTATCCATGGGTCTCATGTCCAGATTTAACCACTCTACATAGTAACCAGTTTTCATATAAGAAACTTGAACATCTGTGAATTTTGGTATCCAGAGGAGTCCTGGAACTAATCCTCCATAGATACTGAAGGTCAACTGACTATATCTTCTAAATTGCAACCCAAAGTTTTCTCCAGAATACTGCTTCTTCACTTCATTACAAGTAAAAACTATGGGGAAGATTATCTGTATCTTTTATTAGGATTGCAGACATTTCTCTGCATCTATTGTTTGGTGGAAAATTTTGTGGTTAGGAGCAAGCCTGGACTGAGAGCCACATTACGTGGCTAAACAGAAACCTGAAAATATCTTTAATTGTACCATTTTTAAGGTAAACAATTCATTCAAGTGTGATTAAAAATCAGAGCAAATGATTACATCTTGATGTACATCTGGCTACAAAAGGAAATGTTTCTCTATGTGAGATTTGAAAGAAAACCTTCTTTCACTCTCTCTTTTTTTAAAAAAATAAAATATTTCTCCACAGACAAGAAGAAGAAATGCACAGAGCCTATGATTGCTATGATTTCAGAAGAAAGGAAAGCCCTGAAGTTCCTGACCTTTCAGGAAGTAGACCGGATGTGAGGGAAACTTGGCGGAAAGAAGCTGATATTTAAACCCATATGAAGTAATTCTTAATTCAGACTCTAGGGGTATTAGAAATAATTTTCAATTAGTTATGGTAATATCTCACAGAGAAGGTTCAGACAAGAATGTGGGAAAGAGAAGGTCAGAAAAAGTTTTGAGAAGGATTAAACTGAAAGGAAAATTTGAAGACTGAGTTTAAATAGGCTTCAGTGATTATAAATATTACCTACAGAGGAACATAGTTTTACAAACCAGACACAACCTTCCAAAAGGGCTATTTAGAAAAATTATAATGGACATAAAAATATAAAACATAAGGGGAAAACTTGATAAATTTAATCACATTAAAATTAAAAGTGCAAACTCTTAATTATCAAAAGATACCACAAAGGGTGATAAAGCCACATCCAAGAAGAGGATATGTTAATACATAGAGTTGACAAAAAGCTCCTGTCTAGAATACACAAAGAATTCCTATTAATTAGAAAGAAAGAAATGAAAATAAAATGAGAAAAGACACAAATGGACAGTCCTTAGAAGTAGAAACACAAATGACCATAAATATATAGAGTACTGTTTAACTGTACTATCAGAGAAATAAAAATTTAAGCCACTAAGCCAGTATTTCACATAAACCAATTTTGGTGGCTCAGATGGTAAAGAATCTGCCTGCAGGAGACCCAGGTTTGATCCCTGAGTCGGCAGATCCTCTGGAGAAGGAACTGGCACCCATTCCAGTATTCTTGTCTGGGAAATCCCATGGATAGAGGAGCCTGTCAGGCTACAGTCCACAGGGTTGCATAGAGTTGGACATGACTGAGCAACTAACACTTTCACTTTTTTTTTCCACAGTTTGGTAAAACTATGTATGCAACTGGATTATTGAAAATATTGATGAGGATTTGGAACAATGGAGGACTATTACCCATTGCTAGTGGGGCATAAATTGATAGAACTATTTTGGGAGAAAAGTGGAATTACCTAGTAAATTTGAACAGTGGGCTCTTCCCTGATGGCTCAGATGGTAAAGCATCTGCCTACAATGTGGGAGACTTGGGTTCGATCCCTGGGTTGGGAAGATCTCCTGGAGAAGGAAATGGCAACCCACTCCAGTACTCTTGCCTGGAAAATCCTATGAGCAGAGAAGCCTGGTAGGTTACCGTCCATGGGGTCACAAAGAGTCAGACATGACTGAGTGACTTCATTCATTCAATGCCATGCTCCACAGCATCTCCTCTCTTTGGAACATTTCCTGGGTAAACTTGCATCTGTGCTCTGGATCACATGAGAGAGACACCAGAATATTCACAGTAACACCACCAGTATTAGTAAAATACTGGGGAAAACCCTAAATGTTCAAGTCAGCTAAATGAGTAAATAAACTGAAACATTCATGAAATAAAAGAGTAATCACCAGGAAACAAAAATTCATCCATACTAACAGGAATGGCTCCCAAACTCACGATGGCTAAAATAAGAGTGTGTATGTGTGTTGGTGGCGTGGTCACATCCAACTCTTTGTGAACCCATGGACTGTAGCCCGCCAGGTTCCTCTTTCCATGGAATTCTCCAGGCAAGATTACTGAAGTGGGTTGTCATTTCCTTCTCCAGGATCATTTTCCTTCTCTTCTCTACCCAGGGATCGAACCCAGGTCTCCCACATTGCAGGTGGATTTTTTACTATTTGAGCCACCTGGGAAGCCTAAAATAAGAGTATATGATCATCATATTTATATAAAGGGTCAAAAGTAACCAAAACTAAGCAATTTATTAATTACAGACACATAAGTAGGTGGTAAAACTACAGAAAAAAGCCAGGAAATGGTAGAGATAAAATTCATGATTAAGGTTACCCCTTGTAGGGAGAAAAAGAAATGAGTGAAGATAGCTTAAGGATGACAAAACTATTGGTTTGGTATTGGCTGCACTGGTGTTTGTTTTACTATTATTGTTTAACCATTTAAATGAGTCCCATATGTTTTTTAATTTTTGATATGTTTCAATATAAAAATTCTCCCCAAATCAGTAAGCTGCAGAAGAGAAAGGCCAACACAAGTTATAGATTGGGAAGATAAGACATATATATATCCTGTTGGATGATGCAAACATCTCTCTGCTAACTCAATCCTGCTGTCTCTCAAGTAAGAACTATCTCTCAAAGGAGTTGCTATCTCTCATGAAAATTCTTTTTTTGGCCCAACCATTCCATCATCCCACTCAGCCCCACTCCATGCATTCCAGGTTAAAGACCTTAATGTTTCATGAAAAACTATAGCAAATAATCAGACTCCCCCCTTCTTCTGTTTCCAACCAGCTCACCACGATCAGTTTCACTGGTGAGAAATATATGTATTATTCAGTCTACCACCCAGATACAATTCTGGCTAATGCAGATAAGAGATAAGGGGATCAAAATTAATTTTGCCTACTCTGATCATCAGAATTTTGAAAGTACTTGTTAGGAAGATGGATTTGAATCTGGATCCAGTGCTAATTTGCTACTTAACATCTAGTAGTTTTGGAGAAGGAAATGGTGACCCACTCCAATATTCTTGCCTGGGAAATCTCATGGACAGAGAACCCTGACAGGCTACAGTTCATGCAGTCTCAAAAGAGTTATTCACGACTTAGTAACTAAACAGCAGTGACATTTGGTGCTTTAATTTACTTATGTGAACTAGAATCCTCATTTGTAAATGAGGATTCCTAATTCCAAACTCTCAGTGCTATGATGAGAAAGCATTCAAAACCACAGAGCATGTTATCTGTGCTGTGTGCTGCTGTGCTTAGTCACTCAGTCATGTCAGACCCTTTGTGACCCCATGGACTGTAGCCCACCAGGCTCCTCTGTCCATGGGAATTCTCCAGGCAAGAATACTACAGTGGGTTGCCATGCTCTCCTCCAGGGGATCTTCTCAACCCAGGGATTGAACCCAGGTCTTCCACATTACATGCAGATTCTTTACCCTCTGAGCCACTAGGCAAGCCCATGTTATCTGGATAAAACTTAAATGATAGCTTTAAAAGAAACTGTCAGATTTCAACTAGCCTGTATATATACAGTATGCTTCATGTGGAGTTTTTTTTTCTTAAACTTTAGATTAACTGAACTTTGCACTATGAATGGAGATTTTTATAGAGTCTGCCATAGGGTTAATCTGTGTGTGTGTGTTCACAAAATATAAATGATATGTAGTAGTAACAATTTCAGATTGCTCAGCACTAAGAACTGTAACCCCTTTTTCTTCTACTTTGCACATTCTGCACCATTTCTTCCTGCCTCAGTTATTTTTGCATTGCCAGAGCTGTTTTTCTGTATTAGTGCACACATCAGGGGATTGCAGAGACTACTTAATCCCTTAGTTTGCAACCACTTGAAGTTCAGTCCTCATTCTCTGTCTTTAACTACTCTGGGGCCTTTGTTTACAATTCACTAAATTTAAGATAAGGATTATTTTTTTTTTCCAAGTAAAGAGAAAAGATATAATTTGGTAAAACCCTATAATCAGGTCATCAATGTATCTCCTCTGCCTGGCACAATATTTGGTATGTGGTCTGTTGTAAGACAGCTATTTAATAATATTCATTAATTTGAACAAATTAATACATTTGCATGAATTAATAAAGGCTTCCCTGGTGGCTCAGTGGTAAACAATCTGCCTGCAATACAGGAGTCACAGGAAACACTTCAATCCCTGGATCAGGAAGATCCCCTGGAGGAGGAAATGGCAACCCACTCCAGCATTCTTGCTTGGAAACTCCCCATGGACAGAAGAGCCTGGTGGGCTACAGTCTGTAGGGTTGCAAACAGTTGGACACGACTGAAGCGACTTAGCACTCACTCATGCATGAATTAATAAAGTGAATGACAAAGGAAATATTTTATTCTCAACCTTGACATGACCCTGAAAACCCTGATTAATGAGAAAATGTGTGAGTCCCTAGGAATTCTTGTCAAGATAATCTTTTCAAAACACTTTATTTGAGAATACCTTTATATTTGCAGGAAAGTTGAAAAAATAGGACAGAGGTTACATAAAGCCTACACCTTGTTTTCCCTGATCATATGTGAGTGCCATCCACTTGCCACAACTAATGAACCAATATTTATACATTATTACTAGCTAAAGTTAACACTAATTTGGACTTTCTTTGTTTTTAGTTAATAGGTTCCAAGATCCTACCAAATGATTTTTCCTTCGAAGTGACACTTATGATTTGACTCCTATTTCATTGGCAAAAACAAGCTCTGCAACCATATCTTGCCCTAGAAAGACAGGGAACTGAGATTTTATAAAGCTTGTGAAAGTCTGAAGAAAGAAAAATATATTGGTCAACAGGATTAAATGATCACTATAAATAATAGTAATTCACATATGTACTACATTTTAACAGTTCAGAAAGTTGTTCCAGGATGTTTATCCCTGTTCATTTTAAGGTTAGAGATAAGGTAGTGGAGACTTTGGGAACAAAAGAATCCAAGGTTAAATAGCTTGTCTCCAGTACTCTTGCCTGGAGAATCCCATGGATGGAGGAGCCTGGTAAGGCTGCAGTCCATGGAGTCACTAAGAGTTGGACACGACTGAGCGACTTCCCTTTCACTTTTCATTTTCATGCATTGGAGAAGGAAATGGCAACCCACTCCAGTGTTCTTGCCTGGAGAATCCCAGGGACGGGGGCGCCTAGTGGGCTGCCGTCTATGGGGTAGCACAGAGTCGAACATGACTGAAGCGACTTAGCAGCAGCAGCAGCAGCAGCAGCAGAGTTGCTCAGCTAACAGCCAGCCAAAATTAAAACCCCAAACTTCTAACAATGATCTGATAAAAATACTCTTCCCTGTAAACCAAAAATGTCTCCTGATTTTGTTTGCAGCCAGAAGAAATCCAAAGCCCTATAGTAGAGATCATTGAACGTTTCCATACAGAGAAGATGGTATATTGTTGAGATTGTGCTGGCTACATGATCTCTGTCAGGACTACTCAATTTTGCTATTGTACATCAAAAGCAGCAAAGTTCATTTGAAAGTGTTAATCACTCAGCTGTGTCTGACTCTTTGCGATCAATCCCCTGGACTGTTGCCCACCAGGCTCTTTTGTCCATGGAATTCTCCAGGCAAGAATATTGGAGTGGGTAGCCATTCTCTTCTCTATGGGATCTTCCCGACGCAGGTCTAGAATCCTGGTATGGAACCCATGTCTCCTGCATTGCAGGCAGATTCTCTACCGTCTGAGCCACCAGGGAACCCCTAAAGTTAGAGATAAAACAGCAGCAACTTTGGACAGAAGAAAATATGAACAAATGAATGTGTTCCAATAAAACTTTACAAAAGCAGAGGGTAAGCTGGACTTGGGGGGCAGGCCATAATTTTCTAACGGCTATCCTAAAAACTGGAGAAATTTACATAGCCATCTGTGATATAGTGATATATACAGTCTGTGATATCTACAACTCAAGACTTGTTGATTTGTTCATCCAATTATTCTTCAAGACTCTTTCTTTATGAGTTTTTTTTTTCTTTTTAAATTATGGTTTGCATCCTAAAGAATAGTTTCTGTTCTTTGTTAACCTTCTGTTAACACCATTTTATATCTCATTGTAACTTATGATTATCTCTGGTCTAACAGGGTTGCTTACTTGTCTCTTAAGGAGAGTATATGCAGATCAAAATATTTTGAGACCACACTTAGGGATACAAGGAGTTGAAATAAGATAGATATAGGATCAGGGTCAATTAAAACTACAAAGAATTAGGAATGCACATGCTGAAGTTTCAAAAAAAAAAAAAGAATCATAAATCTTAAAACCTTTCTATACAGATCTGTGCTGCTTTTATCCAAAGATATTCTGTTTACTGCTCTACCCTTTACTGAAATATGTAATGGGACACTTTGAAAAAGTTTCCAACCTTTCCTTTTGTTATTTTCTGTGATTTTAAAAAATATATAGATAAAAATTCTGTGTGGTCTTTATCATATACATCATATCAACAAATGATGGGAGAAGTAAAAAAAAATACTATAGGGGATTTTTGAAAGGCTTTCAGGCTATATTTATATAAATTACTTTCTCCTTTTATGTAATCACAATAAAAGAGTTGGATTGAAACTTTAAAATATTTTTAACTATGGAAATACATTTATATACAGTTTGTGAATAACAGCATGCTTATATGTAAATAATACATACGTTTATATATTTCTATGCATATGAGCACATGCATATCTGTAGATAAAGTTAGAAGTTTAAAAGAAACTCAGGTTGGTGGGGTGTAAAAGCTAAGATTTCCAAGTGTTCCCCATATGTGTAGGGTGTACTTAGCACAACTAAATATTTTATAATGATTAATGAGCAGGAGAATATTCTCTTTTTAAAGCATTCCCTGGGCTTGCTAAGGGCTATACTTAAGCTCCTCTTATATTCTGATACTTGTTCAAATGACTGAATAGAACCCCTTTGAGACTTTGTCTCAAATCCAGTTATAACAATTTGGTGGATTAAAACTGACCTCAAGTTCTTTGTAGCACCTTACAAGAAGCAGTCTCTTTTCCCAGCCCTTGTCTTTGGTTTGGCCTTGTGATACACTTTGACCAGTGGAAGTGATTTTGTACAGCTTCTGAAGTGAGTATCAAGAGGCCTTATGGCTTTTGCACTTGTCTTCTTCAAACACTGAGACTGTGTGGAGAGAAGGGTCAGACATCAGTTCGCCCAAATCACCAGACATATGAGTGAAGCATTCTTGAAACGTTCAGCTCCTGGTAATCAACCAACTGAATGAAGGCACATGTGTCAGCCCAGGTGACCCCAGCAGAGGAATCATGCATAAGATCCATCCCACTGAATGGTGAGACATGATTAATTTCTTTTGTTTTAAGCCATATATGTTGTAAAACAAAATATGATAATTTGAGAAAACCCCTAAACACAACCAATTTCTTAATTAAGAATATATGAAAGGGTGAGTTTGTTTGTATATTTGTATGTGTTTGTAGATATGGGCATTGTATGTGAGTAAAAATAATAGTGGGACATGATTAATATTTATTTAGCACCTCATGTGTGAAAGGCATTGTGAGATATCCTTATTTAAACCACTACATTTTATGTATCTATTCTGATTTTGGTATCAGGGTTAACCAAAGAATGAATTAATTTCCCTCTTCCACTTTGGCACATAAAAATTTAATTTTCTGCATCAGCAGAGAAGATAACCCCATGGAAATAATTAAAAGAAAATATATACCTTCATAAAATGTTCAGTTTAGTTCAGTCGCTCAGTTGTGTCCGACTTTTTGCAACCCCATGAACCGCAGCACGCCAGGCCTCCCTGTCCATCACCAACTCCCGGAGTTCACTCAAACTCATGTCCATCGAGTCAGTGATGCCATCCAGCTATCTCATCCTCTGTTGTCCCCTTCTCCTCCTGCCCCCAATCCCTCCCAGCATCAGAGTCTTTTCCAACGAGTCAACTCTTCACATAAGGTGGCCAAAGTATTGGAGTTTCAGCTTTAGCATCAGTCCTTCCAGTGAACACCCATGACTGATCTCCTTTAGGATGGACTGGTTGGATCTCCTTGTAGTCCAAAAGACTCTCAAGTGTCTTCTCTAACACCACAGTTCAAAAGCATCAATTCTTCGGCGCTCAGCCTTCTTCACAGTCCAACTCTCACATCCATCCATGACCACAGGAAAAACCATAGCCTTGACTAAACGGACCTTTGTTGGCAAAGTAATGTCTCTGCTTTTGAATATGCTATTTAGGTTGGTCACAACTTTCCTTCCAAGGCATAAGAGTCTTTTGATTTCATGGCTGCAGTCACCATCTGCAGTGATTTTGGAGCCCCCAAAAATAAAATCTGACACTGTTTCCACTGTTTCCCCATCTATTTCCCATGAAGTGATGGGACCAGATGCCATGATCTTCGTTTTCTGAATGTTGAGCTTTAAGCCAATTTTTTCGCTCTCCTCTTTCACTTTCATCAAGAGGCTTTTGAGTTCCTCTTCACTTTCTGCCATAAGGGTGGTGTCATCTGCATATCTGAGTTTATTGATATTTCTGCTGGCAATCTTGATTCCAGCTTGTGCTTCTTCCAGTCCAGCGTTTCTCATGATGTACTCTGCATAGAAGTTAAATAAGCAGGGTGACAATATACAGCCTTGACGTACTCCTTTTCCTATTTGGAACCAGTCTGTTGTTCCATGTCCATTTCTAACTGTTGCTTCCTGACCTGCATACAGATTTCTCAAGAGGCAGGTCAGGTGTTCTGGTATTCCCATCTCTTTCAGAATCTTCCTGTTAACTTAAAAACTATTCCCAGACATAATAGGCAAAATCAAATGACAGATAAATTAAGGGGAAATATTTGTAACCTATATCTCAAAAATCTAAGGTTTGTAAACTTAAAAATTTTTTTTCTAAAGCAATAGGTGAAGTTGAAACACCCAATAAGTGGAAAAATATAACTACTAAAATTACGAATACTCATATCTAACGGATGTGTGTTCAAGGAAAAAATAAAATCTTGAAGCCAAAATTGACATCATATATTTATTAACAAGGACTATTTTGTTAATTTATCCATTCTCTCAAATGACACTGTGTAATGCTAATACCAGCAACCTGTATGCAGGTCAAGAAGCAACAAAATCAGACAGGGAAAAATGGACTGTTTCAAAACCGGGAATGGAGTACATCAAGGCTGCATATTGTCACCCTGCTTATTTAACTTAATGCAAAGTACATCATGCAAAATGCTGGGCTGGATAAGGCACACCATGGAATCCAGATTGCTAGGATAAATATCAATAACCTCCGATAAGCAGATGACACCACCCTCATAGCAGAAAGCGAAGAAGAACTAAAGAGCCTCTTGACAAAAGTGAAAGAGGAGAGTGAAAAACCTGGCTTAAAATTCAACATTCAAAAAAGTAAGATCATGGCACTCGGTCCCATCACTTCATGGCAAATGGATGGAGAAACAATGGAAGTGGTGACAGACTTGTCACTTGTTTCCTTGGGCTCCAAAATCACTGCAGGTGGTGGCTGCAGCCATGACATTAAAAATTGTTTGCTCCTTAGAAGAAAACCTATGACAAACCTGGACAGCATGTTAGAAAGCAGAGACATTACTTTGCTGACCAAGGTCTGTCTAGTCAAATCTATGGTTTTTCCAGTAGTCATGTATGGATGTGAGAGTTGGACTATAAAGAAGACTGAGCACCTAAGAATTGATGCTTTTGAACTGTGGTGTTGGAGAAGGCTCTTGAGAGTCCCTTGGACTGAAAGGAGATCAAATCAGTCAATCCTAAAGGAAATCAACCCTGAATATTTAATTGAAAGGGCTGATGCTGAAGCTGATGCTCTGATACTTGGGCCACCTGATGTGAAGAGCCGGCTCATTTGAAAAGACCCTGAAGCTAGGAAAGATTGAAGGTAGGAGGAGAAGGGGACGACAAAGGATGAGATGGTTGGATGGCATCACCGACTTGATGGACATAAGTTTGAGCAAGCTCTGGGAGTTGGTAATGAACAGGGAAGCCTGGCATGCTGCAGTCCATGGGGTTGCAGAGTTGAACATGACTGAGCAACCGTAATGAGGAACTTTAAAATGAGCAAAATGTAATTCTTCCCTGAATTTTTCCCGAGCCAAATTGGAGCAGACAGAAAAACAAAATGATCAACACAATAGAAGGGGTTAGTACTAAATCGTTCAGATTAATCAGCTAGTTCTGGAGTTTCTCCTTGCTCCCTTGACATATTAAGAGGCCATGTTGGGGGAAAAACTCATATAGCAAGAAACTATGAGCAGTCTCTAGGAACTGAGGACAGCCTCCAACTGACAGCCAGCAAATAAAACTAGGGCCATCCACCCTGCCAAAAGGAAATATGTTCTGCCAAAAACCTGTGTGAGCTTCTTCAGAGAGGGGAAGAAGTGGATTTTTTCCCCAGTCATTCCTCCAGATGAGAAAGCAGCATAGCTAATACCTTGATTACAGACTTGCAGAAAATCCAGATAAGTTGTGTCCAGACTCCTGATCCACAGCAACTTTGGGATAATAAATGTATATTGTTTTAATCCTCTAAGTTTGTGGTAACTGCCTAGCATAAATAGATAATTAATACAAGTGCATATTATAAAATTAAATGAGTTTCTCTGTGTGGATAAATTAGGCCCTCAGATTTAAAAACAAAGCATTTCCATAAGCAATTTTAAATCTATATTTGCCTACTTAACTTTCAATGGTCTGCATAACTTGCCTACTTTATGGCCCTCCATCATGGTTTGGCAACTCAAACCAACTTATAGAAACTGCCCTCAGCAATATTTTCATGTACTGTTATTTTCAGCGCCAAAAATCCTGGATTCTTAAGTGCTATCTCTAGAACTATGGCTTAGTTGTCAACCAAAATGCCTTTTCTCTATTGCATTGATCTCAGGCCAGGAAGGTAAAATTTCCAAATTCCCCTGAATGCTTTGATCAATGTTAATTACAGAGAAATCTATTAACATAAAGGTAAATGCCATTTCCAAAAGCAGTGTTGCCAAGCATTATCAGAAATCTCTGAGAATCCAGGAGAAGTAGCTTCCAAAACCAAAGCCAAATGAACGGACTTCATTGTCAATCAACACCTTCTCAGGCAGCCTCTTTTGGTATCAGCTTTATTCAGTCTCCTGAGTGGCATTTGTTTAGCCTTCTGATATTTTGTGATAGTTGTGAAGCTCTTCTAAGCTTCAGAGAAGATTATGAAAATCCCGAACTAAGACCATTATCGTTCAATATTCACCTGCATCAAAAAAGCAACAAAGGCAGAAATCTGTAGAAGGGAATAAAAAGGGACACGTAAAAAACTCATGGGCTTCCCCAGGGGCTCAGATGGTAAAGAATCCGCCAGCAATGCGGGAGACCTGGGTTCAATCCCTGGGTTGGGAAGATCCCCTGAAGAAGAGAAGGGCTACCCACTCCAATATTCTTACCTGGAGAATCCCCATGGGCAGAGGAGCCTGGTGGGCTACAGTCCCTAGGGTGGCAAAGAGTCAGACAAGACTGTGACTAAGCACAAAGAACTCATTTCTCAGAAGGTTACCATCCCACTGTCCTTGGACTAATACCATGACCTTCTCTTAGAAGTGCTGCTGCTGCTGCTGCTGCTGATGCTAAGTCGCTTCAGTCGTGTCCGACTCTGTGCGATCCCATAGATGGCAGCCCACCAGGCTCCCCCATTCCTGGGATTCTCCAGGCAAGAACACTGGAGTGGGTTGCCATTTCCTTCTCCAATGCATGAAAGTGAAAAGTGAAAGGGAAGTCGCTCAGTCGTGTCCGACTCTTAGCGACCCCATGGACTGCAGCCTACCAGGCTCCTCCGTCCATGGGATTTTCCAGGCAAGAGTACTGGAGTGGGGTGCCATTGCCTTCTCCATCTCTTAGAAGTGACCATATGCTAAATATCTCTGTAGTCCTGCTCCAAGGCACAATAGCTGATGCTAGTAGGCAATCTAGTGTTTCTTTAACTGTGGTCAGAGAATGGAAAATTTTATAAAATCAAGGATATAGTCTTCTTCAAACTATATGAGAATTCATACATACAGTATATGTATTTCTCAGGCATAGTTGTAGCAGTTGGTTCTGATTTCATGAAAGATATAAACCTTGAACTGGGTTTCGTGTGATGTGTAGGATTTAGAGAGAGAGAGAAGTTTAGAAAGATTATATTAAGTGGGATAAATACTCATAAAGCAACTGATTGTATACAAATGAGGGAGGGATGGTATGGTCAAGGTGTTTAGCATGAGGGCAGTGTTGATAGCCAAAGACATGGAGGGGTTCTACCTTATTTGACAGTAATATTGTGATTTCAAAGAATTAGAGATGAAG
Organism: Cephalophus harveyi; assembly: GCA_006410635.1. NCBI lineage: Eukaryota > Metazoa > Chordata > Mammalia > Artiodactyla > Bovidae > Cephalophus > Cephalophus harveyi. The sequence continues at coordinate 49,643 of SJYT01066788.1, read as the reverse complement.
TGAGATTCTAATTGATTAGCAGGAACTTTAAACACCTCAATGAGATTTATGAGCCTGCTATGGGGTATCTCTCCTTAAGTTTTATCATTTCCAGGAAACTTTTCATAGTATTCCCATTTATTTAAGAACTACTCCTTCATTCTCCCATAGTTGGATTTCTCACAAGATAACGTAAATGTCAATATACCTACCTTTCTCCCCCAGTGAATTATAAGTAACTCAAGGACAAAGATAATGTATTCTTTAGTCAAACAAAACAAAACAAAAAACGCTGAACAGATAAGCAGACAGGTAGGAAGATAAAAAGAAAAGAAAGATATAAGAGACAGCAATTCAGAGTAAAACAAAACCTCAAATAATGTACCACATATTAGCTTAGTTGTTAGGAAAGCCAATCAAACTGTAATCTTTAGTTTTTTCATCTAAAAATTAGAGTTGATAGCAGCTACCTGATCATCTTCAAAAGGTCATTTTGAAGGTCAAAAGAGACATTGAATATAAAAACACTTTGGAAAGTATAAACCTATACAAAAATAACTTGTTCTTTCTAGGCTTCTCAGTTTTGAGAAAACCCATATGCTATGGGAAAGAAAGACAACTTTAGTTTCATGGATGGTCATAAAGATGCTGTTTATAATACAGAATGTTGGAAATAAGCTTAATGATCAACAGTAGGGAGTTGCTTAAATAAACATCCACTTAGTCATAAGTTAGAGTATTGGGCAGCCAAAATAATGGTGTAGAAGAATTTAAAACTGTATGGGAAATTGGTAATACCACACAAAAAAGGTTTCAAAATACTACTTATAAGTGACCATGTATATATATATGTATTACATGTTGAGTCACATAGATGAGTGTATATACAAAGATATACAAACAAATGTAATAAAATAGAAATATTATAAATTGGTTTTACTATTTTTGTATATCATTTTTAATGAAGAGTTTATAAGTGTAAGTAACAGAACACAAGCCCTCATGTACTATCAGCTGGTGTTAATTTTATACCCATGTCCTAGTTTTTGGAGCGGCTGGGAAAGGAAGCAACTATCCTTTTTGGTTTCTATGTCAAATGAATGCTATTTCAGAAAAGAAGAGGATGAAAATGACTTCGCTATGAGCAGCTGATGTTCTCTACCTCCAAAATGTTATCATTTTATTACAAATATATTTTAAAATGAAAATGAATCTAGTAGCAGATATATGCTGTGAGAGAGATTAGAACAGTCTCCTGTGCCACTTTGGGCCAGTTGTCATTATTCTCAAACTGATTTTCTGAAGCAATGAGTTGAAGGATTACTGGGAGAAAAGTCATAAGATTTGAGTTTCAGCCAGTGCTCAGTTAGTTGTATGACTCGAAGCATATTGGTTAAAGTTGTTTATTTTTCTTGTCTATATAGAGTAAAAGTCCCTTCTGACTCTGAAATGTTATGTTTCTATGAATATGGGAATGTATTCTTTTGGCCACAGACAGTCGTATGTTCTTTTATTTTTTAACATTCCTCCCCTCATTTTTTTAGAAAATAGAAATTGTCTAACACTTTTCAAAGAATAAAGGGACTTGTTCTGAGAAAAGTAGAAAGAAGAAAATCTATATTTTGCATTATGTACTATGGTTTGCTAATTAGTTTATACTTCAAAACAACCTTATGAGTTTAAAAAAAAATAATGCTTGCCATTTTATATGTGAGGAAAGGAGACCCAGGGAAGTGAAATAATTAGGAAACAATTGAGAAGCATTTATACCAAGGTGCATCTGATTTCAAAGCCAATGCTTTTCCTACTAATCACAATTCTATGATGAATTTGTTTTAAATAATTTTAAATTTATAAGGGCAGATGTCTATCTTGCATGGGTACTGGAATGTACTTAATAAATATTTAAGAAAAAGATGAAAGAAAGAGAGAGAGAGAGAAAGCCAGAGAGAGAAATCTAAGAATTTCTGAACTATGTAAGCCCCCTTCCCCTTACAAAAATGAAAGAAACAAAGGGAAAGAGAGAGAAGGGGAAGGAGGAAAAAAGAAAGGAATAAAGGGAAAAGAGCACAAAATCTTTCAGGACAGTAATGTTTCAAATGCTTCTTCAGCAGAAATGGATGGGTATTTTGAAGTTGAATTAGTTTCATTGTTCAGCATTTTCCACATAGGTTTGATGTCAGTTTCTTCTCCTTTTCTAATGGGGTCTATGGTGGGAGGCCAAGGGGGAAGGCTGGTGATTGTATTTAATTATGTTCAAAGAAAGTTACAGAATACTCAGCAGATGTTAGGCTTGCAGCTGGAATCCAATAACAAATGCTGCTCTGCTATCTTGCCTTCCACATTATTGCACCAAAGCAGGGCCTAAAAATGCCCAGCAGACACATTGGCTGGGGCTGAGTGAGAAAAGATAACAAATCTTAAGGAAACATGTTGCCTATTATTCCTCATAACGAGAGCTGCCAGGGTGTACAATGAGCAGGCCTCCGGCTGATACCAAGACACAAAGGATTTTAATGCATCCCACACAAGGATGTCATTTGCAATCTGGGGCTACAAAAGAGATGGAAGCCTTGGAAGGTGGGCCTTGTTTCTCGATACTGTATATCCCAGGGAGGACAAATAACAACCACACAGTTTGCTTTCCCAAGCCCCACAGGCATTCAAAGGAAGCCTGCTGACTGCAATTAGGATACCTCAGATTTTAAAAACTAACCCTCTCAGCAGGCAGTGGGTTTCTATCACAGATGATACAGTTTGGGTATGGTTCCGATTTACCTTAGGGGCAGACTAATTGAAGGAGATGACAAGGAAGAAACTCCTAGTGATTTAAAATTCACAGCCTCCTCAAAGGGGTGTCTGCTGATGCCTCCAGATAGAATAGGGAGCTTCACACTTTGCAAATAAATAAATAAATAAATAAATAAATACAGTCCTCTTTGCAGTCCTGTACAACTAGGCCCACCTAAGAGGTCATCTACACATGGCTTCTCTGTGAGCTAATCTTTTCTCTATCACTCTGCCTATAGGCTTTATCTCATGAGAGTCCTCTTAGTTTAGATCAAGCCAGAAGTTCTGGGGGAGGTAATGGCCCTGGGAATACTCACAGTGAAAGGAGTATAGTGTGTGAATGAAAACTCCAGTTTCCACACACTTGGTAGGGCAACAGTACAGTCTGTCTCCTATGAATTCTAAGCCAAATTGAATGCTAAATGTTAGTGACAACCAACTCATTTAGACATCCACTGATGTCTTTCCTTCTTTTGCCTTCTACCACTCTATTTTCTCACCTTGATTACTGATATTGTATCCCCAATAAACTTCTTGTTACAAAATTCTTGTCTCAGGCTATGCTTTTGGAGGAAATCAAATGCATGGCCTTGGTGAGGAGACCTCAGGATCTCCCTCAACAGCCCCACGTACAAACCGATGGAATGAGTAGAAAAATCTCAGAAGGACATTTGTGATTCTTCTCATCCTAGGCTAACTTATAGACTCATGTATAACCCTTTTCCCCCACAAGGCACACCAATTTGAAAATATTCTTTGTAATTGCATTATACTAAGACTTAATATGGGCTTCTAGGTGTTGCTTGTCATAAAGAACCCGCCTGCCAATGCAGGAGACACGAGACACAGGTTCAATCCCTGGATCGGGAAGATCCCCTGGGGCAGGGCATCACAACCCACTGCAGTATTATTGCCTGGGAAATCCCATGGACAAAGGAGCCTTGTGGGCTACAGTCCATAGGGCTGCAAAGAGTCAGACATGACTGAAGCAATTTAGCATACACACAAGCCTTAATATATGGACTTCAATCTGAGTTCTTTATTCAGCAGATGTATATTTTTTTCTTCTTTGCCTTTTTTAAGTGACATTTTATTCAACTCAGCTTTTTATGCTTCCAAAAATAGAGTGGGATTCTCCCCCTTGAAGTTTTCAGAATATTTTGTGGATCCCTCTATTAAAAACATTACAACCTTCACTACTAAACTATGAATAACTGCAAAAGAGATACTGTCTTTTTCTTATCTTTATATTCTGAATTTCTATCATCATGCCTAATACTTCATAGATGCCCAATCAAATTGTGCTGCTTGAAAACCTAAAAGAGGAATGAAATATCAGTATTTCATTTTCAAGAATGGATGTTTGATGATTCTGCTATGTTCTTATTCTTGGTAAAGGAAAAAAAGTAAAATTTTCCATCCTAGATTATCTAGGAATTTAAGAATTTTTCTCAGGGATATTTGAAATAAAAAATATTACAATTTACTGGACTGGATGCTTTGTTGAAATTTTGGTCTCAGTCTTCTTTTATAGCATATATTTCAAAATGTTGTATACTCTGTACTGGAGACCCTCATAGTGAGAGGTGATGACTAAGGCGGTGAGTTTGGTAAATGAAAAATGAGGAAACAGTTGGAAATTTGAAACTATGGTACCTAAATTCAGTTCCTGGTTTTGCTAGAAATTTTAATCGACTCACTTAAGATTTCTGCTTCTGCATCTATAAAATGGAGATATTTAATTTACAGTGTATTTTGAGACTTTTAATGATATATTGTATTAAAATTCACTTTGTAAATATTATGTAACTGCAGACACATATATGTATATAAATTTATAAACATCTATATATACAAATATTTACTTGTTTATTATTCTTATGATTTTAATGGTAAATTCTATATGTAAAATAGATCTTAAGGAGCCAAAATGAACACCACAAAAATGGAATCTACAGATATAAGGCTTGGTGTGGAAACAGAAATTTGGGTAGAATTTTTGCCTTTGTGCTAAATCCCAAATAAGTGAGAACCTATTCTAATTTGGGGCTTCCAAAGTTGGTGCCGTGGTAAAGAATCCACCTGCCAATGAAGGAGATGCAAGATTCATGGGTTCAATCCCTGGTCAAGAAGATCCCCTGGAGTAAGACATGGCAGCACACTCCACTCTTACCTGGAGGTTGCCATGGGCAGAGGAGCCTGGAGGGCTATCGTTCGTCAGGTCACAGAGTCAGACATGACTGAGCACACACAGCACACACATATACTAACTTTAAAGATTTCTGGAGAAACAAATACCTCCATTGTTTAAATATCCTCACAATTTGAACTGGGAAGTTTAGCCACTATATACCTAAATAGATAAAATAATATAAGCATGTGTGTTTTCTCAAAATATTCAGGGGAAAATTGCTGTGATCAAAATAGCACAAACACAATTTTCTTGTTCTAAGAAAAGTTGATTCCAGGACTGATACTTGATATCTTCCTCACGCTCACAGAATAATTTAAGTGGTTTCCCAGGGTGTTGCAAAATTTAATGCTTCTGGTTGTGATTATTTCCAGGAAGAGGAATTGTTCCTGTAAGAGCTGTGCCAGCAGTGCTATATGGCATGTGGGATTATGCAACCCCACACACTGACCGGAATGAAATATTTGTCCACATGTTCAGCAATTGGGAGTTATGGGACCCTGTGTGTCATATGTCTATCCAAAGTTGAGTGATGCAATTGAACTGGGCAAATGCAGGTGCTCTGAGAGAAATGGACACAGGAAAGAAAGTAGCCACAGGTACCAGTCCATTAACATAACCACAGATGCAAAAAGTAATTTAAAAAGTGGTATTCAGGAAGCATTTAGTATGAGGTAGGGACTGGAAGAAGTATATAGAGAGGCCTAGTGAGATTACAGGAATTCAGAGCAAATAATAGTGAGGAATCTAGGTAGCTCATTAAGTATTAAGGAAAATCTGCAGTTGGGTAAAAATGCCTCAGGCATATGCGCAAAAAATCAGAAACAGAACTTTAGTTCCTGTAAACTGACTTGAAAAGAATAAATTCAGATCCCAGTTTTAGAAGTATGAAAGAAGTGAAAGTGTTACTAGCTCACTCGTGTCCAACTCTGTGACCCCATTAACTATAGCCTGTCAGGCTCCTTTGTCCACAGGACCCTCTAGACAAAAGTACTGGAGTGGGTTGTCATTCCCTTCTCCAGGAGATCTTTGTGACCTAAGGATTGAACCCAAGTCTCCAGCTTTGCAGACAGATTACCATCTGAGTCAGCAGGGAAGCCCTTAGAGGTATGGGACCCAGAACTGAAAAAAGACAAGAAACAAAACAGGGATCTGGTTACCAAATATGAAGTACAAGTATGGACGATATCTCAGAAATAGAATAGAACTGAGTACACAATCAGAGCTGAACGCTGAGTCCCAGGGTATTAGTTATATTTCTTCTATCTTGAGTTAGGAAAATCCCTGAGAACTAGTACCAGAAAATCCCTAAGAACTAGTATCAGATCAAGACTGCAAGTGAAACTGAAGTTGAGAAATCAGTGGTAAATAAGGACTAGCAACTAGTCAGAGACTTATACTGTGGATATTTGAATATGAAAATTATAATTTTTGATCACTATTTAGAGAATCCTCACGGGATTAGGCGTTATCTGTGTCTTATTGATCAATCCTTTAGAATCACATTCTTTGAGAAATCAAACCTCCAGTGAATACATTCTCCTTTTAGGAGAAAGAGTTTCTTATTCTCCAAAGTTTTAGAATTAGATCTCTATCAGGGATCTTGCCTTGAAGGCTAAAGTAATGACTTATTCAAGTTTCATGATGAAAATTATCCTTTCTCAAATCCAATTACATTCCAGCTGGCAAATAGCAGTGGCTGTCTCAAAACCCAAACATCTGGAAGAAGGTTTGAATTGGCCATCTCCCTGCTTCTTACATCTGAAACCTTTCTTAGATAGTAGGTTAGAAAGCACATTTTTGACTGGGCAAGATAAATATATTTTTAACCATCAAATCTTGGAAGCAATATAAAGAAGACCAAATAAGATATAGAAGGCACAAAAGTCATGGTAGTTCTAACTTATTTAATAATGGTGCATCACCTACAATGCTAAGACCATGAAACCATGGATATGTTTGAGATGGTGATGAACAGGGAGGCCTGGCGTGCTGCGATTCATGGGGTCGCAAAGAGTCGGACACGACTGAGCGACTGAACTGAACTGAACTGAACTGAAACTGTATGTTTTGATAATTCATTTATTTTTAAGTCAGTCATTCCGTTGTCCAAAGGCTTGTTTGCATGGAGCTGTTGTTCCAACATTATGTAGACAAAGGAACTGGAAAGAAAAACTGAAATTAGCATTCTCACACTTAATCTTGACCTTTCTTTCTTCTTGAATTTCTTTCTTAGGTTTTGTAGAAAACACTTCTACAAGAAAACTCTCAGCTTGAGACTGTATTGAACTGTTTACTAACTCTGTGAACACAAGCAACTTCTGGTCCTTGATTTCATCATCTGTAAAATATAGATAGCAACAACAACTGCCATATTTGCTATTATTACAATAGGTAATATGAGCTAAGACATGCTAAACAGTAAGTGCTTATTACATGGAAGTTATTTTTCTTATTGTTGTTATTATTAAGCTAAGAAGCAGAGATCAGAGAGGAACCATACCCCAAGAACATTGAGAGTTGTTCCCTGAAATGACATGAGTTTATAATTCCCAAATCTGTAATAATTAGTAAAAGAAGTTAGGAGACAGTTGACATCACTAGGAATAAAATGTGTTCCTTTAGATACATCTGGTATTTAGCTGTGGATAAAGTCCATTTCTTTCCTCCCTTATAAGGACACCCACATAAATATCAGACAATGATTAGCCCAATGTCCTCTTTTCCCAGATCTCATATTGTAATATGAGCTAAGACATGCTAAACAGTAAGTGCTTATTACATGGAAGTTATTTTTCTTATTGTTGTTATTATTAAGCTAAGAAGCAGAGATCAGAGAGGAACCATACCCCAAGAACATTGAGAGTTGTTCCCTGAAATGACATGAGTTTATAATTCCCAAATCTGTAATAATTAGTAAAAGAAGTTAGGAGACAGTTGACATCACTAGGAATAAAATGTGTTCCTTTAGATACATCTGGTATTTAGCTGTGGATAAAGTCCATTTCTTTCCTCCCTTATAAGGACACCCACATAAATATCAGACAATGATTAGCCCAATGTCCTCTTTTCCCAGATCTCATATGGCAGCAAATCTTTGCTAGAAGCTTCCTGCTGAAGTTTCCAAACCTGTTTGCCTGTTTCCTATAAGGAAAATATATCTGATAATATCCACCACTATCTGCAATTCTTTTTTTTTATTCCAGCCACTGTAAGAGTCAGTGTTACAGAGACTAGAAGATTAAAGGCAGCTTATTTACTCTCAGATTCTTTGCCTATAATTAAATTTAATGATCTAGCATAACAATTTTATGAGAAATCAAAATTATTCATAATGTAAATTTATAACCTTATGGAATTATTCTAACACAAATATTAACTAATAATATAAAAATCTACTACATCTTTTGTTTTACTCTTTCCAAATCAATTTTTAAATGGATAAAATATTCCTTGTTAAAACTTTTCTGAAACTTTAAATGTATTGATTCATTTAACAACAATTTTTGCTAGTATGCCTCAGGCACTGTGGTATTTTTTTTTCCTGGGAAACAATAACAGACAAGCCACATATTTTCATCCTGTCCTCATGAAACTTAAAATCCAACTATATATATATCAGTTCAGTTCAGTTCAGTTGCTCAGTCGTGTCCGACTCTTTGCGACCCCATGAATCGCAGCACACCAGGCCTCCCTACTCCTTTTCCTATTTGGAACCAGTCTGTTGTTCCATGTCCAGTCCTAACTGTTGCTTCCTGACCTGCATACAGATTTCTCAAGAGGCAGGTTAGGTGGTCTGGTATTCCCATCTCTTTCAGAATTTTCCACAGTTTATTGTGATCCACACAGTCAAAGGCTTTGGCATAGTCAATAAAGCAGAAGTAGATGTTTTTCTGGAACTCTCTTGCTTTTTCCATGATCCAGCGGATGTTGGCAATTTGATCTCTGGTTCCTCTGCCTTTTCTAAAGCCAGCTTGAACATCAGGGAGTTCACGGTTCACGTATTGCTGAAGCCTGGCTTGGAGGATTTTGAGCATTACTTATATATATATAATTCAGCTTAATATGGTGGAAAGAATGGTTTTTATTAAAGCTAAGGAGTAAGGGAAAGGAAGTGCTTCTCTTGTGGAGAGACTGCATTGACATACAGGAACACATTTTTTTTGTTTGTTTTAGAAATATATATTTTTAAATGAACTTACTATCCCAGGCAATCTACAGATTCAATGCAATTCACATCAAAATACCAATGACACTTTTTCACAGAACTAGAACAAATAATTTGAAATTTTGTGTTGAAACACTGAAGACCCCAAATAGCCAAAACAATCTTGAGAAAGAAGAACAAAGCTGGGGATTTTACATGCTCTGATTTCTGACTATACTGCAAAGTAACAGTAATCAAAAGAGCATGGTGCTGTTGCTGCTGCTAAGTCACTTCAGTCGTGTCCGACTCTGTGTGACCCCATAGATGGCAGCCCACCAGGCTCCCCTGTCCCTGGGATTCTCCGGGCAAGAACACTGGAGTGGGTTACCATTTCCTTCTCCAATGCATGCATGCATGTTAAGTTGCTTCAGCCGTATCCGACTCTGTGTGACTTCATGGACAGCAGCCCACCAGTCTCCTCTGTTCACGGAATTCTCTAGGCAAGAGTACTGGAGTGGGTTGCCATTTCCTTCTCCATGGTACTGGCACATGAAACAGACACATAGATCAATGGGACAGAATAGAGAGCTAAGAAATGAACCTATATTTATAAGGTCAATTAATCTATGACAAGCAGGCAAGAATATACAATAGGGAAAAGACAGTCTCTCAAACAAAGGATGTCATGAAAACTGGACAGCTACATGTAAAAGAATCAAACTGTACTACTTGTGGTTGTGGAAAAAAAGGAAACCCTAATGCACTGTTGGTTGGAATATAAATTGGTGCAGCCCCTGTGGAAAATAGTATGGAGTTTCCTCAAAAAAACTAAAAATAAAATTGCCGTTTGATCCACTTCTGATTACTTTTCCAAAGAAAACGAAAACACTGATAAGAAAAGATATATGCACACCTGTATTCATTGCAGCATTTTATTTTTTACAATAGCCAAGATAAAAAAGCAACCTAAGTGCCCATCTATAGATGAATGGGTAAAGGAGATGTGGTGTACCACATCTAATATATATATGTGGCTGAATAATATTCATAATAAACATATATATAAATATGAAGGTATGATTATATTCATATATTATGGCTGGATACTATGGGTATATACATAATACATATACATATATATGAATACTATTCAGACATAAAAAATATATACCTTGTCCTTTGCAACAGTTTGGATAGTCCTGGTGTGTACAAAGCTAATGAAATAAGTCAAAGACAAACGGTGTATAATTTCACTTATATGTGGAATCAAAAAACAAAACAAATGAACAAACAACAAAACAGAAACAGACTCATAGATACACAGAACAAACCGATGGTTGTCAGAAGGAAGGTGGATAGTGGGGATGAGTGAAACAGGTGAGGGAGATTAAGAGAAACAAACTCCTAGTTACACAAAAGAAAAATGAATCATGGGGATGAAATGTACAGAATAGTGAAGACAATCAATAATACTGTAAAAACTTTGTATGGTGACAAGTGGTATCTAGATTTATTATGGTGTTCTTTTTGTAATGTATAGAAACATTGAATCACTATGATTTGTCCTTGGAATCATAGTGTTGGGGGTAAGTTGTATATCAATTAAAAAAAGAGAAAAAAAAACAGCAGGTTAGGGGACTTTGTATGACTTCTTTCTATGCTTTGGTTTCTATATTTGAAAAGGGGGATAATAATACTATATTTAAAACATTTGTGTAAAATTACTGAGCTAATGAATATTTCAGATACTTATTTTAGTCCATTATAATGATGGTGATATTAATATGTGATAGGCAATACATAATCATATGAGCTTTTATTATCTTCTGAGTAATTTGATGTGTTTATATAAAGCGATGTTTACTGGATAAAAAATATTGTTACCTGTTAGCAAAGCTCCTCTAGTTATGGGATATGAACAAAAAGAACTTAGCATGTTTTTCATCTCAATTGTTTTCATTACCTTTTTAACTGAATTAATTATTCAAATGTTAATTGAACCTATCTTTTAAAGACATTGTTTTTGTAGGAGCGACTACAATGTTAAATCACCAATGGCTATATCCCTTAAGCTACTTAAGGAGAACTATAAAGACATAACATTTCCAAATTATAAAGCAATACATGGTAAAATGTCACAAGAAAGCTAAAAGAAAATAAAGTCAAATCGCAGAATAGGGTCAAGAAGGAGTGATAAAATTCTGGTAATTCACAATACCTGACCTTAACATTTTCCTTTGAAAAATTAACTTCCAAAAAATTTTCTTTTATTGTGAATACCTGGGTGTCCTATTAATGGGCCCTCAAAATGCAGAAATGATTGACAGAAGATTACCCCTTGATAACTAAGCAGTAAATCAGCTCATTTGACTGTAGCAAAAGAATAGAACATTAGTTCAGAGCTAAAAATAGAATAAGTAGACCAGAAGAGGTATCAAAGGAAAAGGAGGCAAAAACATGAAATGGAAGCAAACAGTAGACAGAAGTGAAGGGAAACTGGTAGCCTTTGTTTTCACTTTGAGTTTTTTGTATCCTCAAGATTAAGAAGCTAAAAAGCCTCTTGATGAAAGTGAAAGAGGAGAGCAAAAAAGTTGGCTTAAAGCTCAACATTCAGAAAACGAAGATCATGGCATCTAGTTCCATCACTTCATGGGAAATAGATGGGGAAACAGTGGAAACAGTGCCAGACTTTATTTTTTGGGGCTCCAAAATCACTGCTGATGGTGACTGCAGCCATGAAATTAGAAGACGCTTACTCCTTGGAAGAAAAGTTACGTCCAACCTAGATAGCATTTTCAAAAGCAGAGACATTACTTTGCCGACTAAGGTCCGTCTAGTCAAGGCTATGGTTTTTCCTGTGGTCATGTATGGATGTGAGAGTTGGACTGTGAAGAAGGCTGAGTGCTGAAGAATTGATGCTTTTGAACTGTGGTGTTGGAGACTCTTGAGAGTCCCTTGGACTGCAAGGAGATCCAACTAGTCCATTCTGAAGGAGATCAACTCTGGGATTTCTTTGGAAGGAATGATGCTAAAGCTGAAACTCCAGTACTTTGGCCACCTCATGCAAAGAGTTGACTCATTGGAAAAGACTCTGATGCTGGGAGGGATTGGGGGCAGGAGGAGAAGGGGACGACAAAGGATGAGATGGCTGGATGGCATCACGGACTCGATGGATGTGAGTCTGAGTGAACTCCGAGAGATGATGATGAACAGGGAGGCCTGGCGTGCTGCGATTCATGGGGTCACAAAGAGTCAGACATGACTGAGCGACTGAACTGAACTGAACTGAACTGAAAAATAGAATAAGTTGACCAGAAGAGGAATCAAAGGAAAAGGAGGCAAAAACATGAAATGGAAGCAAACAGTAGACAGAAGTGAAGGGAAACTGGTGACCTTTGTTTTCACTTTGAGTTTTTTGTATCCTCAAGATTAAGCCACTCCAAATCTGTAAATGCAGATAGCTTACCTTGTGACTATGATTTTAGCTAAAGATGAACAATAGCATAGCTGCTCCTATTGGCTAGGGAATCACACTGTGAGATGTACCATGTGAGGTCTGAATCATCAAACTCCTTACATCTGATTTCATGGTCATGAAGCAACTTCCGATTAAAATTGGCTTCCCACATGTATCTGCCTACTGGGACTCAAGGGGCTGATTATATAGACAGAGTATATCCAATTCTCATAAGGCTGCAGTAGCTTCTGATTATAACTTGGCATTCTGTTTATCTTGAATGTATGAAGAAAATAAAGGGGTTACATGAACTTGAGTATCTCTGATTGTGTGACAGTGATTTCTCATTGTAAACTCAAAAATTGACATTGTTTTTATGCATCAGTCTCATGATCTAAGTCCATTTTAATCTATCTCAACAGATGTATCTGTTTGTTATGTAATGATGACAAAAGTAGATATATGAGACTGCAATATTGAGATTCTGAGACAAGATACACTCAATGGAGTATATACCTTTTCCTTATAGAAATGATAAGCCATGATTTTTGCCACTGTAACAAGACCATGATGCTGCTCACAAGGATTTTCCTTTAACTGAAACTTCAGTTCTATCAGGTTTAGGAACTTTTTAGCCTTCCTCAAGTATATTTAGTAGAAACCAAGTTTTTTTGATTGTTGTTATTATTAGAGCACAGGTAATGTTCCATAAATACAATGCATTAAATATGATTTAAAAATTCTTTCCCTTGGAGGTAACAGCCCATTAGGTGGGTGCTCCAATGAGAGTAAATGTTTCCATTCCACAAAGTTATCCAAGGTTCCAGGCTTGCACCACCTCTGCTCTACAGAGGCTCTTTCATTCTTGCCATTCTACATTTCCCACAGGAGGTGGGAAGGAGGCAGAAAGAGTATTTAAAGTAAGCAACTATGTAGTTTTGTGACACTAAACTAAATTTATCTACAATTACGTTGAAGGTCAGGAATGGCAGCGGTAAGGAGATACCCCTTGTCCAAGGTAAGGAGCAGCGGCTGTGCTTTGCTGGAGCAGCCATGAAGAGATACCCCACGCCCAAGGTAAGAGAAACCGTAGTAAGATGGTAGGTGTTACAAGAGGGCATCAGAGGGCAGACACACTGAAACCATACTCACAGAAAACTAGTCAATCTAATCACACTAGGACCACAGCCTTGTCTAACTCAATGAACCAAGCCATGCCTGCAGGGCAAGCCAAGACGGGCGGGTCATGGTGGAGAGGGCTGACAGAATGTGGTCGACTAGAGAAGGGAATGGCAAGCCACTTCAGTATTCTTGCCTTGAGAAACCCATGAACAGTATGAAAAGGCAAAATGATAGGATACCAAAAGAGGAACTCCCCAGGTCATTAGGTGCCCAATATGCTACTGGAGGTCAGTGGAGAAATAACTTCAGAAAGAATGAAGAGATGGTGCCAAAGCAAAACAATACTCAGCTGTGCATGTGACTGGTGACAGAAGCAAGATCCGATGCTGTAAAGAGCAATACTGCATAGGAACCTGGAATGTCAGGTCCATGAATCAAGGCAAGTTGGAAGTGGTCAAACAAGAGATGGCAAGGGTGAACGTCGACATTCTAGGAATCAGCAAACTAAAATGGACTGGAATGGGTGAATTTAACTCAGATGATCATTATATCTACTACTGCGGGCAGGAATCCCACAGAAGAAATGGAGTAGCCATCATGGTCAACAAAAGAGTCCGAAATGCAGTACTTGGATGCAATCTCAAAAACGACAGAATGATCTCTGTTTGTCTCCAAGGCAAAACATTCAATATCATAGTTATCCAATTCTATGCCCCAACCAGTAATGTTGAAGAAGCTGAAGTTAAATGGTTTTATGAAGACCTACAAGACCTTTTAGAACTAACACCCAAAAAGGATGTCCTTTTCCTTATAGGGGACTGGAATGCTAAAGTAGGAAGTCAAGAAACACCTGGAGTAACAGGCAAATTTGACCTTGGAATGCGGAATGAAGCAGGGCAAAGACTAATAGAGTTTTGCCAAGAAAATGCACTGGTCATAGCAAACACCCTCTTCCAACAACACAAGAGAAGACTCTACACGTGGACATCACCAGATGGTCAACACCGAAATCAGATTGATTATATTCTATGCAGCCAAAGATGGAGAAGCTCTATACAGTCAACAAAAACAAGGCNGTTTTGCCAAGAAAATGTACTGGTCATAGCAAACACCCTCTTCCAACAACACCAGAGAAGACTCTACACATGGACATCACCAGATGGTCAACACCGAAATCAGATTGATTATATTCTTTGCAGCAAAAGGTGGAGAAGCTTTATACAGTCAACAAAAACAAGACCAGGAGCTGACTGTGGCTCCGATCATGAACTCCTTATTACCAAATTCAGACTCAAATTGAAGAAAGTAGGGAAAACCGCTAGACCATTCAGATATGACCTAAATCAAATCCCTTATGATTATTCAGTGGAAGTGAGGAATAGATTTAAGGGCCTAGATCTGATAGATAGAGTGCCTGATGAACTATGGAATGAGGTTCGTGACATCTCATTCTCAGTCGTCCCCTTTTCCTCCTGCCCCCAATCCCTCCCAGCATCAGAGTCTTTTCCAATGAGTCAGCTCTTCGCATGAGGTGGCCAAAGTACTGTAAATACAAAATTTAAAGAGCTGGGACTTCCCTGGTGGTCCAGAGGTTAAGAATCTACCTTGCAATGCAGGGGATGTGGAATGGTTCCTGGCTGGAGAACCAAGATCTTACATGCTACAGAGCAACTCACATGCACTGCAATTATTGAGTCCACACATTCCAGAGGCCCGACTCCACAACTAGAGTGTACATTCACTGCACCCAAAGATCTCACACAATGCAACACAGATCCCACTTGCTGCAACTAAGACCTGATGCAGCCAAAGAAATAAATCTATTTTTTAAAGAGCAATTCTGAATATGCAAATCTGTACTGCTTATATTTCAGTGGTACTGGGGCCTCTGAAATTTTTGGCAAGTTATTTTCAGAACAGGTTTGAAGACAAATCTAATCTCTTTCTCTGTATCTTTCACTCTCTCTCTCTCTCAAGGTGGTAGTGAGAAAACAAATAACGAACTAGCTCTCTAAGATGGAACACTCACACACACATATACACACACTGTAGTTTGGATTCTTTGGGAGCATACAAAGAATACACATATACACAAAGGGGCTAATTCCCAGTGTCGAGGTTCCTGAGTGTGTTCTACAAGGTAATTCATTTTCATAATAACCCATTATTCTCGCTCTGTGGGTTCACTTTTCGTTCCTTCTCTTCTGATCAGTTCACTACAGCAGGTGGCACATTCTCATAGATAAATGTCAGACATGATTTTAAGAAGAGAAATTATTTTTAAATATTTGGAATTTTAACATACAGTATTATAATTCTTCCTTGGAGACTTTTTGGAAGTGCTAGAGATGTGTTTGCCAAGGGCATGCCTGTGGGGAATGTGCAAGAAGGAAGCAGATTTGACTTCAGTAATTGTTGAGGTAATCAGTAGCTTTTATGCCCCATGAAACATGTTCATGTTTAATACAAGTTCTGTCATATCTAGTATTAGACTCAAATCTCTCTGTGTGCTCTGTGGTACAGAAACAGCATATAACTCAGCAGAAACACACTACTACCAGATCATGCATTCCTCAATCATTAAGGATTTCAATGTTTCCCAAAAGATAAATTTTGTATTTAAAGGATTTAGATATGTTTATTACATTCTTCTACACAAAAAAGATTTCTTTTGAATCTAGGTTCTACCACCTCATGGACAAATATTGCTCTTGCACATGTTTCTCATCTGTAAATGATGATGTTATTCCATTGGGTTTAATGACAATTAAGTGAGATGATGCACTAGGATGTCTAATGCATATGGTAAATAATAGATATTTTATTATCATTACTATTATTTTTATTATCATCATTATTTACCTGTTCATGAAAGAACAGTGGGAGATTAGAAGATAGAACCCAAAGCCACCCATAATGTAGTTATAATCACTGGGAGACTTGATATAGAGAGGAGCATAGACAGATTGAGGTAACATATAACTAAGCACAGACTAGGGAATGAACTAACCAGCCTCAAGTTTCCAAATTATAACATTTTATTTTATTTTATTTCATTTTTAATTTTTTTCCTGTCTTTTTTTTTTTTTTTTT
>SJYT01066788.1:6815-32786 GCA_006410635.1 Cephalophus harveyi | reverse complement strand
GAGTAATGGTTTTCACTATTACGTTAGCTGGAGTTTGTTTGTTTTTTCCAAACTCTGCCTTTTTTCTTTCTGTCTTTTTTTTTTTTTTACTTTAAAATATTGTATTGGTTTTGCCATACATCAACATGAATCTACCACGGGTGTACACATGTTCCCAATCCTGAACCCTCCTCCCACCTCCCTCCCTATACCATCAAATTATAACATTTTAAATAAAATTGTTTGCAACTGTAAGATTTCTCTAGAAGGAAGTACTGTTTTGTGTTCAAAGGGCTATTTGAGTTTAGATTGGACTTTGAGGGTGGATTTTCCTAAAACAGGTAATTCATTACATCTTTTAATATGCTTACACTGGTGGCTCAGATGGTAAAAAGTCTGCCTGCGAAGTGGGAGACCTGAATTCAATCTCTGAGTTGGGAAAATACCCTGGAGAAGGAAACAGCAACGCTCTTCAGTATTCTTGCCTGGAAAATCCCATGGATGGAGGAGCCTGGTGGGCTACAGTCCATGGGGTCGCAAAGAGTTGGATATCACTGAGAAATTAACACACTTCCAAGTAAATGTTCAAAAGTGTGAATAATTATAGCACTGCATTAGCCCATTTGGATATATATATATATATATATATATAGCTTTTTCTGATTATAAAAGCAATATATATTTCTTTTTTATTAAAGTACAGTTGATTTACAATATTATATTTGTCTCAGGCATGCAGCATCATGCTGCATTTTGGCAGATTATGCTCCGTTATAGGCTATAACTCCCTTCATGGATCACAGCTTTGTCATGGTGAAAGGGCTTGTGTAACTCAGTGAAGCTATGAGCCATGCTGTGAAGGTCCATCCCAGACAGGCAGGTAATATTGAAGAGTTCTGACAAAACGTGGCCCACTGAAGGAGGAAATGGCAACCCACTCCAGTATTCTCGTCTGGAGAACCCCATGGATAGTATGAAAAAGCAAAAAGATATGACACCAGAAGATGAGTCCCACAGGTCAGAAGGTGTCCAATATGCTATTGGGGAAGAATGGAGAGCAATTACTAATAGCTCCAGAAAGAATGAAGCAGCTGGGTCAAAGCAGAAACAATGTTAACCTGTGGATGTATCTGGTGATAAAAATAAAGCCTGATGCTGTAAGGAATAGTATTGCAAAAGAACCTGGAATGTTAGGTCCATGAATCAAGGTAAATTAGGTGTGGCCAAGCAGGTGATGGCAAGTGTGAACATCGATATTTTAGGAACCAGTGAACTAAAATGGATGGGAATGGGCGAATTTAATTCAGACCATTACATCTACTACTGTAGGCAAGAATCCTTCAGAAGAAATGGAGTAGCCTTCATAGTCAACGAAAGAGTCTGAAATGCAGTACTTGGGTGCATTCTCAAAAATGACAGAGGAGCCTGATGGACTACAGTCCCTATGGTCCCAAAGAGTTGGACATGGCTGAGCACATTTAGTAAAATTTAAACTGTTATCTAGTTATTGTAAGAGAAACTAGTAAACCTGTATAGGTTCACAAAAATACACTAATATTCTTCAGTTGCTTAATTCTGGATAATTTCTACAAAGCCAAGGGTTACCAGTGCAGAGCCCTTTTCCATGTGGGCTCAACCCACAATATAGGACATGTTGGGGGTCAAACTGCTCAAAGTTAATTTCTGAAAATTCTTCCTCACTGAATGCTCCTCATGGTTCATGGAGGAATCGTAACCTGAAGAAGAGGAGTAACTGTGATCGCCAAGCCCAGATAAACCTGTCTCCTCTGAGTAGGGGCACAAAGCTGGATCTTGTTTGCCAGCAGATGGTGAACCAGTGAACTGGATGACAAGGGGAAAGGCACTTCTTACCCCTGAACCTCCAGTACCTTATCTTTATAATGATGTAATTATATCAGTTCTGAAAATCCTGTCCAGTAAGAAAAATTGATGCACCTAAGTTTCTAAGAATAGTCTCTAACTGAATCTCTGACTTTTCTAGTCAGAGATGTAAAAGACAATCCCTTTGCACTTGAAGACTATTAAATTCAATAAAATGCTTACTGGGAATTCTGAAAATGTCAATGTATTATTCGCTTATTTTTAATTTGTTTCCTGGCTTAAAATAGAAAACATAATCCAACTCTAGATCTTTTGTCTTTTGCCATGAGGAAAAAGAAAAAGTTAATGAGGATGAAGAAAGAGAGGGATGGAGAGTGAATAGAGACGGGGAGAGAAAGAGAAATAGACGAACTTGTAGCATTACAGGAAAAAAGATAAAAGCTAACTATGAGCAAGTTTGAGATGGATTGCATTTTCCATTTAGGTTAGGAATTTCACTCACTCAAAATGTTTTTTGAAGCAATCAGATATTTAGTTAGTCCAAAGAAAGAAAATGCATGTCTTCTTCAAATAATGAATTAGGTTCTGATTAATGAATAGCAAAGAGCTAGATAATTTTAATTTTATACTAAATTTCATGACATTGAACACTCTTGATAGAAAAATCAATCATGTGAAATACCTCCTGTCTTCAGAGAGAGAATGATTAAAAGTTCTTCTGAACAGAAAAGCATTACATTTTAAATAATTGAAAACAATTTTTAGATAATTTGTCTTCCTTTACAATTGTTTTCTGAATAAAGGCTTAGAATAAAAATGGAATTGCACATTAGAGTTATCTTTCCTGAAAAGTTCAGGAAAGGATCAAGGGAAGGGTAAAATAAGGAGGTATATGAGGGATCTGAAAATAGGACATGGTGACAAATAGCATAGTTATTTGATAGAGAAAAATGTGTAGCTTTTGATGTTTTGGATTTTGTTTTTAGTTTTTTATTGGAAAATACAATCACAGATGTCTGCAGTGATTGTAATACAACTTTAAGATTGTTTGATACTATGAACGGAAAAGAACTAAGGCAGTAAAAGTACTAGGCGTTATCAAACATATAAGAACAATTACTGTCCCAGAAATGGACAGATGATGGAAGGCTAAAAAAGCTAGGCAGGAAAGCAATTTGAATAGTTTCAAGATCAGTTGGTTTTAAATATATTCTTGTTTTCAGAAAAGGGAAATGACTTCAGAAATCTATCCACAACTCTATCTGATGCTGCTGTTAAGTATTAAGGAAATTTCACTAGATTCTCTAAAGAGTCTCTTAATGTGTTTCTGTGGAAAAGAATTCCTAATCCTAGAATTTAACTTATACCCCTCTACTCTGAAATTTCTTTGAAAGTAAGAACAGGGCATTTTTTTCCTGTTTAGCTAACCCCTACATAGTATTCAGTGAATAAATATTTAATGGATTTTAAATTATGCAGCTGTGATACTTTTAAATTTTTTTATTAAATTAAAAATTAGAAATATTTTAAGATCATATGGCATTATCCATTAGGATGATAAAAATAAATAATCTTTCTGACAAGCAGACTACTTTGTAACCACATTATTCCTTATTTCATGCAGTAGAAATCATCTGAATGTATATAATTAGTTTGATTTGAGGGATATCTTCTACTCTAAATCCAACTTGTTATGCTTTACTATGATTAATATATGGAAGATGATGAAAATTCTCTTAAATGATAGAAAGGATTTTATGCCAGTGTAAAAATACCACCCACTTAGAGAGGACAAACTGATACTCACACGTTGCATTATTGTTTGCCAGCAGATCAATTTCAAGGCATTTGTCTAAAGACAGTGTCTATGTGACTATTTGAGCATTACATTGTATTTTTCTTTATTAGGGATAAGCAACACTAGTGAGAAGTATTAATAGTATGCAGTATCTCATAATCCAAATGTGAATTAAGTAAAAACAGAAATCTGTGCTTTTCGAGGGAATCCCAGGTAGCACTAGTGGTAAAGAACACATCTGCCAATACAGGAGATGTAAGAGACATGGATTCGAGCCCTGGGTTGGGTAGACCCCAGGAGGAGGAAACAGCAATATCTCCAGTATTCTTGCCGGAGAAGTCCCAAGGACGGAGGAGCCTGACCCGCTACGGTCCACCGAGTCGCAAAGAATCAGACATGTCTGAGCACACACACATGTTTTTCAAAATCTTTAGCCCCAGTCACATGGTGCTTGAGATTAAATATATATGTTCATTTATGAAGGAAAAGAAATAAATTATAGAATGTGTAAAATACTGAAAAATTATCAATAATTGGATCTAAAATTAGATCCAATTATTGTAATAGGGAGTTTGTAATATTTTTAAGCAGTCTAGAAACAAACTTTACTCATAGCTTCCAAATATGTTGTTTAATATTAATCTATCTTTGAAGAAAAATTTAAGAATCCATTATTACTGAAATTAACTATAAAAAGACAGAAAGTTCATTATTTCTTTGTCTAGCCTAGAGTTGGGCCTCAGTAACTGTAAGTGAATAAAGAGTTAATGTTTACTATGTAAATAATTTAATGAAAAAAATAAAATTAGCAAGTGAAAGGGAGCAGTCTCACTGAAAAGTATGAAATGTAGAGTCAGTGTATAGCCTCCCCTATGAAGCTGTCCTAGGTTCTCCTAGAAAACATGAAGAGTTCACGCTTTCTTCTTCATGCACCCCCATTGTAGTATACATTAGCTTGAATTATAATTATTTGCATGTATTTTTCCTTAATAAGACTTTAAATATTTTGTGAGAAGAGCCATTTCTGTATTCCTTCATGTATCCTTATTACCTAAAATAAAGATGTATTTATTAGATGTTAACAGCACATATTTGTGTCTGTGTGCGTGTGCTCAGTTGTGACCCCATGGACTATAGCCCACCAGGCTTCTCTGTCCATGGAATTTTCCAGGCAAGAATACTGGAGTGGGTTGACATTTTCTATTTCAGGGGATCATTACAACCCAGGGACTGAACCCATCTCGTGCATTAGCAGGCAGATTCTTTACCACTGCTCCACCTGGGAATCCCAGTACACATTTAATAGAGGTTTTCTAAAAAAATTATTGAGAGATAAAAGACACAAGAAAGGAAAGATTTAAGAATCTCATAAATGTTAATATTTTCATATGTTTGCTGTGAAGTATAAGACAAAGGTTAGGGACTACAAACAGCTCACATTACATCATAAAAGTATGTCCTGTGAGTGTTGCTACTGTTTTCACCACCTCTGGCTTTCTAAATAGTTCAACAGGGAATGCAAGAATAGCTTGTGTGGTTTGTGAAGGCAGAAAAATGTTAGGTAATTAATTTGTAGCCTTGACTGGATGAAAGATGTACTCTAATCTTGACAAATGTTTATTGCAATGTAATCAGGCTATCGTGTGCTAAAATATTTTCTTGAAACAAAATGCTGTGAACATTTTATTTGCAACCAGTGAGCTTCCTGTGAATTATTAAAAGGCAAAACAGGGGGGAATAGTTTAGTTAGCAAATTAATCTATACTGCATAGAATGTAAATTTCTAAAAAGCACAACCTTTCTGCTAAAGATCTTAGGTCACTACATCCATATTTTGATCTCCATGACATTCAGATAACTGGTTGAAATGTTAAAAATTCAGTCAATGCTGAAGTTGTTTATACCCATCTTATGCCAAACATCTAGTCTGACATTTTGGACTGAATTGTCTGAATTGATCGTTTGTCTTGATATCAGATACACTGATATTCACACATACATACACACATACATACCCACATACACATACACCTATACACATTTAAACAGTGGCAGTTTTTCTGCTTTATAACAGTTTTTATTCATTGTAGAAAAATACAAAATTCCATGCAACTGTGAATATGACTAGCTCATAGCATGAGATGATCTTAGGTTGCAAGCAGAAAATAATTTTTAAACTTCTCTAATTTCAATTTCTGGGCATAGAATGAAATACCAGGTAGATTCCCTGCTTTTTCATTATTTTTTGAAATTACCAACTGCTCTGATCATGTAAGTTGCAGAAGCAGCTTTTAGGTAATTAATCTCCATCCAGTGCATAAACGAAAATTCCAAATTCAAACCTTCCGTGAATGTGAATGCTTGCCTGCCTCAGACTGGGGAGCCTATCCTGACAAAGGGCATGGCTGCCTCCGCCTGGCTCTGACTTCCCTCCCTCCTGCTTATACTGTTTCTGATTCCTCCAGAGTCAGGGCAGAACATCAGGTGAACAGATCAAGCTCTTAATTAGCTGGATCAATTGCAATCTGAGGTTGGCTCTCTGTATAGCAGGTGGACAATTCCTAGCTCCTTTTCAGGAGTTATCCTGGGATTTCTCAGAGATATCTTCAGAAGGACTACTCTGATCTCTGATATAGACCTGCCTTTTCTCTGTATGGCTTCTCAGACTGCTTTTCAGGCTTTCTGGCAGTGCCCCTTTCTTTTCATTCCCTTAGTACCTAGTAATCTTCTTGGCGATGTCCCTTATAAGGTGACTGCAGACAGTCACTTTGACAGGGTCCAAATTTGGACCTTGGGAACCACAGGCCTTTGCCTAGTCTTCATTTGAAGTGCTAAACTCACTGAGGATAGCACTACATTCTTATTCCTTACCAGATCAGAGATGCTCCAGACACATAACCTTGCCTCTTGGTTTGTAAAGTGTGTCAAATGACACACACTTTGTCTCTCACATTCTAAAATTACCCTCTGAATGTTCACTAGAGGCAATGAGAAGCCATCTCCATGGGCAGAGCATAGTAAGTCTCTCAGAAGAGAAACTTACCTTACCTCGTCCTCTCAGCCTCCTAAACACCAGTCTCTTACATGAACATAGCTGGGCTAAATAGGCTGGGTTTAGCAGAACTGGATTTGAATTATGCCCTTTGTGAATCCTGAAAAGGAGGTACAGTGACTCTTAAGGATGCAAGGCACATTAGAAACAATTCAGTTTCTCTTCTTAGAATCTGTAGCCTCTTTCAAAATGCAGAACAAAGAGGAAAACTCACTTTCAGTGTTCAATGACATAATCACTGCACATGTTGCCTATTTTTCACTTTCTCCCCATTAATACAAATAAAACTGAGTTCATACTATAGATAGCTAGATATCATTAAGTGTTACTTAAGAGATCATGATTATGTCCCCATGTTACTAAATATTTATGCAAAATGGAATTGTTTAAATGATTGAGTAGTATTTTTGGATTGGATGTCTGGAGAAATAGATGATTTCTGGGCCATATGGAGCCACATTTTAACCAGTTAAAGAGGACACTGAGCTATTAAATGACTGAATAGATTTCTGGATTGGCTCATGCAGAGAGAAAGTGAGTGTTTTCTAAGTGTAAGTGGGTGCGAGATAATAGGGAAAAAAATCTACATATATATATACACATAGTCTCTGTCCCTAGTTGCTGGCACAGAGCTCTTAAGAACTCTTGTAATTTCTTCAGTAATAAGAACTCTAGGAACACTTTAGTTCTAATATCTTTGTCTCTGACAGGGATTCTCAAACCCTTTTAAATTCCTTAGTGATAAGAGCACTGGGATCATCTTTGATTCTAATGAGACAACTCTTGGTGGGTTCTTGGATAGGGACTGGTCACCAGAAAGATCAAGCTATGAATCAGTTCAGTTCAGTTGCTCAGTTGTGTCCAGTTCTTTGCAACCTCATGAACTGTAGCACGCCAGGCCTCCCTGTCCATCACCAACTCCTGGAGTTTAGCCAACCTCATGTCCATTGAATTGGTGATGCCATCCAACCATCTCATCCTCTGTTGTCCCCTTCTCTTCCTGCCCTCAGTCTTTCCCAGCATCAGGGTCTTTTCAAATGAGTCAGCTCTTCACATTAGGTGGCCAGAGTTTTGGAGTTTCAGCTTCAACATCAGTCCTTCCAATAAACAATCAAGACGACTTCCTCTAGGATGGACTGGTTGGATCTCCTTGCGGTTCAAGGGACCCTCAAGAGTCTTCTCCAACACCACAGTTCAAAAGCATCAATTTTTTGGTGCTCAGCTTTCTTTATAGTCGGACTCTCACATGCATATATGACTACTGGAAAAACCATAGCCTTGACTAGATGGACTTTTGTTGGCAAAGTAATGTTTCTGCTTTTTAATATGCTGTCTAGGTTGGTCATAACTTTCCTTTCAAGGAGTAAGCATCTTTTAATTTCATGACTACAATCACCATCTGCAGTGATTCTGAAGCCCCCAAAATAAAGTCAGCCACTCTTTCCCCATCTATTTGCCATGAAGTGATGGGACCAGATGCCATGATCTTCGTTTTCTGAATGTTGAGCTTTAAGCCAACTTTTTCACTCTCCTCTTTCACTTTCATCAAGAGGCTCTTTAGTTCTTCTTCACTTTCTAAAGTCAGCCACTCTTTCCCCATCTATTTGCCATGAAGTGATGGGACCAGATGCCATGATCTTCGTTTTCTGAATGTTGAGCTTTAAGCCAACTTTTTCACTCTCCTCTTTCACTTTCATCAAGAGGCTCTTTAGTTCTTCTTCACTTTCCACCATAAGGGTGTCATCTGCATATGTGAGGTTATTGATATTTCTCCTGGCAATCTTGATTCCAGCTTGTGCTTCATCCAGCCCAGCATTTCTCATGATGTACTCTGCATATAAGTTAAATAAGCAGGGTGACAGTATACAGCCTCGATGTACTCCTTTTCCTATTTGGAACCAGTCTGTTGTTCCATGACCAGTTCTAACTTCCTGACCTGCATACAGGTTTCTCAAGAGATAGGTCAGGTGGTCTGGTATACCTATCTCAGAATTTTCCACAGTTTATTGTGATCCACACAGTCAAAGGCTTTGGCATAGTCAATAAAGCAGAAATAGATGTTTTGCTGGAACTCTCTTGCTTTTTTGATGATCCAGTGGATGTTAGCAAGCTATGATTAGAAAGTTGGACTTTCCAACCTACTATCTTTCCTCCAGAAAAGGGAAAAGGACTGGAAATTGTTAATAATTGATCATGCCTAGGTGAGGAAGCCTTCATAAAATCCCAATAATATGGGGTTCAGAGAGCTTCCAGGTTAGCAAACACCTCCACACTTGCAACATCGTATACCCCAACTCCTTGGGGACAGAAGCTCTTGTGCTCAGGATCCATCCAGTCCTTGTTCTATGTACCTTTCCATCCAGCCCCTTATCTGTATTCTTCATCATATCCTTTAATAAACTGGTAAACAAGTGTTGCCTGGAGCTCTGTGAGGGGCTCTAGCAAATTAATCATACCCAAGGAGGAAGCTGCTGGAACCTTTCAGCTACAGCCAGGAGGTGACAGTCTGTTTGTGTGACTGGCTTCTGAAGTGTGTATTGAGGGGTAGAGGGGGGGTGAGAATTGTGGTGGGAGGATAGTCTTGTGGGACTGAGCTCTTAATTTATGGTATCTAATGCTGTGCTATTTCTGGGTAGATAGTGTAGAACTGAGTTGAATTGCAAGACACCCAACTGGTATCAGAGGCATGCTTGTTGGTGTGGGGAACAGCCTCCAAATATTTGGGGACCAGAAGTGAAGTCCCTGTGATCGTGGAGAAGGCTCCCAAGGCCAGGGTGCCTGACCTGGACAAGAGGAAGTACCTCGTGCCCTCTGACCTTACTGGTAATGCTCTGTCTCTCCCCTGACCCTTCCTCCCACAGCAGAGCCTTCCCAGTCCCCTCCTGTGTGCATGAGATCATGGGCTTGAGGGGAGGTAGAACTGAGGAAAGGTAGTGGGATGCCCCAGAGAGTTGGGTGATTCAGCGATGGTGATGTAATTGTTCTTTCCCATCACCGATTTCCTTCAGCTTTTCCCATTGTTGTAGGGCCTTGTTTGATTTAGAGGCAGCAGAGTGTGAGAGCTTGAAAGAAAAGACCAGATGCGTATTATATAAGCCGCTTAAAATTCAGGTTAGTTATTGTGATACCAATTTACACCACAAGGAAAGATCACATTATAGAGATTCTCAGCTGAATACCTTGATTTTTTCAAGTTATGTTTTTTTATTCATACATCTTGTAGATACTCTTTGGATTTGCAAAAGATACATTAATTCTTCATGTTGATTTTTAATGGAATAACCTCTGCATTCCAAGGAGACACTTGGAAAGATATTGGTAGATGTGTTTGCTCCAGAGTGGTTAGGTTTGAATATTAGCCTTCTAGAAACCATGGGCAGAGTGGCCTTTTAGGCTGCAGTCCATGGGGTCGTGAAGAGTCAGACACGACTGAGCGACTTCACTTTCACTTTTCACTTTCATGCATTGGAGAAGGAAATGGCAACCCACTCCAGTGTTCTTGCCTGGAGAATCCCAGGGACGGTGGAGCCTGGTGGGCTGCTGTCTATGGGGATGCACAGAGTCGGACATGACTGAAGCGACTTAGCAGCAGCAGCAGCAGACATGAAGTGCTTTGTATAAGTCATAAAGGAGATTCACAGGGAAGACACAGAGTAGGGAAGTAGTGAGTTTTTCCACATGCAGGTAGAAAACTGGGTAGGTCTCCCTTTACAGTGCTTGTGTGCTTAGTCGCTCAGTCATGTCCGACTCTTTGTGACCCCATAGACTGTAACCTGCCATTCTCCCCTGTCCATGGAATTCTCCAGACAAGAATACTGGAGTGGGTTGCCATTCCCTTCTCCAGGGGATCTTCCCAACCCAGGGATCAAACCCAGGTCTCCTGCATTGCGGGCAAATTCTTTACTGTCTGAGCCACCAGGGAAGCCCTCCTTTACAGTAGTAGAATGAAATGAAAGTATGGGCTGTTTCCCTTTTCTTTTGAGAAAAACAAGGTAATGTTTTCTAGCCCCCTTTTCAGGGGGGCTCAGCATTCAAAAAAAAAAAAAAACCTCAACATTCATAAAACTAAGATTATGACATTCAGTCCCATCACTTCATGGCAAATAGATGGGGAAACAGAGGAAACAGTGAGAGACTGTATTTTCTTGGGCTCCAAAATCACTGCAGATGGTAACTGCAGCCATGAAATTAAGACTCTTGCTCCTTGGAAGAAAAGCTATGACCAATCTAGACAGCATATTAAAAGGCAGAGACATTACTTTACCAACAAAGGTCCGTCTAGTCAAATCTATGATTTTTCCAGTAGTCATGTATGGATGTGTGAAATGGACTAGAAAGAAAGCCGAGCACTGAAGAATTGATGCTTTTGAGCTGTGGTGTTGGAGAAGACTCTTGAGGGTCCCTTGGACCGCAAGAGATCCAACCTGTCCATCCTAGAGGAAGTCAGTCCTGACTGTTCGTTGGAAGGACTGATGTTGAAGCTGAAACTCCAACACTTTGCAAGGAACCAACTCATTTGAAAAGACCCCAATGCTGGGAAAGATTGAAGGTGGGAGGAGAAGGGGACAACAGAGGATGAGATGGATGCATGGCATTACTGACGTGATGGACATGAATTTGAGCAGGCTCCAGGAGTTGGTGATGGACAGGGAAGCCTGTTATGCTGCAGTCCATGGGATCACAAAGAGTCGGACACTACTGAGAGCCTGAACTGAACTGAACTACTAGCCATGGAGTAAGGGGGAGGGGGTGACAATAGAATGTTAGCAGCCTGTCTTATAAAAACATCCTGAATGATTACTATTCTCTTGTTTCCTCTATTCAGTCTAGAAGTTCACACCCAGAACCACGTTGAAGAGCCTTGTGTTGAAGATAGTAGAGCAGCCTTTAGCTTGGGGGTCCATAGCAGATTCTTTTTCCCATCCTCTATCCTGGCTTTGCCTTACAACTAATTATATTGCTTGTGTGTGAGAAATAAACCTTCATTGTGCCAACTGAGATAAGGGGCATTACCATCCTGTTTCTATTTCCACATTTTGATATTCATATTATCACTTTGGTCTTATTGGACGTTAATATTTCATAGCTTTGAAAATAATCCAACCCTGAATCAACAGATCTTCAAACAAAGAAAACAATACTTTCCCATCAATACTGTTTTGCATTGATTCTTAGTAACCATTGTTTCTTTCAACTCTTAAACAACCAGAAATATATTATAATATTTTGGCATTGGGTTACCAATCACTGCAGTTAAGAGACCAATCTCTAATGATTATTTTTGAAAGGAAGTCAGATTTTAAAACCATAAAATTCACAGAAGAAAAAAGAGAATTTATTTTTTATGTTCAAACTATTAGAATTTTTTTTGTAATCCAAATTTAGTCCAGTAGATTACTACTAACAAATATTTCTGGGAGTGATGGAAGAGCTTTTGTATCCATAAAGAGATTCTATGCTGCTTAGTGACTTTAAATTATCTACCTTGGTAGGGTGTTAATTTTTGACATACAGATATTAAACAAGTGAATTTATTTTTATTAGTAATCAAAGCTAAGTCAAATACCACAACTGAGTTTTTAGAATTATTTTTGCCTTACTGACAAAAAAACAGATATCAGGACAAATTTTCCACATAAACCACAAGAATGATCTTCTGGAAGGAGCAGGTGAAACACTTTTTATTATGTAGTATAAGAAAAAACCTAGATAATGGAATTCTCCTTAGAAACTTTGGGATATCTGCCACACCTACATCCCTTTTTGAAGGATTTTGCAAATAAAAATGCTTTTGTACTTTACATCGTGGCTTTGCCAATGCTCAACGGGTCTGGGCAGCCAAGTGTACACTGATAGGTTAACAAAGAGATTCTAAATTACCCTAGTGACTGATTGAGCTAATGAATCTCTCTTTGGTGCAGGGGTTAAATTTTGACCAAGAGATTTAACAGGAAGTGAACTAATGCAGACTCAAAGAAACATACAGAAGGGGCAGAAAATCAAAGGAGTGAAACCGCAGAAACCATAGGTAAGCAAAAACCACAAAGTGGAGCAATAGAATAGAGAGGAGATGGACACTGAAAGAAGCAGCAGACAGAAAAAGCAGAAGTTGCTGAATCACCATCTTGGGAACTACAGAGCTCTCAGCATTGGACACCTGCTGGTGAAGTGAAGTATGATTCCTAGGGGGCTAGAAGTATAATGCAACCTAAATACAATTATTCTGCTTCATTATACATGAAGCTATGCAGCCGTTGAGGCTTTCTATAGTTCTTTCTTACTTCTGAGTGGCTTTAAACCAATCCTCTCTTAACTGAAATAATGATAACATATTTCTTACTGGAAACAGCTGACAATTCTCATGCCAAGAGCAAAAATGTTTCCTTCTGAGTGGTCATTTTTGATTTCTAAAGGAAGATTTTAATTATATTATTTAATTCTTGATTATAATAAGTCAGAATATTTTCACTGTTGTAAAACATCATTGACCAGGGACATATTAATGTTTTTTGCTATTCCAATGTTATTGACTGGAGTGTTTCAATAGTCACTTGCTGCTGCTGCTAAGTCACTTCAGTCGTGTCCGACTCTGTGCGACCCCATAGACGGTAGCCCACCAGGTTCCCCCGTCCCTGGGATTCTCCAGGCAAGAACACTGGAGTGGGTTGCCATTTCCTTCTCCAATGCGTGAAAGTGAGAAGTGAAAGTGAAGTCGCTCAGTCGTGTCCGACTCAGCGACCCCATGGACTGCAGCCCACCAGGCTCCTCCGTCCATGGGATTTTCCAGGCAAGAGTACTGGAGTGGGGTGCCATTGCCTTCTCCGTCAATAGTCACTTACATAACAAATAGCCAGCCACAGGCATTAGTTTCTGCAAAAATCCCCCAGTAAATAATGTGTTAATTTGCTATTATCATTATTTCATCTTGTGAAAATGTATTTTTCTTATAAATAAGAAAGAGGACTTTGCCCAAGTCCTTATGATAATTAAGTAGAGAAGAGAGGGGCATGCATGAATATGAGTGTACAGGATTATTTACAAAAGTGAGAATATATGACACAAATTATTTTAAATTACTGTTTTTATCAATAATGTTATATGAGTATTCTTCCATGTGAGTACACAGATGTTATCCTCAATCTTGTTAACTACTAAAAGTATTCTATATCATTGAGGCCTAAGGATTTATATAACCATTTTACTGAAGGCATGTCTATTATTTACAGTTTTTATCTTTTGGAAATGTACTATGATATTGAATAGGACTTTTCCTATCATTTTGATATAAATCTGAAGACAAAAAAGAACTAAGCAAGCCATTCTCTGTAGGAAGTTACAAAAATCTGGGACCAGACTACCTCTTAAGATAACAGAATTGGCTCAATCCAATGAGTACCAAAAAGAATAAAGTGTCATTGGACTTGTATGTTGTCAGTATATAGAAGAGTACTATAGAAACTGGGAAGGACAATATGCTGGAATAGAAGGACCCTGAGCTCACTTCCTCTCATGAGCACACCAAAATCACAACTAATGCTGAATAATCACTGATACGAAAGACTGGAACCTATCAAAAAGGATCTCCTATGTCCAAAGACACAAAAAAGAAACCACAACAAGATGGTAGAAGGGCAACACTTGCAATATAATCAAATCCCATACCACCTGGCTTCTCTACAAACTGGAGAACAATTAGATTGCAGAAGTTTTCCTACATGAGTGAGAGTTCTGAGCCCAACTCAGAAAACTAAAATATGGCAGATGGTCCCATTATTACTTCATGGCAAATAGATGGGGAAACAATGGAAATAGTGGCTGACTTTATTTTGGGGGGCTCCAAAATCACTGCAGATGGTGACTGCAGCCATGAAATTAAAAGACGCTTGCTTCTTGGAAGAAAAGTTATGACTAACCTAGACAGCATCTTAAAAGGAAGAGACATTACTTGGCCAACAGAGGTCCATCTAGTCAAAGCTATGGTTTCTCCAGTAGTCATGTATGGATGTGAGAGTTGGACTATAAATAAAGCTGAGCAACGAAGAATTGATGCTTTTGAGCTGTAGTGTTGGAGTCCGTTGGACTGCAAGGAGATCCAACCAGTCCATCCTAAAGGAAATCAGTCCTGAATATTCATTGGAAGGACTGATGCTGAAGCAGAAACTCCAATACTTTGGCCACCTGATGCGAAGAACTGACTCATTGGGAAAGATCCTGATTCTGGGAAAGATTGAAGGCAGGAGGAGAAGGGGATGACAGAGGATAAGATGGTTGCATGGCATCATGGACTCAATGGACATGAATCTGAGTAAATTCTGGGAGTTGGTGATGGACAGGGAGGCCTGGCATGCTGCAGTCCATGGGGTCACAAAAAGTTGGACACGACTGAGCAACTCAACTGAACTAATATATTGAGATTCCAAGTGAATGATATTTGATGTTATTGTTTGTCTAATGTCATGGTGGTAATATAGGAGAAGAAAAAAAGTTTGGATGTAGATGTGTTAAGCTTGTAAATCTGGAATTCTGACGCTCCTAATGAATGGGTCTTTTCTCTGAGAATTGTGAGGGCACGGCAGGTGCTGATAGCTATTGTGGGCTCTGAGTTAAGGAAAATGAAGAATGTGTGAAAAAGCCATTTTTGAAAATAAGAGGGAAAAACTATCTGACTTGGCAAAATGGAAATTTAGCTGGATATGGCTAGCGTCAGTCGCTTCAGCAGTGTCTGACTCTGCGACCTTTTGGACTATAGCCTCCCAGGCTCCTATGTCCATGGGATTCTCCAGGCAAGAATACTGGAGTGGGTTGCCATGCCCTCCTCCAGGGGATCTGCTCCCCTCAGGGATCAAGCACAAGTCTGCTGTGTCTCCGGCATTGCAGGAGCATTCTTTACCACTGGGCCACCAGGGAAGCCCTGATATTGCTAGAGGCTTCAATAATCAGATCAGATATCCCCAGTCCAGATATCTATATAAAGAAATAACCAGAGGGTTTCTTTACTTAAGTGCCTTTAAAGATATCATAGGATTTATTTAGTGTGTTTGAATCAGCATTAAGAAATACAGAATTTTTAAATGCAATGTGATGGCAAATCGATTGCATTTACTACACCATGCTCAGAAAATATGCTTTCTTTTTTATGATCAAACTAAATTTTCCTTTTAAATGTGCCATGATGGTCAATAGGGAGAGTAGGTGAAACATATTTAAACTTGCCAGTTAATAGTATCAGCATCATTTGAAGGTAACTAATCTGTTTTATTTGGCTGTTTATTTCAGATAATTCCTAGCTATGCTGTCTCTCACATCCTCACCGCTCATCTCTTCTCTACCTCCTCCTTTCTGAGAGGTTGTCTGGGTATATAATTTTTACAGCAGTTACCAGGTATGGTTTGGTGCATCAAGTTGATAATAGCTGGGATGTGAGTGGACTCAACTAGTCTTTCTGATCACTGTGCCGGCACACACCACTGAAGACTTTGATCTTTTTTCTATTGAAAAATCCCTACATATGGGATTTCTGTTAGCTCACCCTCTCCTCCCAGCACTTTTTGAGATACATGTGAATTTTGGGAAACAACATAGATGATGGCACTTACGGGGAGTTCCTCTGTCTTGGGTTAATCATTGTGGAACATTGCATCTGGTATCCCTCTCCCTCAGTGATGAGTGAGTGATTCCCATGTGAATGCATCTTCCTTCTGCAGTCCCACAACCCCTTCAGGCAAGGCCAGAGGAAGTCAGCCACTAGCTTGCTATCCTCAGGATCCTTCATACCTGCTTTGATATTTCCTAGTTCCATTGGCACCAGGGCAGGACGGTAGGTACAATAAGTAGAGATGGATAAAGTCCTCAAATAAAGGAATAAGATATAAAGCATCGTTCCTTTGCATCCATTTTCCATAATGTGCTGTGTGTGCTCAGTTGCTAAGTCATGGCCGACACTTTGTGACCCCATGTACTGTAACCCACCGGGCTCCTCTGTCTATGGGATTTCCCAGGCAAGAATACTGGAGTGGGTTATCCTTTCCTTCTTCAATAAATTTAACCTTAAATTTTGAACCATCAAACAAAGATTGCATGAAACTCTAAAATAGCCAGCTTGCAGTGTTTCTTCAGTAATAAGTAGGTGAAAATGCTTAGTTCTATAAAGATATTTAGAATCCAGGATCTTTTATGGTTCACTCTGGATTTTTCTTCTTTCACCTTCTGTTATTTCTATTTTTTGTCTCCCAGTTTTTGGCCCAGTGCTTGAATTTACTATCATATTTTTATTTACAGCCTATACTTTTATTTAAAATACAGTACTGTCTTGATAAGAAGGTTAACTCATCCAGCATACTGTTCAAAATACAGATTGTCTGCTTGAATTGTAAACCGAAGAATGGTTGCAGAATATTTCAGTTCCTTTCTTCATCTTTCTCTCTAATTTGAGAACTCTATTTCCATATTTGAATACATCTTCAAATACAAACATTACATATTCTACGGTAATTTTAAATAACCCGAAGGTGGAGCTAATTATTGTTCAGGTCTAAACTCACAGTAGATTTTCTCATTAGTTGAGTACTGGATGAAGTGACAGCTGTGCATTATCTTTAAACCACGGTTAGAGCATTCAGGATATGTTCCTATTTAAGGAGGTGGGGGGCTTCCCTGACAGCTCAGTTGGTAAAGAATCTGCCTGCAATGCAGGAGACCCCGGTTTGATTCCTGGGTCAGGAAGATCCGCTGGAGAAAGGATAGGCTACCCACTCCAATATTCCTGGGCTTCCCTTGTGGCTCAGGTGGTAAAGAATTCATCCACAATGTAGGAGAACTGGGTTTGATCCCTTGGTTGGGAAGATCTCCTGGAGAAGGAATAGGCTACCCACTCTAGTATTCTGGCCTAGTGAATTTCATGGACTGCATAGTCCGTGGGATCCCAAAGAGTTGGTCACGACTGAGCGACTTTCCTTTTCCTAACAATTCCATGTCATGAATATCTGTCATCGGGTTTGCTTCTCAGCATCCACCCCTGCTTTCTATTTGAGTCAGTGTTGGAATAGACATGGCTCACCCACCAAGGAGGGCCCCCTATGCTCTATTTCTACTACTTGACAGCAAGAGGATGTGCATGTTATCTGGGACACTGAATCCTAGATCCCTGCTAAAGAATAACAAAGACCAAAAATGTATTCACAATGGCCAACCTAATCAAAGTGGTACCCAACAGTTGTGTTCAATTGCAGTAGCTGTGGATTACTGACAAATCCTGTTTCTCAGTTTTAGATTTTTCTCCCTTTAAATCTTACTCTGGGTGGGGGAGGGTGGGAAACAAGAAAACATTAAGTTCTTTCACACAAAATCCTTCCACATAAATTCTGGGTATCAGAATCTTTTCCAATCTGCAAAGTTAACCACTGCATTTCCTCTTTTTGGGTTCTAAAGTTGTCTCTTCTTTTTCCTTCCCGATCTCTTTGTCCTGTGGGTTTGACCTTTGAAAACTGTGTCCTCACATTAGTGTGGCTTGAGGAGGGCATGCTCATGTATGCTCAGTCCTGTCTGACTCTTTGTGAGCCCATGGGCTTTAGCCCTCCACACTCCTCTGCCATGGGATTTTTCAGGCAAGAATGCTGGAGTGTGTTACCATTCAATTCTCTAGGCGATCTTCCTGACCCAGGGATCCAACTGGCATCTCATGGGTCTCTGGAATTGGCGGGCAGATTCTTTACCACTGAGGTACATGGGAAGCCTGGTTTGAGGAGACCAGGATTCAAATATGTGTCTAAGCAACCATGTTTAACTCACTATCTGATTAATTTAATGTGCAATTACTGTTTCTCTAATTTTTGCCCTCTTATCATTGGTAACATAAATATTAATAACAACTAGGATCATTAATGTTCAGTTCAGTTCAGTTCAGTCGCTCAGTCTTGTCCGACTTTTTCTGACCCCATGGACTGCAGCATGCCACGTCTCTGGGTACACCACTGACTCCCTGAGTTTACTCAAACTCATGTCCATTGAGTCAGTGATGCCAACCAACCATCTCATCCTCTGTTGTCCCCTTCTTCTGCCTTCAATCTTTCCCAGAATCATGGTCTTTTCCAATAAGTCAGTTCTTGCATCAGGTGGCCAAAGTACTGGAGTTTCTGCTTCAGCATCAGTCCTTTCAGGGTGACAATATACAGCCTTGACCTACTCCTTTCCTGATTTGGAATCAGTCTGTTGTTCCATGTCCAGTTCTAACTGCTGCTTCCTAACCTGTATACAGATTTATCAGGAGTCACATCTCTTGAAGAATTTTCTAGTTTGTTGTGATCTACACAGTGAAAGGCTTTGGCATAGTCAATTAACAGAAGTAAATGATGCTTTTCTGGAAATCTCTTGCTTTTCTGATGATCCAATGGATGTTGGCAATTTGATCTTTGGTTCCACTGCCTTTTCTAAATCCAGCTTGAACATCTGGAATTTCACAGTTCATGTACTATTGAAGAATTGCTTGGAGAAGTTTGAGCATTACTTTGCTAGCATGTGAGATGAGTGCAATTGTGTGTAGTTCGAGCATTCTTTGGCATTGCCTTTTTTGGGGATCGGCAGGCAATGGCACCCCACTCCAGTACTCTTGCCTGGAAAATCCCATGGATGGAGGAGCCTGGTAGGCTGCAGTCCATGGGGTCGCTAAGAGTCAGACATGACTGAGCGACTTCCCTTTCACTTTCACACATTGGAGAAGGAAATGGCAACCCACTCCAGTGTTCTTTCCTGGAGAATCCCAGGGATGGGGGAGCCTG
Source organism: Cephalophus harveyi (assembly GCA_006410635.1). Lineage (NCBI taxonomy): Eukaryota > Metazoa > Chordata > Mammalia > Artiodactyla > Bovidae > Cephalophus > Cephalophus harveyi. Next base: position 13,342 of record SJYT01066788.1, on the reverse strand, counting down.
GTAGGCAGCTGTCTATGGGGTCGCACAGAGTCGAACATGACTGAAGCAACTTAGCAGCAGCAGCAGCAATGAAAACTAAACTTTTCCAGTCCTGTAGCTACTGCTGAGTTTTCCAAATTTGCTGGCATATTGAGTGTAGCACTTTCACACCATCATCTTTTAGGATTTGAAATAGCTCAACTGGAATTCTATCACCTCCATTCGCTTTGTTCATAGTGATGCTTCCTAAGGCACACTTGACTTCACATTCCAGGATGTCTGGCTCTAGGTGAGTGATCACACCACTGTGGTTATCTGGATCATGAAGATCTTTTCTGTATAGTTCTTCTGTGCATTATTGCCACCTCTTCTTAATACCTTCTGCTTCTGTTATGCCCATATCATTTCTGTCCTTTATGGTGCCCATCTTTGCATGAAAAGTTCCCTTGCTATCTCTAATTTTCTTGAAGAGATTGCTAGTCTTTCCCATTCTATTGTTTTCCTTTATTTCTTTGCATTGATCACTGAGAAAGGCTTTCTTATCTGAAATACTTGGAAGAACTATGAATATTTACTATAATTTATAAAATTCTAGTGAAGTCCTAGAACAATACTAAAAAGGATAAATTCTAGGACAGTGAGGATAAACATAATATTCTCCTGCAATTCATTTAATAGTATTAACTATTTAAAAGCAAAAATCCACTGCTTTGTTTTCATTATGTTTCTTACAATGTCTAGATTTTAACTACAAAATCTTAATTGACTCAGTGCATTTGTTTAAAAATAAGCTTCAGTAGGCCACAAATTGTATTGTGGATAATATCTATACTATGTAAAATTTAGATATTTAATTCAATATTGCCCTTGTACAGTTATTCTAAAAATGTATTATTGAGACATTTAAAGTATAAAATTGAGAGATTTTTGAATATAAGCACAGTCATGCAATCACTATCACAATGAATTTTAGAATGTTTTTATTACCCCCTCCAAAAAAAGCTTAGCAGTCACTCCTCATTTCTACCAACATCTCCAACACATGTGGCAACTAATTACTCAATATATTTCTGTCTCAATATATTTCCGTACTATGGGCACTTCATATACATAGAATCACACAATATGGTCTTTAGTGACTGGCTTCTTTCACTTAACATGTTTTCAAGGTTCACTCGTGATGTAGCAAGTATGAATACTTAATCACATTTGTTGATGAATACTGTTCTATTTCATGAATACACCACCTTTTATTGATCTGTTCATCAGTTGATGATATAGTATGTCTTTATTTTCATTTATCCCAAAATATTTTCTAATTTTCTATTTTTATATTAATTTCTAACATATGATTTCTCACTTGATACACTGATTATTTCAAAATGGGCTAAGCCCCTCATATTTTCCAGCTGGTTTCTCTCTGTTTTTTTCCTAACCTTTCTCTGAAGCATAAATGATTTCACAATCTGATCCAATTAAATGTTGACACCATTGCAGGAGTAGGTTTTGAAGTCATTCTGTGGGATTTGTTCTGACCCCAGAAGGCAGTTTTTAGCTATATCATTCCCTGGTCAATGGTTTTCTCTTTTAAACTAGCAGTTTAGCTTTCTGAGCTCAGAGAGCTACCAGCCTTCTCTTAGTTGCTTATGACCTAAATTTCTATCGTGTTTGAGGGGCCCTTAGGCTTGAAATTCCCCTTGCTCTGCTCTGCTGCTGCTGTTGCTGCTGCTAAGTCGCTTCAGTCGTGTCCGACCCTGTGCAACCCCATAGACGGCAGCCCACCAGGCTCCGCCTTCCCTGGGATTCTCCAGGCAAGAACACTGGAGTGGGTTGCCATTTCCTTCTCCAATGCATGAAAGTGAAAAGTGAAGTGAAGTCACTCAGTTGTGTCCGACTCTTCGCTACCCCATGGACTGCAGCCCACCAGGCTCCTCCATCCATGGGATTTTCCAGGCAAGAGTACTGGAGTGCGGTGCCATTGCAAAGTCAAATCCTTTGGGATGAGATTCAGTGCATTCTGTTCCTATAACATGATTCCCCTTGAGCAAAATTTCTGATTCATTCTCCCAGAGCTAGGGACAAGACAGTGGCCAGTCTCATGAAGTGACATCCCTACATCGTGAGCAGGGTGCTGAGTAGGAGCAATATCCTCTGGTCTTCCCAGCTTGCCTCTCCTCTGTGGAACCTTCATATGGTAAGAAATGCAGGTGAAGATGTTGGAGCCTCATTTTTCTTGGCCTATGGTGCCTGTGGAAGACTCTCTGCCTTATGAATAAGCACCAGCTGGAAGAATGGAGTCTCACATATTGGCCAAACACACTGAATTTAGCCTCTGAGAAATAAGCATGGAGAGACTGAGAAATGCTGGCAAGCTGCTTTTCCTGGTGAGACAGTAGTCTTTGACAGGCAGCTGAGGAGAGGAAGAGCCTTCTCTCTTGCCAACTCTCCTAAGGTGGAGATTCTGTTATGCTGAACTGGGGAGCAGAAGGAGAAGGTCATGGCTCTAGTCTGATGCACTAGCTGTTCTTACAGAGATTTAGTAGATTTTCATGATTAAATAGTTTTCATTTGTTCTATTCCTTTGTGACAGTTCAGAGACTTTTGAATGGTTGTTTCTGTTGTTTTTATTTTTAAGTAATTTTCACCAGTTAATGGTTTCTTCACTGGGAAGCAGGTCTGCAAATCTATGTTCCCATCATGCTGGCGTAAATCTTTCTAGAGATACTTGTTTTAAGGGTTAAAAGTAGAAAGTACTTTATTTTGTAAGATTTGGCTTTCCTGAGAAAGTTAGAATGACATCATCCTTCATTTACATTTCTGCTATGAATGCTTGGAAATAGAGTAATTTTAATGTTTAAACATAAAAATATTTCATGGTCTTATAATAGATTTAATGTGGTTAAATTATTCTTTTATGAAATAGATTTATTTTCTATTTCTAATTTGACACTCACTACAAGTCTTTTTTAAAATTTTTTTAAGGCATGCATCAATTCTAGCTATCTGTAGAGTATGAATTCGTATGAAATACTTTCTGTTAATTCCAAATATACATATACTTCTTTCTATGATTTAGATTTTCTTTCATGTTTCAGTTTAACAGCTCTGTTAAAGCCTTTTAGAAGCATATACATTTTATTTTTTTATGTATCACATCATTCTAATTCTGAGGAAGGGAAGTAAAGTTTTTTGCAATTTCCAGAAGAATATAATTCAGTGATTTCTAGGATAAATGTTCATTACTTTATTTCTTTTTCTGTAAAATAGTGATAATTGTTCAGTGTTGCTTTGAGGATTAATACATGCAAAATGTATGAAAGGAATGCCTGGCATATAGTATGCACTCAATAAATGTTGTCAGTTTTTGCAGTCATTATTGTTGTTGTTATTCTTTGGAACCAAGATAACTTGGCAGTAAAACACAGACTTTCAAATAAAATATTTCTGTCAGTATGAATTTTAATTTTAAAACATGAGGAGAGCTTCATTTTTCTTTTCACTCTAAACATTAAAGTTTCCTGAGAGAGCAGAGATGTAAAATTAGCATCGGCTCATATTCATTCTTTCACAAAGAACAGTTTTTGATACCCTTACCCTCTGATTTAAAAGCTCACTTAAATTCAAAGGAATGTGGTATTTCTTTGATTCCATTTCACATCATGAGGCCATCTTTTGAGAACTGCCATTGCTTAGCTTTATAAATGAATAGAGTTTCTTTTTGAATGCCACTACATCCATATTTCTAATCTGTTTTCTATACTGGTCTCTTTGAGATTAAACAATCTTAAATCAAAAGCCTTATTTATTTGAGTTTATAGAATAGGCTGAAATTATTTAAGAATTACAGGCTTCATTTGTAGTTAGCATCTGGAACAAATTTTCAGAAAAAGAACTCATGAGTACAAAGGGACAACACAAACATCAAATATGTTAGGAAAATTTGCTTTTACTTAACTGTGATACTGTATTCCCAACAATTTGCCTTATACAGAATATAATATTGGTATTTCTTTGTTTCTAGAGAAATGATATGTGATCAAGATAATTTGTTTAAATTGTGAGTAGGAATCTTCCACTATAATAGAATATAAAAATAATAATCCACTTAAATTCTGATTTGTTTTTATTATATTATAATACGTCATAAAGATTCTCCCTGATCCTAATATTTAAAGTTCTTCATTCTTTTCCAAATATCCTGCCCATTCTTTCATCCCATTCTGAGTTAAGTACAGAAATGTTTGTGTAAAAAATAATTCCTTCAACCTTGTTCTCAGTTTTTATTTTTCATATCCTTTTGTTTCATTTTCTGTGAAATCAAATCAGTTTTTCACTGTCTTTTTAAGAAAGTGACATTCAAATATTTTTTTCTTGAGTATCTACCTCTTTATCAAATCATTTCTGTTCCTTGTAGAATACTGAGGATGACTGTTATGGACTGCAATCTGATCACTTAAGTATATGGTTTTAATATACTAGTTTATTTTCAGGGGTAAGTCATTCCACATTTCATTGTGTGCTTATTATTTTTTCCAAAAACAGAATATATATACATTTATAAAAGAAATTTTTCTAAAGGAAACCTGCCTATGTTCTACTTTTTGCTATTTCAGTGATACCAAAATTTAATTCCCTTTTTAAATAATAGGCCTAGTCACTAGTTTATGAACTGATTTTCACTGTTTTGGGAGGTTTAGCGCTTACAACAAATGTAAATTGATTATGTCATTAATATTTCAAGGGGAGAGAGAGACTCTATGAAGAATGCGTGTATGCTAAGTCATTTCAGACTTGTCCAATTCTATGTGACCCTATGGACTGTAGCCTGCCAGTCTCCTCTGTTGATGGGATTCTCCAGGCAAGAATACTGGAATGGGTTGCCATGCCCTTCTCTAGGGGATCTTCCCGACCTAGGGATTGAATCTGAGTCTCCTGCATCTTCTGTGTTGTAGAAGGATTCTTTGCCACTGAGCCACCAATGGAGTGCATCTATGAAGGCTAGAGTATGTGTAATTCCATTTTGAAATAAGCTATTTGCTCACAGGTTAGAAATAGTCTGCAGATGGTCACTGGTTTGCAGACCCCACTTTGAGTAGCTCTGCTACTGAGGATTTTAACATTCCCCTTAAACCCATGCAATGAAGACAAAGTTTATATTGGCAGTATCTATATTAAAAAAATAAATAAATAAACTTACTCACTTTCACCTAAGAATGAAGAATGTTTACTTATGGGAAGTTCAGTTCAGTTCAGTCGCCCAGTTGTGTGCGACTCTTTGCAACCCCATGAATCGCAGCACGCCAGGCCTCCCTGTCCATCACCAACTCCCGGAGTTCACTCAGACTCATGTCCATCGAGTCAGTGATGCCATCCAGCCATCTCATCCTCTGTCGTCCCCTTCTCCTCCTGCCCCCAATCCCTCCCAGCATCAGAGTCTTTTCCAATGAGTCAGCTCTTCGCATGAGGTGGCCAAAGTACTGGAGTTTCAGCTTTAGCATCATTCCTTTCAAAGAAATCCCAGGGTTGAGCTCCTTCAGAATGGACTGGTTGGATCTCCTTGCAGTCCAAGGGACTCTCAAGAGTCTTCTCCAACACCACAGTTCAAAACCATCAATTCTTCGGCGCTCAGCTTTCTTCACAGTCCAACTCTCACATCCATACATGTCTAGATGGACCTTAGTCGGCAAAGTAATGTCTCTGCTTTTGAATATGCTATCTAGGTTGATCATAACTTTTCTTCCAAGGAGCAAGCATCTTTTAATTTGGGCATCCAAGTTTCATATGCATGCATCAAATATTGGTCCATCAAGTCTATTCGTTTCTTGAGCATGTTTTAGCACTCTTAAAATGATGAAATATACTGATTACATCAGGTATAAATGATTTGATTATAATTTGTGCTTTTCTTTCACATAAACATGATTTTATGATTTAGAAATTATATCCATCAAGGTGCAGCTAGGAAATTAGAGACATGCTACCTATTTAAAACCAAGGCAAGTGAAACAGGAAATTGGTTACAATGTTAGAAAGACACTGCTTTAGGAAAGGGAGAGGTGCTGGCAGAACAAAAAGGATTATATATGTTACTTTGAGTTCAGAACGCTACTAATGCCACTGGACTAGAATCCATGAAGCAGCACCTACTTCCTGGCTGCTGGAGGGCAGCTGTGCAAGGGCTGAAGCTGGTAGAGCTCCACAGAGAGCAGAGCTCGAAGCAAGCACCAAAGTTCAACTATGATGAGACTCATGGAATTCTCAGCCACAGTGTCTCATCTGTCCTGTAGCAACATTAGCAATGACCAGCATCTATCACTTCTGTCTGAGCTAAAACTTCTCCATCCTTCCAGCTTTCAAATTACCTGCCAGGGTCTGACAATGACAGAACATCAGAAAGCTGAAGGGAGTCTGGGAAATGCAGCTGGCAGACTTTTAACTGTAATAGTTCAGTGTCAAATGTAAAAGGACAAGTGTAGAACAGGTAAGATACATACAGCCAGCTCAGTCCACCCCTTTGTCAACTTTTCTTTTAAGATTTTTTTTTTTTT
>SJYT01066787.1:14551-31526 GCA_006410635.1 Cephalophus harveyi | reverse complement strand
GTGAAGAAAGCTGAGTGCCGAAGAATTGATGCTTTTGAACTGTGGTGTTGGAGAAGACTCTTGAGAGTCCCTTGGACTGCAAGGAGATCCAACCAGTCCATTCTGAAGGAGATCAGCCCTGGGATTTCTTTGGAAGGACTGATGCTAAAGCTGAAACTCCAGTACTTTGGCCACCTCATGAGAAGAGTTGACTCATTGGAAAAGACTCTGATGCTGGGAGGGATTGGGGGCAGGAGGAGAAGGGGACGACCGAGGATGAGATGGCTGGATGGCATCACTGACTTGATGGATGTGAGTCTGAGTGAACTCCGAGAGATGATGATGAACAGGGAGGCCTGGCATGCTGTGATTCATGGGGTCGCAAAGAGTCGGACACGACTGAGTGACTGAACTGAACTGAACTGAGACTCACTTATCAATAGCATATAATGAAAGTCAATCTATATTCCTCATTTCATTAGTCTGTCTCCTGATTTATGCCCAATTATATTTTTCTTTTCTAGTTTTGGTGCCCAAGCACCCAGGACAATTTGCTCAGCCACTTTTCTCCAGCTGCTGGAAAGCAGTCATTTAGCGAGTGGCAACTCATTGGCCGATACAGCAGTGCAAAGTTTGTTGTTCAGGTGGCAGGCAGAGAGGCGCTGAGCAATTATCTTCAACGTTAACAGTGCATGGCCTAAAAACAAGACATGTAGTCGTCTGGGCCCACTTCCTTGTGCCTTTGGACAGGGAGGAGAAGGCATATTGGAGCAGTTGGGAAACTTCGAGTTGTAAAGGGGTGAGGATATGGATAGGTACACTGGGGATTGTTTTAAAATTGGAAAATTTGAGGTGAAGGAAAATTAAGTGATCTGTAAAAGGGAAAATGGATTCGGACACCACACTCTTACTTCAAATGGGGAGGCCTCTTAGGCCGAGTAGAACTGAGTGGTACTAGTGCAGGTGGAAGAAGTGTGGCTCTATGCTCACCATTGGTGCCACGTGTCTGGAGGTTAACAATGTACAGTAATCCTTTGTAGTGTTTTTGTGTCTGTCTGGTCTTGGTTGCTAGATGATGATCTTCTTAAGGGCCAGATAACGTCATATCTCTGGTGCCAAGCAGAACACTTTGAATGGAGCACATATTCAGAGAATATTAACTGATTAGTAAGTTGATTAGCATAAAATTGAAAGCTCACATGAACAAGAGACCCCAAAAAGTCACAATTTAGACATATGCCCTGCTAGGTACTGTAAAATGAAGGTTCTGTAATTAATAATGTTAGAGCACAGGGTAACATACTAAAACAGAAAGATCCCAAAATGTAGTGACATAAATGGGATCGAAATTTCTTTTTCTCTTCTGTAACAGTCCAGAGGTCAGTGGGCTGGGGCTGGAGGCAAGGCAGCAGCTACAGCTGCAGTCAGCAGGAGGGAGGGAAAGAGCCAGGAGAGTGTCCAGGAAATGGCATCTATCCTTCTGCTCATGTCCCTTTGGCTACAGCATGATCACATGGCCATATCGAGCTGCAAGGGAGGCTGGGAAATGTAGTCTCCAGCTGAGGGGCTCTGCCTAGGTACAACTTAGGAATTGCATTATTAAAATGGAGAGAGGGCTTCCCTGGTGGTCCAGTGGTTAGGAATCTGCTTTGCAATGCAAGCAAAGATACTGGTTCTATCCCTAGTCCAGAAAGATCCCACATGCTGAAGGGCAACTGAGCTTGTGTCCCACAACTGATGAGCCTGTCAGCGGCAACTGCTGAGCCCATATGCCACAGCTGCTAAAGCCCATGCACCCTAGAGCCTGTGCTCTGCAACGAGAAGCTACTGCGGTGAGAAGCCCTCACACCACAGGCAGAGTAGCCCTTGCCCCCTGCAACGAGAAAAAGCCCACAGAGCAATGAAGACCCAGCCCAGCCAAAAGTAAATAAGCTTTAAAAAATGTTGTTTTGTTGTTGGTTAGTCGTGAAGTCATGTCCAACTCTTTGCGATCCCATGGACTGTAGCCCACCAAGACTCCTCTGTCAATGGGATTTCCAGGCAGGAATGCTGGAGTGGGTTACCATGTCCTTCGGAATAAAACAGAGAGTGAATATCAATGGACAAGTAGCCTCTGATATAGTACTTCAGCTAAAATTTCCCTAAGAGGCTTCCTTTCCCTTTCCTTTTCCAAGGAGGTTAGAGAAAAAGAAGCAGCAGTTGCCAAATTCTATTTGCCAACCACCTGTAATCCTACAGATGTTGACACTATAGAGCTCTTCCCAGAGTCTGATGTCTCCTCCTCTGGAGGCATATTAGAGACAGAGATGGAGTGAGATGATGAAACCTCCTATGGGGTGCAGACACAAACTGTTGGGAGAGTCAAGAGATTTTTGCCCCAGAGAACAAAAGTAATTTTGGCTGGTCATTGGGAAGACATTACAAATGGGTATGGCATTGTGCAGAGTGTTAAAGTTTAGGGAGAACGGGTGAATACATCATGTTTAGGACTTCATCCTCTTGTTTTTTATGATGTTATTTTGCCCATTTAAAAATTACTACATGTACAATTTCAGAAATGTAGAATTACTCTTTATTCAACTTATGATTTTCTGGTATGTATTGTAATTGACCTGGCACTGCTGAGATTTACATGGTAAAACAAAAGGAGCTTTAGATTTTGCTTCAGAAGACTTGAGTATGAGTCTTACTTTTCAGTTCTTTTGGCCACGGTGTTAATTTATGAAAGGGAGATAATAGTGGCCAATTTAGAGAGGTGGTGGGATGAAATATACTAGGTGTAAAAACTCTAGATTCACTCTCAAGAATGGTATAGATGCTAGATTGTATTATGGCTATTATTGTTACAAATTGTCAGTTTACTTTTAAATAACTTTGAGTGGCCTGGTACCAATCCAGGCATTCTGCAGCTCAACTACTAATTGTATAAAACTAAAAAATTATTGTAATGGTTGAATTGAGGCTTGAAAAATCTCTGCCTCGTTTCCTTTTGAGATAAAACAAGTTTTCTAAGGTGTTTGAAATCATTCTTTAGATATTTCCATGGTTCAATTTATTTCTTAAGATACAAGACTTAAATAATTGATTGGTAATAAAATAAATTTTATAACTGGAATGAAAAAAAAAAAAAATCTCTTCCCAGTGATGGTGAAAGTACCAGGGAAGATTCCTGGCTAACAAACAGTACGTATGTGTGACTTTCTTTCTTCCTCCACAAGAAGCCACCTTGAAGTCTAGTATCTGAATGACAATGTTTCAAATAAGATTATCATGTTATCTAGGTTTACTTACTTGAAGGAGGTGCCCAGAGCACCATTATGTTATCTACAGAATGATTCTAAGATGAAAGGAAATCCATGATCTGTGCAAAAGGCTGTTCCTTTGAACTGTTCTGGGTATCACCCAGAGCTGGTAATGCAGAGTGAAAAGTCTGAAAGCCAGAAGTATGTTTCTGGACACATGTGATCTGGACAAATGGCCCGTCTCTTCTCTGTGGTAGGTTCTTTATTTTTTGAATGGGAAGCCTACTGCTGGACTCCTGCCTCACAAGGGTTCTCTGTGGGTGTGCTACAAGGCGTTTGAGGGTAGACATTGTTTCAAACTACCCGGTCTTGGTTTAGTACACTCTGTTGACTGAAAAGATGTACTCAAACACTGGAATGTATAAGAGAGTTCCTTTGCAGCCCACACCTGCTAGGAAGTAATATGGACTGAAAGTCAGTGACCCATATCCTGCTAGGTAGAAGGCCATGTCCTGGGAGCCAGATGAGGACTCTTTATTAAACTACTGTCTCTTACCTTACAGAATACCAAGTTTTTTCCAGAGAGCTGACCCATTAAGTAAAATAAAATCATCTCTGTTGTCTTTAAATGAGTCTGTTCTGATGACAACAGACAATGATGGAGAGTAATTGCTATGAGTTATAGATGTTCTAGTTATTGTAGACACAGGACTATGGTTTTCATGGAACTGCTCAATGAAGGCGTCATTCTCTTTGTAGAGTCTGTCAGTCCTACTTCTACTGAATGCTACAGATTACAGTTTAAACAGTTGGGACCCTGAATACTCCATTGGTAGATTGCCAGAGAAGACCTGCTGTGTTCTGAATTGCAACATGGGGAGAAAGCAGAGGATACTAGAGAGAGGACTGAGGATGAGATCCATTCCCGCTTGTGGCACCAGCCCCTCTGGTAGACAGTGGAGGCTGTATGACTGGAGTCAGCTTCGCATCAGGCTAGTCACAGGTCAGGTATTTGGTTTCTGATCTGCTTGTTGAAACAAATCATTTGCTGTTAGTTCCAAGAAAACCAACCACTAAACTGGGAACCAACCGCAGGTGAAACCAACCGAAAGTTGCACTGGGGCCAGTGGGACTGACCTATTTTTGCCTCTTTACTTCCTGCCTTGCTTCTTTGGCTTCTGCTCTGTCTCTCACTCCGGAACAAGGACAAATAATATCCTCTGGCTTTGAGGTCACCCCACATCATGAGAAACGCTGGGCTGGAAGAAGCACAAGCTGGAATCAAGATTGCCGGGAGAAATATCAATAACCTCAGATATGCAGATGACACCACCCTTATGGCAGAAAGTGAAGAGGAACTCAAAAGCCTCTTGATGAAAGCGAAAGAGGAGAGTGAAAAAATTGGCTTAAAGCTCAACATTCAGAAAATGAAGATCACGGCATCTGGTCCCATCACTTCATGGGAAATAGATGGGGAAACAGTGGAAACAGTGTCAGACTTTATTTTTCTGGGCTCCAGAATCACTGCAGATGGTGATTGCAGCTATGAAATTAAAAGACGCTTATTCCTTGGAAGGAAAGTTACGACCAACCTAGATAGTATATTCAAAAGCAGAGACATTACTTTGCCAACTAAGGTCTGTCTAGCCAAGGCTATGGTTTTTCCAGTGGTCATGTATGGATATGAGAGTTGGACTGTGAAGAAAGCTGAGCGCCGAAGAGTTGATGCTTTTGAACTATGGTGTTGGAGAAGACTCTTGAGAGTCCCTTGGACTGCAAGGAGATCTAACCAGTCCATTCTAAAGGAGATCAGTCCTGGGTGTTCATTGGAAGGAATGATGCTAAAGCTGAAACTCCAGTACTTTGGCCACCTCATGGGAAGAGTTGACTCATTGGAAAAGGCTCTGATGCTGGGAGGGATTGGGGGCAGGAGGAGAAGGGGACGACAGAGGATGAGATGCCTGGATGGCATTACCGACTCGATGGACATGAGTTTGGGTGAATTCCGGAAGTTGGTGATAGACAGGGAGGCCTGGCATGGTGCGATTCATGGGGTCGCAAAGAGTCGGACACGACTGAGTGACTGAACTGAACTGACCCATGGTTTGACACAGTCATATCTACTACTTGAAAATGCAAAGCACTTGTGAAAAAACATGGCAGAGGGGCACCGGTACCATCAGCCCAAGGCCCACAAAGCATGGTTCCTAGTGCCTGATTGCCAATAACTGTTCATCTCTGCCACCTCCACCCAGAGGCTGCTTGTAGAATGTTAGCTCTGAAGGGAACATAGGGACTTAGGGCCATTTTCTAGGTCACCTCCTTCACTTTTAAAGATGAGAAGAGAGAGGCCCAGGAGTTAAAGTGACTTATTAAGGTCATGGCTGGTCAGTGGCTGAGCTGGTAGAGGAACGCGTGTCTTCCATGGAGTACAGTCCCAGAGTGCAGTGTGCGTTGTTCCTCCAGAGTCATGTTTCAACTCCTAGTCTACTACACTTTCTGGGGAAACAATGGAAACAGTGAGAGACTTTATTTTGGGGGACTCCAAAATCACTGCAGATGGTGATTGCAGCCATGAAATTAAAAGACACTTACTCCTTGGAAGGAAAGTTATGACCAACTAGACAGCATGTTAAAAAGCAGAAACATTACTCTGTCAACAAAGGTCCGTCTAGTCAAGGCTATGGTTTTTCCAGTGGTCATGTGTGGATGTGAGAGTTGGACTATAAAGAAAGCTGAGTGCCGAAGAATTGATGCTTTTGAACTGTGGTGCTGGAGAAGACTCTTGAGAGTCCCTTGGACTGCAAGGAGATCCAACCAGTCCATCCTAAAGGAGATCAGTCCTGGGTGTTCATTGGAAGGACTGATGTTGAAACTGAAACTCCAGTACTTTGGCCACCTGATGCGAAGAGCTGACTCATTTGAAAAGACCCTGATGCAGGGAAAGATTGAGGGTGGGAGGAGAAGGGGACGACAGAGGATGAGATGGTTGGATGGCATTATCGACTCAATGGACATGGGTTTGGGTGAACTCCGGGAGTTGGTGATGGACAGGGAGGCCTGGGGTGCTGCAGTTCATGGGGTCGCAAAGAATTGGACATGACTGAGCGACTGAACTGAACTGATTCAGCCTTCAGCACTTAATTGTTCTCCAGTTTCTCTGACTCCAGTTGTCCTCTATCCTCTCAAGCTCTGCAGGCCTTTTGTGGAGAGGGTGTATCTTTGAGACATTTTGAAAATTCCCTTTCCAGCAAAAGATTAACCAAAGGATTGATCATTACTGTTATAAAGCATTTCCAGAGAACTATTAATAGAGAGCTCTGCTACACAGACCTGTATAGAGAATGGATTCAATTATAAAAATTCTGACAAACGTGCAACTTCTTAGCATTCCAACTGTTGTTTGAAATCAGAAGAAGCATGATTTTAGCCTCATATCATGGGGAATCTTAGGAATGAATGAGGGTGGACAGTGGTACCTTGACCTGGGTAGGCGAAGCGTTCACAGTGGCCTTAGATAAGGGCAAGGACCAAGTGTGATATTTAGCAAACAGATTATTTTCTAGTTTTATGTCCCTGGATGTGTTCCAGTGTCTCCTAGTTTACAGTTTATGGCAACTTGAATAGAATTTGTATCCTACTGTTGTGTGAAAATTGTATTAATCTTAATTATGTTGAATTGGTTCACAGTGCTTTTTAGGTCTGCTATATCCTTCTACCTCTCTGTATACTCATTCTATTAATTTTTGAGAGTTTGGTATTGAAACACCAACTAAAAATCAGTTCAGGTAATTGGGCTTCCATTGCTTAGTCCAGTCTCTTCCTTTCCTTCACGTCTCTTCCTGTCAACTCCATGGCTGAGTGGAGTGGTGTGCTGTGTCTGCAGTGATCTGCCAGGGCATCTACAGGCAAAAACAAATAAGAACATAAATAAAAGTTGTTGTTTCAAGAGGTTCTTTCAGAATGTAGCCCCAGATGTCTGCTGTTGTCTTCTTTGTTTTGCTGGGTGGGTTTTCTGTCTCTGCATGTCTAGCTTGATGGATAATCTTTCCAGTGTGGAAGAATAGTTCAGACTGGAAACAACAGGATCATAAGCATTAGAAAAGCTTGAAGAATTTATTTTTCATACCTGCTGCAATGTGTTAATGACCAAAGGTTACACAAAACACCTAGTACGTGAATCTCCTGATACAGAAAGTTACCAAAAATGCTTCATGCCATTTTCCATTGCTATTCCAAGACCACATCTGTTTGGAACTGAACCGTAGCATGTGTGCTGGGGAACCTGTATGAAATTAACTTTTATAGCTGCCTTTACAAGCAGGATCTTTTATTGTCTACAACTTGGCTGGGATTCAGGAAGTTCCCAAAATGATTTATTGTCATGTGTGCCTATTCTATGGCGGCTGATGAAACTGATATATTATTGAACATATGCAGTCATTCTGGCTAGAGACAACAGATCATCTAAGCCTTTTATCCAAAAAGATCGAAGAATTCACATTGTGGAAGAGGAAAAAAAAAAGTTGAGTATTTTGTTTTAAGTGAAATAATTACTTGCAGGAGCAAAACATTTGTTACTAATCTTATAGTTCTGTTTGTCAACATAGTGAAAACATTATAATCTAGAATATTTTAATGAACTAAATATTAAGGAATATTTCCCCAATAAATGTTGGATCATATTCTTACAATATCTGGGATAGTTAGTTCTGTTTATTCGACCATGATATTAGGAACAAAAGATCATGAATTTAAACCTCTTTTGTGTTACTTAATGAAAAAAAACATTCAAACCCTCTCTTCTAGTTTAACAGAGGGGCCTCTTTGTCCAACCAGTGATCTTTCATATGGTTGCAAGAGGAATTTGGTGGAATGGTGGATGATAACAACAGAATCTCTCTTTTCTAGTTGAAAACCTCAAGAGCATGTTTTTCTGTTGATGAATCAAAACTTTTATACGTGAAAGACAGCACCATTAGCTAATCAACAACAAGAACAACATTGTACTTAATTACATTCGAATACAGGAAAGAGAAAGATTGAATGTAATTCTAGGATCTGCATTTATAGCATATAAAATATTTAATCCTGTGGCAAAATCTGGAGTTTCTGGATTCAGTATGTACTCTCTCAGCCAGATAGCTAACTGACACATTCATATTTCAATTGGAAATGGATAGTCAAAGATCTGGGAGTTTCAGATGGATTTGGAAACGAAGCCACAAGACTGTGGATCATATAAGGCTGTGTTAATCAGTGAGAAGATTTAGATGCAGTTTTCTAGTTACAGTGTCAGTTGGAAACATTTGATTTACAGTGTCAGTGGAAAACAAACAAATCCCTAGGTATTATATAAACACTGTCTACAGAGCCATTTATAAGACAAAGGTGGGGGAAGTTACTCCAGATGGAATGAGAGACAGCTGTTTCTTTTCCTCTTGACAATGTGGATGCCCACTTTTTTGGAATGGAATTTGGATGCTGGTTTTGGGACTTTGTCTGGTCAACCAACATTAATCCTCTTTCTTCCCAGAGCATTTATTTTTCCTTTTAAATGGAAGTGATTCATGTAGTTACCACCTTACTCATCATCATAAAAAATATAGCTATCAACAGATGTCATTATCCTTCTACAAATAGAAAAATAGACACTGAATTTAAGGGATCTAGCTGCATTGATTGGCTTCCCTGGTGGCTCAGAGGTTAAAGCGTCTGCCTCTAATGTGGGAGACCCAGGTTCGATCCCTGGGTCGGGAAGATCCCCTGGAGAAGGAAATGGCAATCCACTCCAGTATTCTTGCCTGGAGAATCCCACGGACGGAGAAGCCTAGTAGGTTACAGTCCACGGGGTCGCAAAGAGTCGGACACGACTGAGCGACTGAACTGAACTGAGCAGCATTGATTACAAAACTAATCCCTAAAATTCTGACATGATGTTTCTGTGTACGAGCTCACCGTGGAACCAGAATGAGTGCTAGTTGAGTTTAAGTGCCTTGCTCATATTCAGTTTGCTTTCCCTCACTTTAATCTGTTAGGCTTGATAATTTGACAGAGTTACGCATTAAAAAATTTATTTCCAAGACAGGTTAGTTAGCTTCACATACTGAAATGATCTTTCATAACTGTGGACAGTTGCTAAGTGTCAGAACAATAGGATCCTTTACCAAAATGGGCCATACACTGCATACTCTTGAGGCTTGGCTCAAACAGCACAGTGCTCATCTTATTTTGGGGCACATCGTCTTGCTTCTGAAGAAGGACAGCACATTTTCAAGGGACTTGGAAACAGTTGAATGTGGGTAATGTTAATTTGGTGTAAAACTTCGAGTGGCATATTACTAATGCCTAAGAACAAAGCAATTGAGGATCTGGTAACTAATTACTAACAGCACTGTCACTATTTTATGTAAGTGTGAACAAGAATCATATGTTTCTGATAGTTCATCCTTGTTGATGTACTCAGTGTTGCTGGTAAAAGTGTGATAATGAGCAGCTAGTTGATTGCTGAGAATTGCAATAGACTGATAGCAGTATTTTGAATCCATGCCCAAAGGCCCTGGGGGCAGTGGACATTCTTTAAATAAGCGGAACAATTTAGTAGTTGTTGTGATTTAAAGGCACTATGACAGACTTGAATTAGGAGACCTTGCCATAATCATCTGTGGCTAATGACACTGATTTGGTGTTGCAGGAAGCTGTGGAGACTACCAATTGAAGCTGTCTAGACTCCACAGTGTGGCTCTGCTTTCCCTGGGAGCTCTGGGTCCTGCCGTGGAAAGAGAAGGAATAGATACTGGTAAGTGCGGGCAACTGCATTAATTCAGGGGTTCCAGGAAGAGCCGGGTGTGTTAATACTTATTCAAGATCTGTAGGCAGCTGTGGATACTTGGTTTCCTTGCTTATTTGTTTAAAAAGCTTTTATTAGAGAATCTTGAGATGATTTATCTAATACTCATGTTGGGACAAAAAGGACCCACTCCCCAAACTGAATGATTATGGATTGAAAGACACTCAGATCAGAGGCTAGGCTTAACATATAAGGGATGCTGAAGATATAAAGGCAGAGTAATTGGAAGGAAAGAACTTAGACTCACAGAATCTTAGAGAGTGGAGCTAGAAGGGATCTAAAGGTTTTATCTCCTCTTTTAGTGAATGATGAAACTGAAGCCCAATGACAATAAGATCTAGTAGTGGGAGAGTAAGATTTAGAATCAGCCACCTAGCTCCCAGTTCAGTATTCTCTCTAGTACATCATTTCCTAAAGAAAATCTAACTCTTCATCCTCTAAGCCCACTCTTATCTTGGAAGCATCCAACTATAATTTAATCATTGGGTAGATCTCTCTCTGGGGCTTCTCAGGTGGCTAAAGAATCCACATGCCAACGAAGGAGACGGGGGTTTATCCCTCGGTCAAGAAGATCCCCTGGAGAAGGAAATGGCAACCCACTCCAGGATCTTGCCTGGGAAATCCCATGGACAGTGGAGCCTGGCGGGCTACAGTCCATGGGCTTGCAAAAGAGTCGGACATGACTTAGTGATTAAAACAACAGCACAGATCTCTCTGGATAACTGGTCTTGTGCCAGGCACATGTCATTCCTCATTGTAAATTAGTAAACTTACACTCTGGTAGGAATGTTTCATGCGCCTCTGGGAAGCTTGACGCGTGTCACTTCCTAGGGACACTGGACTGGGGATCAGGAAATCTTGGCTCCTGTGTTGTTTCTCTCAAGTCAGTTAACCTCTCAGGTCCTTTCTCTTATTTGTAAAGTTAGGAGAATGATAGAGGGATCTCTAAAGCCGCCTCAGCTCCAACTTGAGAAGACTCTATTTAAACATTGTCTCTATTGAAGAAGAAACAATGAGGGCTATTTCCTGGACAGGATGATGGCTGTCTTTTTATATGCAAATACGAATTGTGAGTTCCAAAAGGGAGGGTGGATGTGAACTGCTGGTGAAAGAGTGTGGGCCCAGGTGGCTTGACAACACTAGCAAGCAAGGTTGGGAAAGACCGAAGACTTTTAATATGAAAGGAATGACCAATGAGGCTGGAAAACAAGATTGAGGAATTGCTGATTGTAGAAACCAGCTCTTTGAGCTTCTCTAAGTGTTGTTTTCCAATAATGTCATAGGAACAGCATTGTTCTATGATCCACACAAGTTTTAAAAATATTGGGGCAGCAAAATTAACTTGGTTTCTTTATGGAGACCTCTCAGTACTTTTAACATGACACAGTTCAGTTCAGTCATGCGACCCCATGGACTGTAGCTTGCTAGGCCTCCCTGTCCATCACCAACTCCCAGAGTTCACCCAAACCCGTGTCCATTGAGTCGGTGATGCCATCCAACCGTCTCATCCTCTGACGTCCCCTTCTCCTCCCGCTCTCAGTCTTTCCCAGCATCAGGGTCTTTTCAAACAAGTCTTCGCTTCAGGTGGCCAAAGTATTAGAGTTTCAGTTTCAACATCAGTCCTTCCAATGAATATTCAGGACTGATCTCCTTTAGGATGGATTGGTTGGATCTCCTTGCAGTCCAAGAGACTCTCAAGAGTCTTCTCCAGCACCACAGTTCAAAAGCATCAATTCTTCGGCATTCAGCTTTCTTTATAGTCCAATTCTCACATCGAAACATGACTCATGGAAAAACCATAGCCTTTACTAGACGGACCTTTGTTGGCAAAGTAATGTCTCTGCTTTTGAATATGCTGTCTAGGTTGGTCATAACTTTCCTTCCAAGGAGTAAGCAGCTTTTAATTTCATGGCTACAGTCACCATCTGCAGTGATTTTGGAGTCCCCCAAAATAAAGTCTCTCACTGTTTCCACTCTTTCCCCATCTATTTGCCATGAAGTGATGGGACCAGATGCCATGATCTTCGTTTTCTGAATGTTGAACTTTAAGCCAATTTTTTCACTCTCCTCTTTCACTTTCATCAAGAGGCTCTTAGACGTTCTTCTTCTCTTTCTGCCATAAGGGTGGCATTATCTGCATATCTGAGGTTATTAATATTTCTCCCAGCAATCTTGATTCTAGCTTGTACTTCATCAAGCCAAGCTTTTCTCATAATATACTCTGCATATAAGTTNTTTATTGTGATCCACACAGTCAAAGGCTTTGGCATAGTCAATAAAGCAGAAGTAGATGTTTTTCTGGAACTCTCTTGCTTTTTCCATGATCCAGCGGATGTTGGCAATTTGATCTCTGGTTCCTCTGCCTTTTCTAAAGCCAGCTTGAACATCAGGGAGTTCATGGTTCACGTATTGCTGAAGCCTGGCTTGGAGAATTTTGAGCATTACTTTACTAGCATGTGAGATGAGTGCAATTGTGTGGTAGTTTGAGCATTCTTTGGCATTGCCTTTCTTTGGGATTGGAGTGAAAACTGACCTTTTCCAGTCCTGTGGCCACTGCTGAGTTTTCCAGATTTGCTGGCATATTGAGTGCAGCACTTTCACAGCATCATCTTTTAGGATTTGAAATAGCTCCACTGGAATTCCATCACCTCCACTAGCTTTGTTCATAGTGATGCTTTCTAAGGCCCACTTGACTTCACATTCCAGGATGTCTGGCTCTAGGTGAGTGATCATATCATCGTGATTATCTGGGTTGTGAAGCTCTTTTTTGAACAGTTCTTCTGTGTATTCTTGCCACCTCTTCTAAATATCTTCTGCTTCTATTAGGTCCATACCATTTCTGTCCTTTATTGACACAATGCTTCACGAATGTCCAAGGTACAGAATTTCCCAGATTCATTTGGCCACAGACCACACATTTCCAGGGGAAATTCTGTCCTAGAACACACCTGGAGAGAAGGGAGAAGACAGTTCAGGGTGTGCTTTAGACCCTCTTGAGGGATGTGGGGGAGAGTTGAAAGGTGAGAACCCAGCACACAAGCAGTACTGCATCTGGCTGAGAGCAGGTGTGAGACTGCAACTCCAACTGTAAGCTGGTGGGGATCTGCCAGAGAAATCAGGACCTTGAAGGGAAGGCCCAGGATAAAGTCCCTGCCTTCTCAAAGGAGGGAGTGTGCGCAGAAGAACTCCCAGGCAATCTGATGCTTTCAGTTGGACCAAACCAGTTGCAATACTTGAGCTTCCCTGGTGGCTCAGACAGCAAAGCATCTGCTCGCAGTGCAGGAGCGTGATGAGACTCGGGGTCAGTTCCTGGGCGGCGAAGAGAAGGGAATGACTCCCCACTCCAGTATCCTTGCCTGGAGGATTCCGTGGACAGGAATTCTGGCGGGCTACAGTCCATGGGGTCACTAAGTGTTGGACACGACTGAGCAGCTAACACTTTCACTTCACTTTCAGTTGTGATACTTACATAGCTTCTAGTTATATCCAGGCTTATGAATGGTATACACAACAGAATATCCTCATTCTGAAGCAAAGATTAATTTAGAAAAATTTTTTAATTTATTTTATTTACTCATTTATTTATTGTTGGCGGTACTGGGTCTTCGTTGCTGTACACGGGCTTTCTCTAGGTTTGGAGAGCAGGAGCTGCTCTCTAGCTGCAGTGCTCAGGCTTCTCATTGTGATGGCTTCTCTTGTTGCAGAGCATGGGCTGTCGGGAGGGCTTCAGTAGCTGGACCACATGGACCTGGTAGTGACGGCACAGGGGCTTAGTTGCCCTGAGGCGTGTGGGACCTTCCCGGACCAGGGGTTGAACCTGTGTCCCTTGCATTGCAAGGCAGATTCTTAACCACTGGAGCACCAGGGAAGCCCAAAGATTATTTTTTTATACAGTTGTTTGGGGGCAAAGATTAATTTTGCCGTGAACAGTAAGTAAAAGAGCAGGTTAGATCCCCGAACAGGTCTTGGATAAAGAATGTAGAATCTCATTTCTGTAAAGATCCAGAGTTTTTTCACTGGAGGTCCATGGATAGGTATCAGAGGATCAGTGGATGCATGTGCGCAGTTTCGTGGGGATGTGTACACCTGCTATTTGGGAACAGTGTGAATGGCGTGTGTACTTAGTAGTACTGACTCTTTGCAACCCCATGGACACAGTGGGATTCTCCCAGCAAAAATACTGGAGTGGGTTGCCATTTCCTCCTCCAGGGCATCTTCCTGACCCAGGATTCCAACCTGAGTCGCCTGAGTCTCCTGCATTGCAGACGGATTCTTTACCACTGAGCCACCTGGAAAGCCTCAGTGGGAATGGCTTTCATCAAATTCTTAAATCAGTCTCTAATCTCAAAAGCAGTTAGCAGTGCCTCCCTGAGGCCCATTTTACAGGAGAGGAAACTGAGGCTTAGAGAGGTGAAATAGTTTGCTAGATATCAGCATATTGTTTTTATATTTGGTTCTGACAGTGAGGTTCCCTGAGAGCTGGTAAGCTGTAGGTGGAAGGGAAAATCCACTGGGGAAACCTTAACCACTAGCGTAGGGGTTGCTGTGGCCCCTAGACCAAAGTAAGCTTTGAAATATATGTTACATTTCCCGTTTTACAGGCAGAACACAGACAATGCAAATTGTTAAGAGTGACCTACAACTTGAACATTTGCATAGAAACCCTGAGTCTTGACTCCCATAAGAAATTACTCATAATTAATTTGTTACATCTAAAAAGGCACCCCCAAAACAAAAATGAATTTTGGTTTTTAACATGTGATAATCATGAAAGGTTTTCTCTGTGTTCAGTATCACACTGTGTTTTTGCCTTGAATATCACAAAGATTTTGAAATCAAAAGGGTTTTAATTTTACCTTTTAGAAACATGGTATAATTTATCTGCATGATTGCATTTTAATTAGCACTCCCATTGCCTACTTAAACATGCAAAGATATAAAAACGAGCCAACCAAATAGGAAGACATATAGCCAAGGTGTTTGCTACAGTCTGTTATGAGCATTGCCTTGGGATAAACCCCGTACCAGACTCAAGTTTAATAGTGTGAACTGGTTCAAAATAAACCCATTTGTATGCATTGTATTTTACATAAGGGTTAAGCTGCCTTAGTGATTGTTAATAATTATGGATCCTTGCATAGCTCTGAGAATCGCCAAACATTCTTTGGGAGTAAATCAGCCAGTCCCACAATTTCAAAACAAATGTGTAAAGGATTTTATAGAGGGCATTTTTTACACAAGTCTTGGGTGGTCAGGTGATGACCCTTGAAAACCTAAAACCACATCAGAGTTCTGTCCGTGTGCACGATGTTGTGGGCCGGAAGGGCAGGGTGAAGGATGTAAACCGCAGGAATGGGCTTAATTTTAGAGGGAGGTTTTAATTCTCTTTATAAAACAATACGGGACTTCCCTGATGGCTCAGCAGTAAAGAATCTGCCTGCCAGTGCAGGAGATGCAGTTTTTATCCCTGGGTTGGAAAGTTTTCCTGGAGGAGGAAATGGCAACCCACTCCAGTGTTCTTGCCTGGGAAATCCCATGGAGAGAGGACCCTGGCGGGCTGCAGTCCCTGGGGTTGCAAAAGAGTCGGACACAACATAGAGATAAGAACACCACCAGCATAGCACGGTATGAGGCTGGTTGATTGTGTCTGCTGCTGTCTGGGAGCCTCAATGTTCCAAATTCTGAACTAGGTTGTTAAAATCGGAAATAAAGGTGAAGTAAAGAGAGTTTCACTTTCTGGAGCGAACCTTGGAATCCCTAGCTTCCAACATGTAAGACATTTTTGTGTTGAGCAAATTGGTCCTGATTTCTTCACCCTTTTCAGCAGTGGCCATAGGTGGCCAGCTGAACTGTAGCTCAGGCTAGTGGTCATATCCCCATAATTATCCACTAGCAATCAGCTTTCAAAATTAGATTGACAATTGGTTTTGCTCAATAAAATGAAATATTTATTGTTGCATGGCTTGCTCAGCTTCTAGCTAGTCAGCTAAAACTATAATCCGTTTGGAATGAAATGCTTAAATCCTCCTCTTAAGTCACACTGTGACTAGAAACCTCTGAAGAAAAATTTGGTATCTATACAGCTTTGAAAGAAAACCAAAAGCAAACTTAGAACTTGTAGCTTTAAACTGACACCAGTTCTTCAGCAGCGCTGGGATCATTCTCTTGCGACATTTCATTGAATAGAACTGGTCATGGGACAGAACTATTGTTTTTGGTGGAATTCAAAATTGTGCTTCTCACAGAACATGTTTCCATCTTTGTTATAATAATTTTATGATTTCCACTGGAAATAATCTTGTAATGATATTTCGGTTAAGAGTTTTAAATATCCTGAACATTCTGGGCTGCTGCTGCTGCTAAGTCGCTTCAGTTGTGTCCGACTCTGTGCGACCCCATAGACGGCAGCCCACCAGGTTCCCCCATCCCTGGGATTCTCCCGGCAAGAACACTGGAGTGGGTTGCCATTTCCTTCTCCAATGCATGAAAGTGAAAAGTGAAAGTGCAGTCGCTCAGTCGTGTCGGACCCTCAGCGACCCCATGGACGGCTTCCAGGCTCTTCTGTCCATGGGATTTTCCAGCAAGAGTGCTGGAGTGGGGTGCCATTGCCTTCTGGGCTAGAGGCACCAGAAAGACTTGACCTCTGAACTCCTAATGCCTAAACAATGCACCTCCAGCTCAATAACTGACATCGCTGATGGCAAGGGCCCCCAGTGATGACTTACTTTCCTGTCCCATCAAATTCCTCATAAGACGAAGGAGGGTCCGTGGACAACAAAACCAGGGTGACAAACCAGAATCTTTATCTGTCTGGACTCTTCACCACGAGGCTGACAAATGAGAGTGGAAGCACAGGCTTCCTGCCCTTTCCCTCTAAGCCCATGAAGCCTTCCCTGGCCAACGG
>SJYT01066787.1:0-13278 GCA_006410635.1 Cephalophus harveyi | reverse complement strand
ACTGGAGGCCGACAGGTGGAGCAGACTCTTCTGAGCTCCTCTGCAGGAACACATTTTCATCTTGTCCCAGTGTCAGCCAGCGCGGGCTGAGGAGTTCCTGGCAGAGTCCTCCCAGTTCCCGCAGTCTGACGGCGTGCTCGGAGACAGAGTGCCAGGTGTGGCCTGCAGTCTGACCTGTGGGGACCTCTAGGACTTTGTCCATGCTCAGTCTCTGCCTGCTCTTTCTTTCTTGCTGGTGAACCCCCAGGTCCCCCAAACTTGGTGGTGCCTCTTGGATGAAGGGTGAAGAAAGTAGTTTGTAAGACCCAGACAAAATGTCTCGTACATACCTACGAACCACTCATCGAGATCTCCTTCGTTTAAAAATCTTTGTAGGTCTTTTTGTTGTTGTTCAGTCGCTCAGTCATATCTGATTCTTTGCAATCCTGTGGACTGCAGCACGCCAGGCTCCCCCGTCCTTCACTATCTTCTGGAGTTTGCTCAAACTCATGTCCACTCTGGAGCTGGACCGTCCAACCATCCAACCATCCCATCTTCTGTCACCCCCTTCTCCTCCTGCCCTCAGTCTTTCCCAGCACCAGGGTCTTTTCCAGTGAGTTTCCTTTGCATTAGATGGCCAAAGTATTGGAGCTTCAGCATCAGTCCTTCCAATGAATATTCAAGGTTGATTTCCTTTCGGATTGACTGGTTTGATCTTTCCTTGATAGTTCTTTGCTTCCCATTTACTATATTCTCTTAAAATCTGGGTTGGGTCGACAAGAATTTGTGTGATCTTACTAAGATGCTTGCTGTGAGATAATAGAAAATGTATATATATTAGTCTCTGCCCGCAGTTCCTGGTACAGAGTTTCCAAAACACTCTTGTCGTTTCCTGAGTGATAAGAGAACGGGGAGCATCTTTTGCTTTCATATTTGGTCTTTGACTCCGGTTCCTGGCACAGAGTTCCTAAGTCTCTTGGAGTTTCCTGGGTGTTCACAGTATTTTTTTTGTTGTTGTTCTAATGGGAGGACTCTTGATGGGCTGCTGAATAGGGACTAGTCACCAGAAAAACAAGGCCTTGATAAGAAGCTGCAAATTTTCAGCCCCATGCCCTCAGTTCTCCAGAGAGGGGAGAGGAGCTGCAAATGGAGCTAATGATTGATCATCCCTATATGAGAAAGCCTCCATAAAATTCCTTAGAGTGCAAGGTTCAGAGAACTTCCAGCTTGGTGAACATGTGAAGGTATTTTGTGTGTGTGTGTGTGTGTGTGTGTGTGTGTGGTGCTCAGGGAAAAGGATGGAAACTTGGTGCCCGTTCCCGAATATTTTGCTCTATGCATCTCTTTCATCTGGATGTTCATTCCTGTCCTTTATCATCCTTTCATCATAAACTGGTAAAGTAGGCTCTTGAATTCTGGGAGCTGCACTAGTCAATTAATCAAATCTGAAGAGGGGATTATGGGAACCTCTGATTTATAGCTAGTGGGTCAGAAGCACAAGTGACATTGCGATTGGCACTTGAAGGGGGGTAGGGAGAACCAGCTGTGTGGGACCGAGCCCTTCACCGGTGGCATCTGACAGTGTGAGAATGTCAGAATTGAGTGAAGTTGCAGGACACCCAGCTGGTGTTGCAGAGCTGCTCGGTGTGCGAAAAAAACCACACATCTGGTGTCAGAGTGTTGTGAGCGTGGTAGTCGTGTGAGAGTAAAGGAGAAGCACAGGAGGAGAAGTATAGGCTTGCTTTCCCCCTATATTCTCTGAGTTTCAGTTTCTTCATCAGTAAAATTAGAATAGTTCCGTGGTTCTCAAATGTGGTCGCCAGACCAGCAGCATCAGCTTGTCTGGGAACGCATTAGAAATGCAAATTCTCAAACCCCAACTGAGACAGAACCAGTCCCCTGGGTGGGGCCCAGGCGTCTGCATGGTTTCAATGAGGCCCGCAAGAGACGCTGGTGCACATTCAACCCCTGAATGGTGTTCCTAGCATGGGCATATGTATGCTTCTTCAATTCAGCTCATCAAGCCAGTACAAACCCAAAGCCCTACAGACACATGATAACATTTCCAGAGTGAGACTTGTCAAGTGTATCAGCTGCCAGCATCCTTGCTGATATATAAATGAAGAATTATAATCATGCGATGAAAACTCTAGAAAGGTGAACTAGCTTGGCAGGTTGAAAGCCTTAAGCCTTTCTGTTCAGAAATCTCTCTCTTGCTTCGGTGGAATTGAGATGGTTTCACAGGACGGTGATAAGCATTCATCTCCTGGTGGATGACTCTGGGCAAAATCAACTCGGGTGTGCACATTTGCTTGCTCCGAAAAAGAGAACTGAAAGTTTTTTTTTTTCCTTAGCCAAGCATCAGTTCTTTGTTTGATAAAGAGGCCTTGAGAACACTAATAAATGCTGTGCAGCTTCGTCTGTTTAAACAACTGCGATGTTATGTCTCAAGGCTGGGAAGACAGGCCCTTCTGAAGTGAAGTTCTGACTCCAGGCACCCGAGCGTATGTGATTTCTGCTGTCTCTTAGGCGCCCCCTCCCTCCCTCCTCCTTGCTTGTATAACTCTGACTTATCTTCTGGGACTCAGTGCAGTCTCTTCCCGGGCATCTTCCTGAACATCCACCACTGTGTTAGGAGCCCCTCTTTACTGACCCCAGACCTGATCTTTATCGTAGCCGTCAGCACAGCGTCGTCACTGCTGCTGACCCATCCATTTCCCCAGCTCAACATGCTGCAGGAGGACAGGGACTGTCTCGCTCCTTATTCGTTTCATCCCCGGGATCTAGCATGGTGCCTGGCATGTCGAGAGCATCAGTCATCTTTATTTATGGAGACTGGCTCCATGTCTCCTGGCCACCCTCCATCAGATTGTCTGTGTCTTTTATTCCCCCATTTGTTTATACATCTATCAGTCAACTATCTATTGTCCAAAGAGCAGATGTGGCCCAAAGATAAGACATGGGGCTGGTTGCCGTCGGGGATTAGGAAGGGAGCCCAATGCCCATTGTCTTCAAGGGCCTGAGACCCTGGTGGCATTCCTGCCCTCTTTTTGTTTGTTTCTGCAGCTCAGGTGCAGAGGCTCAGTCACAGCACACTGTAGTCTCTTCTAGAAGGCCCATCTCTTGACTGATGGGATGTTTTTGTTTTTCCCATTCCCTGCCCCCATCTTCGTCCTCTCCATAGGCCATCAGTATAATGTGTTTATATGTCTTTACTTTATTTGCGTGTATTCTTGTAAAACATGTATTTCTGTTTTGTGAACATGTGTTCTACGTTTACGTAAATGGCACATAAGAAACCTCACTGTGCTTCTTATGTTTTCTGTTTGGCGTGTTAACAGGCAGTCTCCTTGCTCTGGGCATCATCCCTGTTTCACTCATCTGTTCCCCCAGTGACTGCCTCCCACTCCCCACTCCCACCAACACCCTGGTGAAAAACACGTCCCCTTGTTGATGAGAATAAGAGGAGAATCCCCGAGAATAAGAGGAGAATCCCCGAGAATCTGTGGCACAGATGCCCTAGGACTCAGGGGCAGGTTTGCTGGGTCACAGTGTGTATATATATGTCCTTGCTTTGTCTGAGTACTGCCAGACTCTCTCCAGAATGACTACCTGGATTTGCAGGTTGGCTGGAGTTAATGATATATATATTCTAGATCATAGTCCCTTGTTCGTTTTAACATTGCAAATATCTTCTTTCAAAAAGTTGTTTGTTACCTTTGTCCATGACATCCTTTGCTTTAAAAAAGTCACTTTTTTCTTCTACAAAATGTATTACAAAGACTAGTTTTGAATAGCCCTAAATGGGGTCGCAAAGAGTTGGACACGACTGAGTGACTGAACTGAACTGAACTGAAATGATCCTTTAATTATGAACAAAAGTGGGTAGCTTTTCACCCT
This sequence comes from Cephalophus harveyi, assembly GCA_006410635.1. Lineage (NCBI taxonomy): Eukaryota > Metazoa > Chordata > Mammalia > Artiodactyla > Bovidae > Cephalophus > Cephalophus harveyi. The sequence continues at coordinate 9,399 of SJYT01066787.1, read as the reverse complement.
AACACAAACTTACTATGTTTTCAAACGTAGCCATGGATAGCATCACCCAGATGTGGACCTTAGCATGCCTGAACGAGATACTCGGTTGAGGTTTAATGCAGAGAAGTCCCAAAGTATTAACCGTAAAATTACCTAAAAGTTAGCGCCACATATTTTGCCTTGGCTGGCAGGTAGCTCATTAGTAGTAATTAATTCTGGGGTGGTGGTGGTGGTATATATTTAATAAAAATCAGAATTCCTTTGTATGTTAAGAGCCTTTATGATGTACCTTCAATAGTTTCAATCTCATCCACTCCTTCTAAGCTCTTCCCACTTCTATTTGATGGTAAGTCACATCAAATTCATGCTACAGGTCTCCTAAGCATGCTACCTGTGTGCATAGGCTGGTGTCCTGATGGACTTCTACCTGTACCCAAGCTATATCTCATCCATGAAACTCCATACTCACCCTGTCCCGTCCCAGGTGCTTTTATTGTATCAAGTGTGCACCTTAATTATTGCTTATATAGCGATGTCTCATATTTGCTGTGTGTCTGCCTGGTCTGGCTTCTTAAGGAAAGAACAGGGCATGTTCACTATGTATCAGCAATAGAATCTCAGACATATGGTGGAGACTCAGTAATTCTCTCCAAGATGAGAGGTTTGCTTTCTCGCCCATTATAGATTACCATCTAATAGCTTGGATCCTCACCCTTTTAAAAGATCAAGCAACTAATCTGAAGAGTAAATCCATACTACTGTGTTACTGGTTTAGTGTGTAAAACCTTCCACACGCTATTTACACCTTATGAGACAATTCCTGGAAACACAGGGCTCGTAATATACAGGAATAATGATGATGATGCCGGTAGCAACATGGTGGTTAGAAAGGGTGGGGGATATTTGGGGTCAGCCAGTCCTTCCAGTGTCACTCAAATGACTGCATTTCTATAAATATCGGTATTTAGGGATATGTTTGGTATGTTCACCAAAAAGTTGGCTTTTTCTTCTACACTTTACATTTGTAGGTTTCTCAGTAAAAGTGTATTAAGTATATTGCTCATAGAATTTCTGAGTAGTTATGCTGATATGGGTTAAATTTCATCATGTCAATGATACACTGATACTTTTTCACTCAGAGTAAGATGCATTTGATGATACGTTTTGTTGCCATAAGTTCAGTGTTAAAGAAGGTGGAAATATGGTTAAAGAGGATACAAAGGAATGTTTCTCCCAGGATGATACCCTCCTTGAGATCCTCAGTGGGATTTCCTTTCCTGACCTCTCTTTCCTGCCATGAACTTTAGTGAATGGATGCTCACTCCAGATTCAGAAATCACCTGGACAGGCTGGCCCCAGAGGCAAGATGCTATGGGCCACTGGGCCTTCAGGCAGCAATTTTCCTCCGTCTTGCTTTTACATTTCTTTGTGTGTGCTTGCTTTATTTTTCTTCTTTCAGTAGGATGATTTCACTATTGCCTCAGTTCACATGGTGGAGAACACAGACACACCCTGGTGTCTACCATTTAATTCCTGTTCCAGAGTCCTGGGATGTGTAATTCGAGATTCTCACTTTTCTGGAATGGGCCTGGTTCTTTCTGTTGTCCCAGTCAGCTTGACTTGGGCTAAAGGACCATACTGAACAGACATGGTGATTGGGATCTCCCTGTGGCCAGGGCAGGAGACTGGAGGGCAGTTCCAGAAAGGAGACTGGCACATACATTCTAGTAGGTGTCTTTGATCACAGCCATCTTTACATGAGGAGAGGTTTCCTAGGCGCAGCTGGTAAAGAATCCACCAGTGCAGAAGGTGCCAGAGGCGTGGGCTCCATCCCTGGGTCAGGAAGGTTCCCTGGAGAAGAGAATGGTTGCCCACTCCACTATTCCTGCCTGGAAAATTCCATCCCAGTCAGCTTGACTTGGGCTAAAGGACCATACTGAACAGACATGGTGATTGGGATCTCCCTGTGGCCAGGGCAGGAGATTGGAGGGCAGTTCCAGAAAGGAGACTGGCACATACATTCTAGTAGGTGTCTTTGATCACAGCCATCTTTATACGAGGAGAGGTTTCCTAGGTGCAGCTGGTAAAGAATCCACCAGTGCAGAAGGTGCCAGAGGCGTGGGTTCCATCCCTGGGTCAGGAAGATTTCCTGGAGAAGAGAATGCTTACCCACTCCACTATTCCTGCCTGGAAAATTCCCTGGACAGAGGAGCCTGCTGGGCTACAGTCCATGAGGTCTCAAAGAGCCGGACACGACTGAGCACACACTATATTACTTCCGAGTCTCTAACCTAAGGCCCACTTTTAAGAAACAGACAATTCTTTTTCATCCCAACAGCAAGAAAGAAAAAAAAGAAAAGAAAGGAAAAAAAAGGACAGTAGGCGTTATGTGTTACGAATTCTGGTACTGTTATATCACACACACACACACACACACACGTCCATCGCACATGGTATGTACATATGTGTGCCCATATACAGAAATGCATTTCGTCAGACATACTATACTGCAAACATATGCTCTTTTGTGGATCCAGCATATGAGCTTTTCAACACACACCCCCCACACAAAAGTGTCCCAAGGAAAGCAAATAATTTCAGGTTATAGGACAGAGCAGAGATCTGTCATGAAAATAGTGTGCAACAAGCGTAGCGTTCTGCCCTCCAAGCAGCGCCTTGTGGGGAAAACATGCTAAAGTTTTGGGATTTTAATGAAAAGTATTCTCCACCCTCTGCCCACCCCACATTATTTGGTTATTTTCTCCAGTGGTTGTGTTGGAGCCCTGTGCCGGGACATGGTGGAGAGAATGTTAACAGTTCAGCTCTCTCAATTAAATGCCAGTGCTTTCTCTGTCCGGCACAGCAGGGCCTCTTCCTCACAGGCTGCTGAAGACATAACAATGCGCCTCTCATGTGAAGGTGGAATGGTTTGTTCATCAGCGGGCTTAAAAATCCTCCAGGCCACAATATCCCTCCTTGGGCACCAGCAGTAGAGGCTGGAGCCTGTCTCCCCTTCACACTTGGATGTGAATAAATTCTTATGTGACAGTAGTACATGTTAGCAGGACTCCCCTCTTCAAAGAGCAAAGGTGAAACCCAGGGGATCCAGGAAGCATACGGTGCACTGACTTAACTACACATACAAACGCTCCCTCAGTCTCTAGCTTTTCCCTGCCCGTGAATGAAACGGCTCGCCCAAGAAACTGGGTGTGAGTGGAAGGGTTGCCACCACACCCCACATGCGCATGGAAGCTTTAGCAGTTGACTCGGCCCGCTAATCGGACATGTTTTGAGAACTCCTGAGGCTGGACCTCTGTGTAGGGAATGAGTGAAGCTGTTCAGTCATGTCTGACTCTTTGAGACCCCATGGACTGTAGCCCACCAAGCTCATCCATCATGGAATTTTCAAGGCAAGAGTACTGGAGTGGGTTGCCATTTCCTTCTCCAGGGGATCTTCCAGACCCAGAGATCGAACCCAGGTCTCCCGCCTTGCAGGTAGAGGCTTTACCGTCTGAGCCACCAGGGAATGTGTGGGGTGAGACCAGAAGCAATCTAACAGATATACATCCTCCACGTGGAGCTCACTGTGGAGTTGTAGACGTAATTGCAGAGGTGACCCCAGGTGATGCACGTGCCAGTGCAAGAGATACAAGAGACATGGTTTCAATCCCTGAAGCCGGAAGATCTCCTGGAGGAGAAAATGGCAACCCCCTCCCGTATTCTTGCCTGGAAAATTCCGTGGATCGAGGAGCCTGGAGGTCTCCAGTCCATGGAGTTGCAGAGTTGTACACGACTGAGTAGCAGAGGTGAAGTGTGAGCAGATTTAAGGGAAGCTGTGAGGCTGAGGATATTTAAGCACCAAAATGCTGTGTTCAGCCACAGTTCAGTGTAAGAAAGCAAAGAAGGAGAAGAGAATTGGGTTCTTTGAGATTCCTGGCTTTGCCTAATTGGATATGATGGGTGTGTTTGCCCAAGGGCAGCACCGAATGATTTAGGACAGGAAGTGGTGAATTCTGCTAAGAAAACAGAGGCAAATGAAGGGCCCTGAAGGGGTTGGCTTTTAAAACCCTGTTGAATTTCACTGTAAACTTTACAGTTTGAAGTTGTATCTCTTATTCAGTGGTTTTCAAACCAGGGGTGGTTTCGAAGGCTGCAAAGAGCCTGATTCAAAGAAGGGAAAACAGGGAGAATGGTGTGATCGAAGGCGGAAGAGCACTGAACAGCTATGTGAATGAATGGAGCTAACATCTTCAGCAAGGGGCGTGTTCTTCAGGTTTAGAGTGATCCTGGCTTACATGGTTGGATGGCATCATTGACTCAACGGACATGAGTTTGAGCAAACTCCGGGAGACAGTGAAGGACAGGGAAGCCTGGTATGTTGCAGCCCATGGGGCTCGCAATGAGTTGGACACGACTGCATGACTGAACCTGGGAATTTGGTAAAACTGTAAACAATCAAGTTCCCTTGCAGCTGAGCTTCATTAATGTTTTGTATTCTCACCATTGTCCCCTTGAAGCCTGTAGAAATTTATCTATAGGGTGTAGTCTTTTCTAGGTTGATCTTGGAGTGACAGGGAGAAAGGAAGTTTTGCATCCATTGTGTCCGTAGCACTGCTAGGGGCAGGAGAGAGATTCTGGAAGGTTAACCTCTCCATGCTCCTTAACACTCACCACACCTAGGAGAGGGCTCTTGAGCATCAAAACAAAACAAACCAGAAGACTTACTTAGAGCTAGTGCTGTCCCTTGAGGATGATGAAAAGAGCCATTTATAGCTGCTGTGATGACTGTTGCAGTACATGTGGGCCTAGGAAACAGGAAGAGGTGCCCCCCCCCATTATTTTGCAAGGGGCAAGGTCAAAGTCACATACTGTGAGAATGCCCTTTCCTCACATCAGATAACACTGTGATGTCTCCAGTGTTGTCTTGTCTAGGTGTTTTTCTTTTTGCAATTACTAAGGAAACCAGCTGGGGGTTAGCCAGAGTGCTTCTTGGTGGTGATTAAGATATTAAACTGGAACCGGGCACCCAATTTTTTTCCCCTTCCCAGAACTGGAGCTATCCCTTGCCACACTCATGCCCTCCTCACACTCCGCTTGTATCAGCTGAAGTTGAGCATCTGCAAGAAGCAAGAGTACAAGGGCACTTTGTCAGAGTCCTCAGCTGGTTGAAGGGCTGGACTTTTCAGAAGGAGCAAATGTTCCTCTTGGGAGACTTGAAGAAGAGGACTATGGCAAAGAAGGGGAATTGAAGAGAAAGTGAGAAATGTGTGAGGTGGAGCTTCAAGTTGGGATCTTCCGTTGCTTCAGGATGACCTCCTTCCCTTCTCAGCAAGAAGGAATAACTCAGACAAAGAAGTTCCCATTTCAGTTCCTGCTATGGCTATCCTGGTCTTTTCACAGTTAACTCATCCAGAAAATTTGTTAGAAAAGTAAGATGCCATTCCAATAGTAACAAAAACAACATAATATTTAGGAATTGATTTAACCAAGATTACATCAGACCTCCATGGGGAAAAGCTTTAATGCTCTAATAAAAGACAGAGAAAATTGTATCAATAAATATCATGTTCTTAGATGAACAACTTAATATTATAAAGGTTGTAATTCTCCCCAAATTAATTTATAATCTCAGTGCACTTTCAATCAGCAGTCTAGCTGGAATTTTGGGGAGGGATCTTAATAAATTTATAAAAGAAGAAAGATTCACAAATAGCTAAGAGAAGAATAAAAAAGAAATACAAAAGTAAAAAGGAGTACTTATATACTCAGATATTGAAACATTCAACAAAGCCATAGTAAGACAAATAATATTTACAAGTGGACATATAGAGCAAATGGAACAGAAGACTCGAAGGTGGACACAGACTCAAGTGAGAGAAGATATCTGCAATGTTTCAGAATGACAAAGGATGTAGCGAAAGCAATGTAGGTCTGCAAATCAACTCCAACAGAAAAACAAAAGTTATGAACAGGCATTTTAGGAAGGAGAAAAACCTAAAAGGAAATAAACATAGAGAAACACTCACATGTATCAATAAGCAGAGAAATGCAAATAACAATGAGATTTTTGCTTTCATGAACTTAGACTGGAAAACATTAGGAAAACAATGGCTGATGTCAGCTGATGATGGAGAATGAGAGTTGGGTTATCTAGGATTTCTCACACACCTCTGATTGAGTATAGATTGACTGGTAGCCATTTTAATGGGTAATGTGGCACTGCTTAGGTAAATTTAAAAAAAAGTGAAAAGTGGAAGGAAAGTCGCTCAGTCGTGTCCGACCCTTAGCATGGACTGCAGCCTACCAGGCTCCTCCATCCATGGGATTTTCCAGGCAAGAGTACTGGAGTGGGGTGCCATTAGGTAAATTAAACATTTACATAAACTGTAACCCAGATATTCTGTGACTAAATATATGCCTCCAGACTTCCCAGGGGTGCTAGTGGTAAAGAACCTGCCTGTCAATACAGGAGATGTAAGAGATGTGGGTCGGAGAAGGCAATGGCATCCCACTCCAGTACTCTTGCCTGGAAACTCCCATGGACAGAGGAGCCTGGTAGGCTGCAGTCCATGGGGTCGCAGAGTCAGACACGACTGAGCGATTTCACTTTCACTCTTCACTTTCATGCATTGGAGAAGGAAATGGCAACCCACTCCAGTGTTCTTGCCTGGAGAATCCCAGGGATGGCGGAGCCCAGTGGGCTGCCATCTGTGGGGTCGCACAGAGTCGGACACGACTGAAGCGACTTAGCAGCAGCAGCAGCAGCAAGAGATGTGGGTACGATCCCTGGGTTGGGAAGATGCCCTGGAGGAGGGCATAGCGACCTACTTCAGTGTTCTTGCCTGGAGAGTCCCATGGACAGAGGAGCCTGGCGGGCGACAGTCCATAGGGTTGCAAAGAGTCGGACACAACTAAAGCAACTTAGCAGGTATACATGCAGATATATATCCCAGAGACGTTTCCCCACTGCTCTGGACAGGGAAGCTGAGAGTTAGAGAGTGTCTGTCTGTCCCCAGGAGAATTATCAGGTAAAACATGGTGGACCTACATCATCTAAAAATACCATGTGGTGGTTAGAAGCAAATCTTTACCAGCTGAGCTACCAGGGAAGCCCCAATATAAACACAGATCCTCTCAAAAACATATTGTTGGTTGAAAAAAGTAAGAAACAGATAAAAGGCTCAGTGCAAATCATTTCTGTAAGTTACAAATATACGTCCACCAAAGAGCAATAAACACTTTGCTGGAGAGCACATGGACAAAAGGATGGATGTTAAACACATCGCCTGTGGGGAGGAGTTAATGGGGATGATGGTGACAAAGACGATAGACAAACAAAAAGCAGAAAGACAAGAGAAGGGCCCCATATGGACCAAAGAGGGAATTGTGCCTGGAACTACCAAGCATGATGATATCCATCAGCATTCCACATCTAAGGTTAAAAAAGGTTTCCCTGACCCACCAGTCAGGAATTCTTTTGCAAGCATCCGTCAGAGTTGGGTGATGACAGCCCTGGGAACAGATGACCACCATTACAGTCTTCAGAGGCAAAGAGAAAAGGGTCTGGAGACCACTCAGGTTATCCTGGGGGCAGAACCAAGGCCGCTCTTGCTTACTAAAAAAATCAGAATATAGAGGAAAGAACAGGGAAATGGGGGTCAGGGGGCCCACAGAGAAGAAAGAATTGAGAGCACCGAAGAACCATAGGCTTATGTAGGCTGGACACGGTGCTGTAGATACAGGCAAGCAGAGCATGGTCCCTGCCCTGGAGTTCCTGCCCTCCTTTCACTTTTCTGTCACACAAGACATGATCAGTTCCCAGTAGATCTGACCTGATGAAACCATCCTGACTGGATGCTCTTGAGTCCTGTCTAGACAGCAGGACATAGCCTGTGGGGGCCCATGTCCCAAGACAGAACCATCTAGAAGATGCAGGAAATGTTCCCCTGTCTGTGGAATTAGGTCTTCTCCTTCACACCCTCCTGTGAACATTTCAGAAACTTCTGAGGGCCTAGTCCGCTTAGAGTTATATTTAATTTTCCCTTAGGCACTCCATCTGTCTACACAGCAAGTCTTCTCTTTTCTTTCCTTGGAGATCTGGGGCCTACACACACCTCACATTCTTCAGCACTTCCCTCTTCTCTAAAATTCTTTTCTCTCAACATTTTCCTCCAGACCACACCTCCTCCTCTTCATACCCCATGTTCTACTGCAGCATGTAGGGGCCATGGCAACTGTGGTTTCCTTGTAACAGCACCCTTCATGACGCTTTTGACCTTGGGAAAGCTTGAGAAAACCAAGGCTTAATACCTAGTGTAGCCTAGAGATAGAACTCCAGGTAGTGTGAAAATGGGCCCTGTTTAGGGACAGGTAGAGGTAGTATGGAGACTACATCTACAGTTTGGACTCTTTTCTTCTGCTCTCCACCCTGCCAGCTTCACTGAACTATTGAAATGTAACTACATTGTCAAGTGCAAGAGTTCTGTGTTGCCTGGATGTACCCAGACTTCGTGTATTTTCCGTAGCTCCATGTTCCAAAAACATCTCACTTCAGTAACAAAGAAGTTTGTTGTGGCTGGGAGGTTTCAAAAGTAGATCACTGATGGAGACAAGCCCAACCAAATGCCCTCTTGTCTTTGCTGATGTGAATCAGGATGACCTTTTCACCCTCTTCAAGAGGATATTTATAAGAATCAGACTCGCACACATGTTAGAAAGATAACTCGAGAGGAGGCCAAGCACATAGAGCCTGTGTGCCTGTCTGGAATGGTGCTCAGGGCAACCCGCTTGTGGCTGTTCTGTTTCTCTAGCTGGTTTTTTTGAAAGAGAGGGTGTTCTTTGCCTCGTGTTCACACACACACATATACAAAGACACACGTACACACACACACACACACACACTTACTTTCTGTTTCTGTATTTCCCTCTCAGAAGCCAGAAGCTCAATCCCATGATCTTTAGCGGGAAGGAAGTAGAGGTCGGGTGGGCGTGATCGAGGCATGGATTATTTTCAGCAGCGGAGGAAGGTGACCTCCCGCGGCAGCTGATGACCGTCGCGGGAGGGATGTGTTTAGCTCAGGCTGCTGCAGCAGTCCCACAGACGGGGACTTAAGCAGCAGATGTTTCTCTCTCATGATTCTGTGGGCTGAAAGTCCAGAATCACGATGTTGGCAGATCTGGGTTCTGGTGCCTTTGTAGACAGCCACCTTCTAACGGTGTCCTCACATGACCTTTTCTTGGTGGTTAAGGGGTGAGGGCAGAGAGGAAGGGAGACAGTATCTGTCTTCCTTTTCTTATAAAACCACGAATCCCACCCTCATTACCTCCCAAATGTCCCACCTCCAAATACCATCTCTCTGGGGGTTAGGGTTTCAATGGATGAGCCTCAGGGCGCACACACATTCAGCTCACATTGCCCTG
>SJYT01066786.1:0-11303 GCA_006410635.1 Cephalophus harveyi | reverse complement strand
CCAGCGTTTCTCATGATGTACTCTGCATATAAGTTAAATAAGCAGGGTGACAATATACAGCCTTGACGCACTCCTTTTCCTATTTGGAACCAGTCTGTTGTTCCATGTCCAGTCCTAACTGTTGCTTCCTGACCTGCATACAGATTTCTCAAGAGGCAGGTTAGGTGGTCTGGTATTCCCATCTCTTGAAGAATTTTCCATGTTTTATTGTGATCCGCACAGTCAAAGGCTTTGGCATAGTCAATAAAGCAGAAATAGACGTTTTCTGGAACTCTCTTGCTTTTTCCATGATCCAGCAGATGTTGGGAATTTCATCTCTGATTCCTCTGCCTTTTCTAAAGCCAGCTTGAACATCTGGAAGTTCACAGTTCATGTATTGCTGAAGCCCGGCTTGGAGAATTTTGAGCATTACTCTACTAGCATGTGAGATGAGTGCAATTGTGTGGTAGTTTGAGTATTCTTAGGCATTGCCTTTCTTTGGGATTGGAATGACAACTGACCTTTTCCAGTCCTGTGGCCACTGCTGAATTTTCCAAATTTGCTGGCATATTGAGTGTAGCACTTTCACAGCATCATCTTTCAGGATTTGAAATAGCTCAGCTGGAATTCTATCACCTCCACTAGCTTTGTTCTTAGTGATGCTTTTTAAGGCCCACTTGACTTCACATTCCAGGATGTCTGGCTCTAGATGAGTGATCACACCACCATGATTATCTGGGTCATGAAGATCGTTTTTGTATACTTCTTCCGTGTATTCTTGCCACCTCTTCTTAATATCTTCTGCTTCTGTTAGGTCCATACCATTTCTGTCCTTTATCGAGACCACCGTTGTATGAAATGTTCCATTGGTAACTCTAATTTTCTTGAAGAGATCTCTAGTCTTTTCCATTCTGTTCTTTTCCTCTTTCTTTGCATTGATTGCTGAAGAAGGCTTTCTTATCTCTTCTTGCTATTTTTTGGAACTCTGCATTCAGATGCTTTCCTTTTCTCCTTTGTTATATAGTCACTAGCAGTCTGTTAATGAAAGAAAAGAATGTTTAAAACTCAGAATGGCCCAAGGCCCTTCACCCATAAGATGCATTTTGGCATAATCTTGGCACCAAATGGTTCATCCTGGGCCATAATATGATTAATTTGAATCTTGAAGAAGGGCAGATCACCATAAAAATAGTTTCTTTTACATATATTAGGGGAACAATATCTGAATATAACATACTGGTTTGGCAAGTAGGTTCTGAGCCAAGAGGTGGAACCAACTTGAAGACAGAGTTTGGGGTAAATGCCTAGTACGTTAGCATAGCTTAAGACAAACATTTCCATAAGAAAAAGGCATTGATTATCTCTAGGTTTGAGAATAGTTAACTTCAGATGGAACCAGGTGTCATTATGGCAACAGAGTATTTTAAGAGAAACCTCCTTTTAAATTTGTATAGAGAAGGAAAAAATATCACTAGTTTGTTTCCTCCTGCCACTTAAGGGAGATAAAAATGTCTGACATTTGCAGGCTATTTCCTCTGTTTGGAGATCTCTGGCCTTCCTGCCTGTTACCCTCTCAAATGTATGATTGTTGACTATTATGTGGATTTTTGGATCATCTAACAACAAGAATAGTGCTAGTGAAGGATGCTACAATATTCTACCCATCCCTCTTTTTCTTGTTTTGTCTGTCTCTTTCACAGGATTCTGGAGAAGGAAATGGAATCTCACTTCAGTTTTCTTGCCTGGAGAATCTCATGGACAGATGAGCCTGGTGGGCTATATTCCACTGGGTCACAAAGAGTCGGACATGGCTAAGTGATTGTCACATTTCACATCACAGGATTTGACATTTTTGAGATTCAAAATTTTAACTTATCTTGTTTATAAAAATTATATATCCTGCAAGGTCATAGGAACTTTAAAAATTAAATTAATGAATAAAACTTAGTCTAGATTAATGTTTCAAATATTGAATTTCTCAACTATTAAATTGCCATAGCAGTAGAATTCACCTATTTGAATTGCAATAATACATTATTTAATTAATAAGCAAATTTTATTGAATACCAACTATATCAGAAACTTCAGAACTGAACAGGAAACAATTTTGTCTTCAAAAACTCTGTAGTGTAGTGAAATAAAAAATGTAACATACCTAGGATGTAATAAGTAAAAAAAGTATTAAAAAATAAAAAAATTAAAATATGTAACATACCTCAGGGATTTAGTAGGTATTAATATATGCTAGTTTCCTTTTCCCCATTCAAATGACTCCATCAACCTACACTGTTTATGGGGCTATTAACAAAATACAATTAACAAATTCGTTGGTGGTTATTATTTACTTATTCACATTTACTTAAGCTTGGTATTTAGCCTAAGCATAAGCCATCTGCCTGTATTATACTAATACATGCTTGCATGTATAGAAGCCCAGAAGAAACGTGCTGCTGCTGCTGCTGCTAAGTCGCTTCAGTCGTGTCTGACTCTGTGCGACCCCAGAGATGGCAGCCCACCAGGCTCCCCCGTCCCTGGGATTCTCCAAGCAAGAACACTGGAGTGGGCTGCCATTTCCTTCTCCAATGCATGAAAGTGAAAAGTGAAAGTGAAGTCGCTCAGTCGTGTCCGACTCTTAGCGACCCCATGGACTGCGGCCCACCAGGTTCCTCTGTCCATGAGATTTTCCAGGCAAGAGTACTGGAGTGGGGTGCCATTGCCTTCTCCGAGAAGAAATGTGAGAGATCATTTAATCTGGCTTTAGAAAGAATACCAGCCAGATTCTCAAACATGTGATCATACTCCTGAGGCTTTTTTTTTTTTTTTTCATCTCATAGATCACTTGATAAAATATATTATATAGACCTAAGTTAGAAATCTGGTCCCATCACTTCATGGGAAATAGATGGGGAAACAGTNTTGATGCTTTTGAACTGTGGTGTTGGAGAAGACTCTTGAGAGTCCCTTGGGTTGCAAGGAGATCCAACCAGTCCATTCTGAAGGAGATCAGCCCTGGGATTTCTTTGGAAGGAATGATGCTAAAGCTGAAACTCCAGTACTTTGGCCACTTCATGCAAAGAGTTGACTGGTTGGAAAAGACTCTGATGCTGGGAGGGATAGGGGCAGGAGGAAAAGGGGATGACAGAGGATGAGATGGCTGGATGGAATCACTGACTTGATGGACGTGAGTTTGAGTGAATTCCAGGAGTTGGTGATGGACAGGGAGGCCTGGTGTGCTGTGATTCATGGGGTTGGAAAGAGTCGGACAGAACTGAGCAACTGAACTGAATTGAACTGAAGTTAGAAATGGGCTTCTTTTGTGGCTCAGCTGGTAAAGAACTTGCCTGCCAATGCAGGAGACCCAAGAGACATGGGTTTGACCCTTGGGTCAGGAAGATTCCCTAGAGGAGTCAATAACAACCCACTCCAGTATTCTTGCCTGGAGAATCCCAAGGACAGAGAAGCCTGGTGGCATACAGTCTATAGGGTTGCAAAGAGTCGAACACGACTGAAGCAACTTAGCACTCACTGTCATATCTCTAGCATAGTCTCAGGCTCCAAAATCCAGCTTCAATAGAGGGACCTCAGTTACTGATGAAACTATTTGCAGGGTAGGAATAAAAACACAGATACAGAGAAGAGACTTGTGGAGACAGGATGGGGAGAGAGAGGATGTGACAGATTGAGAGAGCACCATTGACATAGTTATATATATCCTACCGTGTGGAAAATAGATAGCTAGTGGGAAGCTGCTGTATAGCACAGGGAGCTCAGCTCAGTGCTCTGTGATGACCTAGGAGGTCGTGTGGAGGCGGGGTGGGAGGGAGGTACAAGAGGGATAGATGTATACACATAGGTGATTCCCTGGTAGCTCAGCATGTAAAGAATCCACCCACAATGGAAGAGATCTGGGTTTGACCCCTGGGTCAGGAAATTCCCTGGAGAAGGGAACAGGCTATCCACACCAGTATTCTTGGGCTTCCCTGTTGGCTCAGCTGGTAAAGAATCCACCCGCAGTGCGGGAGACCTGGATTTGATCCCTGGGTTGGGAAGATTCCCTGGAGAAGAGAAGGGCTACCCATGTCAGTATTCTGGCCTGGAGAATTCCATGGACTGTATACTCCAAGAGATCTCAAAGAATCCGACGCAACTGAGTGACTTCAACTGAGAAATAATGCAAACCCAAAGTAGCCTTAAGTATGAATGCAAGGGAAAGGGTTGCTTTGAGATCAGGTAGAGAGAGGAGAAAGGAAACTAAGTGACTGTTGAAGTGTGATGACATAAAGGAAAGGCAAAAATCAAAAATGAAACTTTTATTTCCTAGGCAGGCACAGAAGTGATTACTAACACTGTTCACTGTGAGACTGAAACATGATAAAGACAAATTCAGAGCTGCGAGAAAGGATGAGCTGACTCAGAGGAATCTATGTAGACTAAAAAGAAAGGGAACAAAAGTGATATTTTGATTTATGCCAGCATCAAAGAATGTCTAGAATATAAGCAGCCTCTGGCCTCAGAAACAAAACATTGGTTGAGGAGTGTTGAGGGAGTTGGAAGGCAGATCAAGAAAATGTGGTATCTTGAAAGCCAAAGGAAGGGAAAGTTTCAAGACAGATTGTTTCCAGTATAACATAGCACTGATATATTACGAAAAGTGAGTCACTGAAACAGCTCATTCTAAAGTCACTGATAAATTTACAAATATTCAGTCCAATGGCCACCTGGCTACACAGATTACTCCACTTGTATCCTATTTTCTCAATGGCTCAGCAGTTAAAGAATCTGCCTTCATTGCAGGAGACACAGGAGACACGAGTTTGCAGGACTATGTTCAGGACTCTGGGCAGGTTCTTACATTCATCCTTAAACTCCTTGTGACTATGGTGGTAGGTGCACATGAGAGCTGATATGAAAGGTGGTCCTTGGCAATTAATGGGTTAGGATGCCCTGTGTGATGTCACCCAGAGACCTTTGAGACTGGGGGTTTTATTGCTTTGTCCATTTGTTTTATCATTAAGAAGAAAAAGATGTTATAAAACATGCACTCAGGTAATGCCTTAAATGCAGTCCTTTACAAAAGATGGTGGCAGCCTTTTCAGTTGCTCACAGTTAGATTCTATGATGATCTTTAAGGGTGAATTCTTAGAAGCCTTTCCATGTGGATATTTTAAAAAGTGTAATTGTTTGCCTCATTATGAAAGGCAAAGTATTCATTTATTTTATGGTTTCCTTTTTCTCTTTTTTTTCTTTTATCACACATTACAAGCCTAAAAAGAATAATCTTTGAGTGCCTTTTAAAAAATTTCCTTTAGAAAAAGGTTCTTTTTTGTCTTTCATCATAATCTTTTGACATAAGGAAAAAATATCATTGATTTTTTTTTTCCTTAGCAAACATTTCTTTTAACGGAAACCTTAATTTGGCATAGATTTTCTGCTTTCCTGTTTGCAATTATTTGTGTTAATGCAGGCACAAAAAACAAGCATATATTTATTTTCTCATCCATTTTATTTCCATTGCACTTCAGTAATTCCAATCTAATATCAAATAAAGTATTCTCCTGGAAAATGACTTCTGAGATTATTTTTTTTTCTCCAGCATAAATTTGGTCTATGCAGGAGATGATCAAAAGTTACTTAACTTCCTTGTTTGCACATCAGTTTTCTTTTCCTAAAAATGGGAATAAGGATATCATCTATTGAGTTAGATTGTTGTGAATATTACTATGATCATCTGTAGAAAGTACTCTGCACAGTGTGAACAGAGTGGCACATTATAAACATCAAACACACATTAGATATACTATTATTTTTTCTTGAAGTGATGGGTGGTGCATCCTCCCTGCCCCCCGACCTTATCCTTTTGAGTGTGTTGTTATATATTAACATGGCCTTCATAGCTTGTGCTGTATTCTGATATGGTGTTACTATATCTAGTAGTCCATTTTCAGCAAATGCTGCATTAGACTGACTCCACATAAGCTTGAGATATCCCCTAGATGAATCTGTAAACACAGGTCAGATCGTTACTTCAGTGCTTTTCTTTGTTCCCAAATCCTTGTTCTGTAGGTTTCAATGGAATCAGAATGGAGAGTTTTGTAACATGAAATCAGAGCAAGACTTCCTGAAGAAATTGTGAAAACATATTGTAAATGGAAGATGCCTAAAAGGAAAAGAATGTTTTACGAAACAATTGCTTGAAAATGTAAATGATTTGAAAGATACTATATATTGATAAAATATGACATATAATGAAGGCAAAAATAAATTCTATAACGACTTTATAGTTTAAAGTGACACATTTGGATATTTAAATGACCTGAACAAGTTCATATATTTCCAAAGTGCTAAAGCTCCCTCATTGTCATTACTGATTCACTGAAGAAAAAAAAGAAGAGTCAATGGTACTATTGGTAAGCCAAACTCTTTCTCTCCAAAGACAGTGTTTAGGAGAATTTTAAATGAGCTCCACTGTATTTACTCTTACTAGCGAGAGTGGAAGGCTATTGTGATGAAATATAGCCCCTCAATAAAACTATGTCCCCAGCACTTTTGCTCACGACCAAATATTCACAACTACAGCCTTAAAGTATCAGGCTTATCTATTACTTGGCTACACATTTATAACATATTACCCTCATAAAGCTCAAGGAAATGAAATATATTCCAGCTTTGCACTGTGGAAACCTCAACATTGGCATTAAGACCTTAAGTTTGCATTTAATATTTCTTCTGGATGTCTGAATTGGACTGGCCAGCACTGTTTTTATGAGATAGAGTCAGAGAGTTCCCTTTCTCAATGAGAACATGGGATGCAATTCTCACCTCTTATGGTGAACAGGTGAGTATGTATGCATGCGTTCAAGGAATTTGTGGTTTGGTGTCAGCTTGACATTTTATTTGTTATCTTGTTTCTTTCTAAATTGTCATTGTTGTTAAGCCTTGAGAAATGTTTAGCTTGGCAAATCCCTGCCAACATTTGATGATGAATGCTATCCAGATTTAATATGTTCATTTTATTGACTGCTTTAAAGAATTAGTGCTAGAGTGCTTGAATATGTATGCATGCGTTCAAGGAATTTGTGGTTTGGTGTCAGCTTGACATTTTATTGTGTTATCTTGTTTCTTTCTAAATTGTCATTGTTGTTCAGCCTTGAGAAATGTTTAGCTTGGCAAATCCCTGTCAACATTTGATGATGAATGCTATCCAGATTTAATATGTTCATTTTATTGACTGCTTTAAAGAATTAGTGCTAGAGTGCTAGAATATGACATGTTAGATGCCCCTAAAACTGTATTTTTTTCACAGTATCTGATAGATTTTATGTTTTGATCATAAAGATATCAATTTTATTATTATTACAAATAGTTCAAAAATACACATAAATTTATTTCTAGGTGACTTCTTCTGTACACTTTTCTAAAAAAATAAAGAATTATTTTTTTATTTGAGAAAAGAAAGAGAATCATTTCTTGCATGATATTTTGCACTGTGAGAGAGATATTACTGAATATTTCAGGAAGCATTTATGTTTATCAATGGAATACTAGTAATTCACACTGTAACACTCCTATATACTATATTTGTATTCGACAGGTTCTACAGGTTGAGAAATGCATCCCCTCAAATTTTTATATTGAAGTTAAAACCCCAGTCCCTTAGAATGTGGCCTTATTTGGGTTCTTCCACAAGCTAAAAAACGCTAAAAATTCCCAGAAAATTACCAGATGCTACAGGAAACACATGGAACAGATTCTTCCTCTTAGCCCTCAAAGCGTACCAACACTGGCTAAAACCTCGATCTTGGATTTCCAGTCTCCAGAACATTGAGGCAATAATTTTCTGTTGTTTTACTTTCTCATTGTTATTTTGTAGATCTTTGTATACAGATTTAGGAAATGGAAAAAAAAACTGTAGAAACATTTAGAATTAAAAATGTATTTGTATGTATAGAATACTTTGGCTTTTTATAAATTATGTATTCTTCAGTAATTTTTAAGAAGAGTAAGGAGCTGAATTTTTAAAAACCTGGTTATTAGGTACTATAATCCCAATTCATTACGGGTTTTGAATTTCAACAAACCTCAAGGAAGAAAATGTTTCATCAGCAAAATTATTGCATCTTATAAGGCAATATTTAATTATTAATCTTATAAGGCTTCTATTTTGGTTTCTTTAGTTGCCTTAGTAAAGAAAGTAATAGAGGGTCCAATAAAACTGCAGAAAAAGTCATAGTACTACTAAAAGTCACTCAGTCATGTCCAACTCTTTGCAACCCCATGGGCTATACGTGGGATTCTCCAGGCCAGAGTACTGGAGTGGATAGCTGTTCCCTTCTCCAGGGATCTTACCATCCCAGTGATCCAACCCAGGTCTCCTGCAATGCAGGCGGATTCTTTACCAGCTGAGCCACCAAGGAAGCCCAAAAAAGTACATAAACTGGATTAAATGAAAAAATAAATAAACAAACAAAGCCAGCCTGGCATTTTAAAATATGCTGGTCTTTGGGAAAGTCTGAACTCTCTTCTGAATCAATGCTTTTAAATCACAGTCTGAAGTGAGAAATTCTATTTGTCATTTGAAAAATTATGCTGTGAATTATTGCCATTAAAAAAAATTTTCTGATATGAAAATAAACTTTAGAGAATCCTGAGAGAATTTTCTGGCATGTTTAAAATGTCTTGAAATTTGAAGTGATTCTAGGAAGTGCTTTAAAATGCTTAAATGTTAATTTTTAAAGTTAAAGGAGTCTGCTCATTAATGTTGTATTTATGTTTTATTTGTAATTATATATGAGGCTTTAGTGGTTTGGAATCCATTTATATAATAACACATCGTTATATCTCAGAGTTTGCAGAATAAATAGCACATGGATTATATCTCTAAGAAACAAAGATAATTTGAGTAACTTAACAATAGTAAGGTCAATAACCAAACTAATGATGATAGTTTAGTGCTTAATCTGTGCTATGCTCTATGCTTAGCAGTTGATAAAGGCAATCTCATTTTTCCCTCACAACAAATCCCTGACATATTTACTACTATATCATCCTCTGTTTTACATTGGAGCAGGAGGTTCCTTGAGGTCACACAAAGTTAAAAGATCTTCTTTCTTGCACCCATTTTCAAAAAATGTTCAAAACCTAAATATTGAGAACACTGGTACAACTGAAACATCTGTTCTAAATATAGGAATAGAAGTACTATCCTTTTGTTGTTTATTGTTTAATCACTAAGTTGTGTCTGACTCTTTGTGACCCCATGGACTGTACAAAGTTTTCTACTTTTAGTCTTGTGTTATCTAAGAAAAGTTACTAACACTCTGTCCACAGGGATAACAGTCCTTGAGTAATTTTATAACTGCCATTGGTTCAAGTTTTATCACTATCATCATCATCATCATCATCATCATTAAAGTGAGCTAAGGTATTTCTTCTCATTTTTAAACGCAGGCACTATTATCTGATGGAGAGAAAACAACTGGGATTAAAGAACTGAAATCCAGTCTCAATTTCCTCTCTCTTTTTATGACACTGCATTGCCTCAGGATACCTATGTAAGACATTTACTGTGATATTTCATTCATTTTCTAAAATTCCAATGTAAATTTAGCATTGTATCTATAGTATCTCATGATATAAAATAACAAATCAGTTATGTTAATTGACCTTCCCCAAACTATATGATTCTCTAATCATATTTTCAGTGGATGATTTATAAACATAAACATTCGTTTTAAAGCCTAGACAGTTAATTCGATCTGACCCTGACTGAGACCTCATTCTTTTTCTTTTTCCTTTTTGTATCTAAAAATTTGCTGTTTGTGATTATTTGACTTAAGTATTCAAAGTAGAACATTAAATTGATGGTGACATTGTCTGGGGCATTTTCTTTTTTTTTTTTTTTTTCCATGTTACAGATAAGACAAATTGAGACTCAAAGCTGTTGAGATAGATTAAGGTCACATGGCAAGGAAGTATCAGAAGAGGAATTCAATTTAAGATTTAGGACTCCACTGGTTTGTCTGTTTGCCACTGTGTCCTCCAAATGGCGGCTTATCATACAAGCATTGACTATGCGTAAAATACAACATGGATATAAAGTAAAGCCTGGTCAAGTGGGTTTATTAGTTGCTGTCAAGAAAGCGTAATTTTGTTTCTTATTAAGGGATAGGTATTTCAATACCCTGTAATTGTAAGCTTTATTGTAATGTTGCTATATGATGGATGTCCTTGAAAGAAAGGAATTGCTCAAGCAAAGCCTGCTGAATATCAGCAAACTGTACTTAAGGATTACTCTATGGCTGTAAATAGATTTTAGAGTTCACATTTTATTTGTGTGTTTTTATAGCAATCAATAGGAAGCCATCCATAGCATCTAGGTGTTCCCATGCTGATTACTGTGACAGCTCCTGAATCATTCCTAGGAAATTCAGTGTGTTAACAGGTTATATTGGCTAGCTAAACACATCACTTGAATAGACTAGGAAACAACAGTAGAGGGTCAGTGCCAACTAAAAAAACAAAACAAACAACAACAACAAATATCTAGTTGAACAGTGAATGAAGGAGGGATAGAAGCAGTTTCTAAATTTCTTTTAAAGAGTAGGACTCTCCAGTGGTACTATAATAATATTTAATATCTTGTCAAGGACACACATTAACACAAATTCCAGGTCTGCCCATTGAGATTCTGGTTTGGTAGTTATAGTGGTTTTTCACAGTGGAAAGAGTAGTGATGGCCCAGTGACATTCGCACATACTGCTCTCAGTAAGTGAAAGGCCATGAAAGTTCATTAGTCCATTGCATTATTATGAAGAAATGTGTGTTCACTGGGGCAAAGCAAATTTCATGTAAGATGTCTCCAGTTTAAATTAGAATCCTGAGAAAAAATGATTCAGAGATTGCAATTTTCTTGATTAGAATTTTAGGAAGTATTCTCTAAGATGGCTAGACCTAAACTACAAAGGAATTTATATTTCAAATCAATACCTTGGATCCACTTACAAGTAACCTTAGCATGTTTATTCCATCAGGTGCTATCAGCTAAACCTAAGTGACAGAGCAGCTCCCACTGGATTCACATTCACTTTGCAGTGGTTTACAAAGGACACCTTCCAGGGATGAAAGCTGCAGTGCAACTAATCTGAAAAAGTGTTTCAAAAAGTGACATTTTGAAAATTCTTAACCAGGACATCAGAAAATAGTAGAAATAATTTAAAAACTAATTTTAAAATTATCAAAAAATTAAAGAGATCAGAGAAAAATTAAAACTCAAGTATAATTAAATGCTTGGATGTTTGTTTTAAAGCTTATTTGAAAAATATCT
>SJYT01066785.1:99249-119832 GCA_006410635.1 Cephalophus harveyi | reverse complement strand
CTCGGCCCCGACTGCCTGGACCCCCCGCCGGGCCCCCGCGGCCCTGGAGTCCTCCGGAGGCTCGCCCACCCCGCGAACCCGCCCTGTGTCCCCGGGACCCCTCGCGCCCTGTCCCCGCCCTGGCTCCCCCGGCGGGTCGCCGGGGCGGGACGCGGAGCCGGAACCCCGGGGTGCGGGGGCCAGCCGCATCGCCCTCCCCCGCCCCGAGCTGCTGCCCGCGGGCGCCCTGGGGCGCGGTGTGCTCCTCCACAAATCCCCTCTGGAGTGTCCTCTCTCTGCCTCAGCCTCCTTAGTATCCAGCAGCGCCCTCTCGGCGGTTTTTACAGATGACACTGGAGAACAAATGACTGGGAGCAGAGGCGGCCCCTGGCGTGGGCTCCCCGTGAACTCGGGGACCCAGACAAGAAGGCAGTGACCAGAGCTGCCCCTGGCGTGGGCTCCCCGTGAACTCGGGGACCCAGACAAGAAGGCAGTGACCAGAGCTGCCCCGTGGGCCACGGGGTCGCGGAGGTCAGGAATGTCCTCGAAAAGTGCATCTCGCTTTGGGGGCCCAAGGAGGGGTCCCCTCCCCCCGCCTCTTGGCCGCGGTTCTGGTCAGTCACCAGATCCTGCCGCTGAGATTTAGGAAAAGCTGTTCTGGCATCTCTTCTGCTGCTTTGTAGCCACAGTCTGCACAGCTGCTTTCCGCCCTGCTCCAGTCTGTCTCCTTGTCTACTGAAGCAAGCCCAGCCCCAGCACACCGGCCCGCCCTGGGGTTGCCCTCCAGCGCCCCAGTCAGCGCTTTCCCCTGCAGAGGCCCCGCGCTGCCTCCCCACTTTGTGAGGGCTCGCCTCCAGCTCTGACTCCCTTTCTGGAGCTGCAAACAGCTGCGGCTGCTTCAAGCCGGAGCGGCACTTCAGAGAGAACAAGAGAACCTGTGTTCCCCACATGGTCCTGCGCCTTTGGTGGGGTGCAGCTGAGAGCCACGCGGGGCTGGCTGTCCCTGGCCAGCTGACTGGGTGTTGTCTTACATCGCGGCTCCTGCCAGGCAGAGTGCCTGCGGGTCTCATACCTCCGAGGTGGGGGAGGGGACGTCCGGAGACCGCCTGGCAGCCCCCTGTGAGGACCGGGGCCGCTGACCTCCGTGTTCAGCCTGCGTTGGTGCCAGGCAGTGAGGGGGGCAGTGGCCTGGGATGAAGGGGCCTCCTGACACTGTGCACTGACATCTCAGCAGCAGAGGACTGCACCCGGCGGTCAAGTGAGGGAATCTGAGGTGACTAAGCCGCAGATGAGGGCGCTCAATACCCGCTGTGCCCTGCGTCCCTCCGTGGACCAAGCCGCTCTGTCCCGTCCCCATTTTACAGATGGGGACACTGAGGCACAGGCAGTTATGCCGCCCCTGGTGGGAGGAGACGGGGTGGGTTCACACAGTCTAGTCCAGAGCTGCCCTGGGGGCAGCTGTCAGGGTCTCAGCACAGGGGTTCAGGGTGCCCTCCTGGGACCTCAGTGCTCTGGACAGCCCCATCCTCCAGCTGGGAAGGAGGGGAACTGCTAACTCCTGCGAGGTGGGGAGGGAGAGACGACGAGAAGGGCGCTGTGTGCTCTCTACCTGCGGCTCTGCTTACACTTTCTGTTCATAAATGGTGGGACCATATGGACCCCAAAATGGTGGTGGCAGTGGCGCGGAGAAGTGGACATCTCACTTTGGGGTCAGAGTCACTTCCACGTCAGCTCCTGTCCCATGCATCGCCATTCCCTGTATCTGAAAATGACTGGACTGTGTGCCGCAGGGTGAGTGCCCCAAAGGCTGGGAGGACGCCCCGAGGGGTGGCGCAGCCTGACACACTCCCGGCCCCTGAGGCACACACCAACGTTGGGAGCGCCGCTCTCCTTTTGGATGGCTGTTTCTGTAAAACAGGAACTTGGCTAAAGAGGAACCTCTCTGGACGACTGGGGTGGCATTGCTCGGGAGGCAGCTGGAGGACGGGGTTGTCCAGAGCACTGAGGTCCCAGAAGGGCACCCTGAACCCCTGTGCTGAGACCCTGACAGTGCGCCACCTGCCTGCCAAGGTTCTCAAACGCCTTCAGGCCTCGGCTTTCCAAAGGCCGGCTAGGACGCCCGCAGGCTGGAAGCCCCGATGCAGGAAGACGGGACCACCCTGCAGCCGGCAGCCGCCTCCGTGCGATCCCACCCGCTGAGTTAAAATGAATCGCCCCAGGCGTGGGAGGCCTCGCGGTCCCTGCCGGCAAGAAGCTCCCCTCCGGGTGCGGAGCCCGCGGCATTCCTCTCCGAGGGAGCCGCGCGGCGCGTCTTCTTGCGCCGGGAGCGCCGCAAACCCGGGAGCGCCGACTTGGAGGAGGCAGGCGTGCTCCTCGGCCTACTGGTCTTTGGAGCGGCTCCAGCCGGTCAGGCAAGCAGCCAGCGCCTCCTGCAGGACTCAGGCACCTGCTCAGCTGGACGGCAGCTTGGCAGCATCTCGGCAGCATCTCCTCTGCCCTGGGCGGTGCTGGGAAGCCGCTCACGGAGGGGAACAAGACCCTGGCCGGCCCAAGCTCCGGGCAGAACGCCCTTGACGCGACCTGTATCCCATCCAGGCCTGTGGGTGGCGGTCGTGGTGGGGCAGAGGCACCATCGCTGGGATCGGACGGGAACTGCACAGCGGGCTGGGCAGGGGACAGGACGGCCAAGGAGACGCGCCCTCACCCCGCAGGGCCGCGGTGCTGGGGACCCTGAAGGGGAGGCCTGTCTGAGTTGCTCCAGGCAGGCGGGACGGCCCCTACCTGGCCCAAGAGCCACAGGGGTGTGGACTCAGCTTGAGGGCAGCCCTGGCCCCCCAGCCATTGGTACTCAGCGTAGGGGTAGAGATTCAGACGCGGGATGTCCACCCTGGCTGAGCTTCGTGAGCCAGGGGGGCCCCCAGCGTCTATCCCCTCAGTTGTGATTTCCAGTCGCTCAGTTGTGTCTGACTCTCTGCCACCCCATGAACTGCAGCCTGCCAGGCTTCCCTGTCCTTCACCATCTCCCAGAGTTTGCTCATAACTCATGTTCATTGAGTCTGTGATGCTATCTAAACATTTGGACAGATGGTTATAGATGCCCCTGGCGTGGGCTCCCCGTGAACTCGGGGACCCAGACAAGAAGGCAGTGACCAGAGCTGCCCCTGGCGTGGGCTCCCCGTGAACTCGGGGACCCAGACAAGAAGGCAGTGACCAGAGCTGCCCCTGGCGTGGGCTCCCCGTGAACTCGGGGACCCAGACAAGAAGGCAGTGACCAGAGCTGCCCCGTGGGCCACGGGGTCGCGGAGGTCAGGAATGTCCTCGAAAAGTGCATCTCGCTTTGGGGGCCCAAGGAGGGGTCCCCTCCCCCCGCCTCTTGGCCGCGGTTCTGGTCAGTCACCAGATCCTGCCGCTGAGATTTAGGAAAAGCTGTTCTGGCATCTCTTCTGCTGCTTTGTAGCCACAGTCTGCACAGCTGCTTTCCGCCCTGCTCCAGTCTGTCTCCTTGTCTACTGAAGCAAGCCCAGCCCCAGCACACCGGCCCGCCCTGGGGTTGCCCTCCAGCGCCCCAGTCAGCGCTTTCCCCTGCAGAGGCCCCGCGCTGCCTCCCCACTTTGTGAGGGCTCGCCTCCAGCTCTGACTCCCTTTCTGGAGCTGCAAACAGCTGCGGCTGCTTCAAGCCGGAGCGGCACTTCAGAGAGAACAAGAGAACCTGTGTTCCCCACATGGTCCTGCGCCTTTGGTGGGGTGCAGCTGAGAGCCACGCGGGGCTGGCTGTCCCTGGCCAGCTGACTGGGTGTTGTCTTACATCGCGGCTCCTGCCAGGCAGAGTGCCTGCGGGTCTCATACCTCCGAGGTGGGGGAGGGGACGTCCGGAGACCGCCTGGCAGCCCCCTGTGAGGACCGGGGCCGCTGACCTCCGTGTTCAGCCTGCGTTGGTGCCAGGCAGTGAGGGGGGCAGTGGCCTGGGATGAAGGGGCCTCCTGACACTGTGCACTGACATCTCAGCAGCAGAGGACTGCACCCGGCGGTCAAGTGAGGGAATCTGAGGTGACTAAGCCGCAGATGAGGGCGCTCAATACCCGCTGTGCCCTGCGTCCCTCCGTGGACCAAGCCGCTCTGTCCCGTCCCCATTTTACAGATGGGGACACTGAGGCACAGGCAGTTATGCCGCCCCTGGTGGGAGGAGACGGGGTGGGTTCACACAGTCTAGTCCAGAGCTGCCCTGGGGGCAGCTGTCAGGGTCTCAGCACAGGGGTTCAGGGTGCCCTCCTGGGACCTCAGTGCTCTGGACAGCCCCATCCTCCAGCTGGGAAGGAGGGGAACTGCTAACTCCTGCGAGGTGGGGAGGGAGAGACGACGAGAAGGGCGCTGTGTGCTCTCTACCTGCGGCTCTGCTTACACTTTCTGTTCATAAATGGTGGGACCATATGGACCCCAAAATGGTGGTGGCAGTGGCGCGGAGAAGTGGACATCTCACTTTGGGGTCAGAGTCACTTCCACGTCAGCTCCTGTCCCATGCATCGCCATTCCCTGTATCTGAAAATGACTGGACTGTGTGCCGCAGGGTGAGTGCCCCAAAGGCTGGGAGGACGCCCCGAGGGGTGGCGCAGCCTGACACACTCCCGGCCCCTGAGGCACACACCAACGTTGGGAGCGCCGCTCTCCTTTTGGATGGCTGTTTCTGTAAAACAGGAACTTGGCTAAAGAGGAACCTCTCTGGACGACTGGGGTGGCATTGCTCGGGAGGCAGCTGGAGGACGGGGTTGTCCAGAGCACTGAGGTCCCAGAAGGGCACCCTGAACCCCTGTGCTGAGACCCTGACAGTGCGCCACCTGCCTGCCAAGGTTCTCAAACGCCTTCAGGCCTCGGCTTTCCAAAGGCCGGCTAGGACGCCCGCAGGCTGGAAGCCCCGATGCAGGAAGACGGGACCACCCTGCAGCCGGCAGCCGCCTCCGTGCGATCCCACCCGCTGAGTTAAAATGAATCGCCCCAGGCGTGGGAGGCCTCGCGGTCCCTGCCGGCAAGAAGCTCCCCTCCGGGTGCGGAGCCCGCGGCATTCCTCTCCGAGGGAGCCGCGCGGCGCGTCTTCTTGCGCCGGGAGCGCCGCAAACCCGGGAGCGCCGACTTGGAGGAGGCAGGCGTGCTCCTCGGCCTACTGGTCTTTGGAGCGGCTCCAGCCGGTCAGGCAAGCAGCCAGCGCCTCCTGCAGGACTCAGGCACCTGCTCAGCTGGACGGCAGCTTGGCAGCATCTCGGCAGCATCTCCTCTGCCCTGGGCGGTGCTGGGAAGCCGCTCACGGAGGGGAACAAGACCCTGGCCGGCCCAAGCTCCGGGCAGAACGCCCTTGACGCGACCTGTATCCCATCCAGGCCTGTGGGTGGCGGTCGTGGTGGGGCAGAGGCACCATCGCTGGGATCGGACGGGAACTGCACAGCGGGCTGGGCAGGGGACAGGACGGCCAAGGAGACGCGCCCTCACCCCGCAGGGCCGCGGTGCTGGGGACCCTGAAGGGGAGGCCTGTCTGAGTTGCTCCAGGCAGGCGGGACGGCCCCTACCTGGCCCAAGAGCCACAGGGGTGTGGACTCAGCTTGAGGGCAGCCCTGGCCCCCCAGCCATTGGTACTCAGCGTAGGGGTAGAGATTCAGACGCGGGATGTCCACCCTGGCTGAGCTTCGTGAGCCAGGGGGGCCCCCAGCGTCTATCCCCTCAGTTGTGATTTCCAGTCGCTCAGTTGTGTCTGACTCTCTGCCACCCCATGAACTGCAGCCTGCCAGGCTTCCCTGTCCTTCACCATCTCCCAGAGTTTGCTCATAACTCATGTTCATTGAGTCTGTGATGCTATCTAAACATTTGGACAGATGGTTATAGATGCAATGCAGGAGACCTGGGTTTGATCCCTGGGTTGGGAAGATCCCCTGGAGAAGGGAATGGCAATCCACTCCAGTATTCTTGCCTGGAAAATCCAGTGGACGGAGGACCCTGGTGGGCTACATCCGTGGGGTCACAAAGAGTTGGACACAACTGGGCAACTAAGCACGCATAAGCATTCTGTGGTTTGGATATAGTGCAACCTGCTTACATAGGTATCCATTTAGGCGAGGGTTTAGGCCAACATCATGTATGTGGGAAAGCATGTATGTGGCGACCCATTAAAGTGGTCAGATTAGTCCTTAAGACGTTCATAAGAGCTCATGTTTTAGAGGGAGGGAGGAAGAAGTAATGCCATCATTGTTAATAGAATTTGGTTATATCCTGAGAAAATGTGAGAGAAGAGCTGGGAAAAGCGCTATAACTTGGCAGAACTGAGACCGTTTAAGGCTGTAGGATGTGGAGGTGTTTGTTGTTCACCCCCAGAAATAGCAGACGATAAAACCCCGTGAATCTCTCCTTTCCTCTTCCAGAGGGACAGAGCTCTCGGTCTGTGGCTGGACATGGGGCCCCCAGAGGAGAGACCCCATCTCCCTGCCATCCAGCAGAAGCTAGGAGCCTGCAGCTCGGTTGTAGACCTCCAGGCCGTGGACTGGTACCCCCTGTCGGATCAGCGGCAACATTAGATCAGAAATAAAGAGCGTGACAAGTACACGGTGTGTCGTCCCGAAACCATCCCCGCTCATCCTGGTCTACAGAAAACTGCTTCCCACAAAATCGGTCCCGGTGCCTGAAAGGTCGGGCCGTGCTGCTCTAAAGGCGTGTCTGCGTGTGTGGACCATGATGCCAGGGGGGAGTCTTCTTTGGGAGGGGCTCATCAAGTGCTCCCCGCAAATCCCCAGACGGTCACTGCAGGGACCTATGGGTAATTTTGTGTCCACCCGACTGGCCACGGGTGCCCAGGTTAAGCAGTTTCTGGGTGTGTGTGAGGGGGTTTCTGCTGAGCTCAGCAGTGGAATGGGTGGTCTCAGTAACACAGGTGCCCCTCCAGGGCGGGTGGGCCTCCCCAGGGTGGGTGGGCTTCCCCAGGGCAGGTGCCCCCCCAGGGCAGGTGGGGCTCATCCATCCACTGAGGGTCTGGATAGAGCAGAAGGTGGAGGAAGGCGGGATTTGCCCTTCTGCACCTGCCTCAGCGTTAAGCTGGTGTCATCCGATCTCATGTCCCAGGGTCCTCAGGCCTCTGGACGTGGGGTGACTCACACCACCTGCTTCCTGGGTCCCCAGCCTGCGAACAGCAGCTCGTGGGACTTCTCAGCCTCCGTCATCAAAGGAGCCAAGTCCTCATAATCAACCTCCCTGGGGGCGCACGTGCTCCTCGTCCGTGTCTCTGGAGACCTCTGACTGCTACAGAGGTTAAAAAACTGACACTGAACTTGAGCCGGAAGAACAAACACGAGCTTGTGCCTGAGACACGGTCCTGGGCCTTCTCACGCGGGAGTCGGGGTGACTACGGTGGCTGCTCCGCCCTGTCGCAGGTCAGCTGCAGGGGCGGGTGTAAACCTGGGGGCCGCTGCCCAGAAGGCCCAGGAGAGGCGGGCACAGCTGCGGGCACCGTGACTAGCAGGCTTTCGCGCGGGGGTGCTGTCCTAGCCAGTATTTCAGGGTCTTGTGTGATGGCCGTGGTCAGAGCCACGCCTGTCTCGGCAAGGGTCCAAGAGGCAACCGGTAGCCAGAGCAGGCGGGAGGACGGCTCTTCTCAAGGCTGTTTGCTAGACCATCAGGTGTGAGCCTCCCCTGTGCAAAACGCCAGCGTGGGGACTTCCCTGGCGGGCCAGTGGCTAAGGCACCATGCTCCAATGCGGGGGTTCGATCCCTGGTCAGGGAACTAGATTTCACACACGGCAACTAAGAGCTCCTATGCCGCAGTGAAGATGCAATAACATCTGGTGCAGCCAAATAAAGGTGAAACCCAGGCGGACGACAAAGTAAAAAGCATCAAGTACGACAGAGCAACCTCTAGACTCGAGGGGACTCTGAGCACAGACGCGAGGAGGTCGCTTGCTGGCAGCTGGGCACTGTCTCCAAAGCCCAAATTCCGCTGTCAGCAAAGTCAAAAGGCAAACCGGGGAGGAACGGCTGTCGTGTATAGGGTAGGCC
Organism: Cephalophus harveyi; assembly: GCA_006410635.1. Taxonomy (NCBI): domain Eukaryota; kingdom Metazoa; phylum Chordata; class Mammalia; order Artiodactyla; family Bovidae; genus Cephalophus; species Cephalophus harveyi. The sequence continues at coordinate 111,828 of SJYT01066785.1, read as the reverse complement.
CGGGGTGGGACCCTGGGTGCATATTCACCACCTACACCTACAAATCGCCATGCAGACAGAGAAGGTGTTCCAGAAGATGGGGGCGGGTTGGCTGGCATCCCTGGAATCGAAGTTCCCATACAGAGACGCCTACTCTGTGCTGAGAGTTAAAGGAGCGGACCTCAGGACCCTGTATTGGTGCGGGCAGGAAGTGGGTGCCCTGCCCCAGAGCGGCTGCTCTGGAGGGATGCCAGGGAGGGAGCAGGAGCCCAGGACATCGCGAGCGGCACTGCCCTGCAGCCACCCATGTGAGCGGCTCCTGGGTCACCTCTGACCTGTGGAGTCTGAACGCCGGGCACCCGGCCAGCGGGGCTTCTGAGAGTGAAGCCTGGGAGTCAAGTCCAGGGTGGCAGAGCCAGGCGAGGCCAGGTCAGCCGCCACACAGCTACCCCTTGGCACACACAGCTGTGCGAAGCAGTCAGTTAAAACATGGCTTAAAAGGGACTGCATCATACAACCCTATTTGGTCAACAAATCATGTGTGTAAATGCATGTACGTGTAAAAATATATTTATATGTAAGTGATAATACATGTAAAAGACCTCTCACTGTACAAGGAAAACACGGAAGGTTAGAAGTGAATCCGAAGTGTTAAGAAATTATCTCTTTGGAGAGAATTCAGTTGATTGAGCTTTGGTTTTTTGTTTCTCTTTATCTCGTATTTTCTTTACGGTGAATATATATTAATTGTGCAAGGAAAATAATGGCAGCGTCTGTGGTTCAAACGGAATTTGCAGCCCATGGAACATAAAGGCTCCAGTGAAATGGGTGATTGTGCGTCTGTAACCGCATGGGGCAAGCTCGCACACGTGATGCTTGGAAAACCAGGCTGTGTGGCTGAATAGACAGCTCACCTGGGGTCAGAATAACGCCGAGGGGCCCTCCCTGCTTACCAGGGTTGTTCTGGGCCCCGAGAATAAGGGGCACCTCTGTAGTTAAATGTTGATACTTCCCTGTGTTCCCACGATGGGAACCGTGTCACGATAAGCCAGTTCAAGACTTTCATGCTGGCGGGACTTTGCTGGCGGTCCAGCGGTTAAGAATCCGCCTGTCAGTGCAGGGGACACAGATTTGATTCCTGGTCTGGGAAGACTCCACGCGCTACGGGGCAGTCCAGTCTGTGTGCCACGACTGCTGAGGCCCGTGTGTCCCGGGCTGGTGCTCTCTAGCAAGGGCCGCCGCCACAGTGAGAAGGCGGCGCAGCGCGGCGGAGAGAAGTCCCCGCTCCCTGCAAGCGGAGAGGGCCTGTGGCCAGCAGTGAAGAGCCAGCACAACCAAAAACTAAAAAAAAGGAGTTAAATGTTGGAAAAGGGAAGTAAAGAGCAAGGCCCTAAAACAGAAGCCAGCAGTGGGCATTCCCGGATAATTCACGAAGCGCGGGACGCGGCAGTGACCGTGCCCACGGATCCACCTCAGCGTCGGTGCCGGCCGCATTCACCTGGGAATGACTTCTGGGTTTCCTTAGCATTTTATTTGTTTTTGTTTTTATAATGTTTCACAATTAGTAAACATGATTTTGGTATTGAAAAGCAACATTATTTTTCAAGCAGAAGAAATAGTCGGGACGGTGGAGGTAGGCCCCAAATGCCGGGCTTTGTGCAGTTTTGAGCAAGAAGACACCTGAGGGTCACAGCGTTTTTCTCAGAGTGGTGTCAGGTGGAGGGGCGTCTGGGGCACCAGGAATGTGCTGCTGCTGCCCAGCGGGGCGGGGGCCGGCTGGCCACTGAGAGCCGCAGGGGGATGACCAGAGTGGCCTGGTGACCCCTCGGGTTTGGGGTGGATGGGAAGAGAGGAGGGAACGCCAGCTCAGGCGTGGAAACCCACGGTCTCCCGGGAGAAAGGACAAAACTCCTGAGGCGGAGACGCAGGACAGAAAGCAAAACAAACACAGAGGAGAAACGGAGGAGCGTCTGGACGCCCACAGAATTCCAGGCCCTGCAGGCCAGCGAGAGCCCCCAACAGGCCGTGAAGGGGGCTGCTTTGTTGTCTCATTTTTTAAAATTTTATTTATTTATTTGACTTTTTGGCCATGCTGGGCTTTTCTGTAATCATAACTAGTTGGCCTCTTCCTCTTTGGGGAAGATTATGTGTTTATACGTAATACTAAGGTTTGCAGCAGTCTAGGGGTTTGGGAAAACAGGTTCATCTGAAAAAAAAAGGCCCAGCTACTCCAATCACATTGCGTGTTGATTGCTCTTACCCGAACGGCGGTCCCCTCCCCAGGCCCTTTCCTTCTTGAGACACGTATTGAGGTCATGGGGGTCAACCGAGGCTTCGAGACGTGAGGACATCCAGGGGGCCACACAGGGCAGCCCGTCCTCTCTCAGACGCTCTGGACCCTGAGTGTGACACCTGACCAGGCCTTCCGGGGGGACTTGGGGGGCTCAGCGGAGGCAACGCCTTGGCCGAAGGCAGTCTTGAGGCCAGAGCCTGCAGCAGCCCCGGAGCTCTTAGACTCTCTGTTTATGCCCAGTCCAACCCCTCCAGGCCAGGGCAGGAATCGCCGTGTTGACTGCTTTCCCTGGTGAGGCCAGGTGACTCCTAGGTTGCTGAGCTGCCGGCCGTTCCGCTCCCCGGCCCCTCGGCACGTCCCGCGTGCAGGTCCTGCCAACGGTGGAGCAGCGGTACCTGGAAAGACTCTGTCCCCAAAGGCAGCAGCCACAGCCTCGCTCCGCTCCTGCTTATGCTCCCTGCGCCTGGGGCCGTCCCAGGCGCCTGCAGCTCAGCAGCTGACCAGCGTGCTGCAGAGCTCAGGCCGGGAAGGAGCTGTCGAAAGGGGTCAGGCTGCTGGCCCCCCCATCCCCGGGAAGGACCAGAGAGATCCAAGGCAGGCAGGTGACTGCTGATCAGCTGACCTGCCACACAAGGGACCCCCTTCTGCCCGTGGGGGCGGGTGGAACCCAGGAGGTGGGACATGCGGGTGCTGGCCGGTGGCTTCTGCAGTGGACGATGGACTGCCCCACCCCCAGTGGACCTGATGGGGGTGACCAGGACAGGCAGCGACGGGGTTCTGCCATCACCACTGCCTGCTGGCGCGGTGCTGGGATGGAGGCCCCATCGCCTCTGGTCTGCAGAGGACGAGACCAAAACTTGGAGACCTGCCCACAGGCATGGGGCTGGTGATTTTCAGGTGAGGTGATGAAGGCCTGGTGCCCAGCCTGGTCCTCTCACCTGTGCTGACTGCTGCACGGGGGGACGTGTGACATGGGTGTGACCCACCGGGCTCTTGGCCTCCTTAGTCAGTAGCAATGATGAGAGGCCAGACAAGGAATTCAGGCCGGCCGTGTGCACAAGCTGCACGCGGGAGATACGGGCTACCTGGAGGGAGACTGAGGGTCAGCACAGAGGCAGTGCCTGCCTCCCAGGCCTCTGGACAGGGTTACCGTCAGCCCTAATGCACGTGTTCACTTAGACGCTGGGGGAACTCCCTGGGCGTCCAGGGTCTGGGACTCGGCCCTTTCACTGTGGTGGGCCTGGGTGTGGCTCTGATCCCTGGTCAGGGCGCCTGGGGCTTCCCCGGTGACTCGCGGTAGAGAATCTGCCTGCCCCGCGGGAGCCCCAGGAGGCACGGGCTTGACCCCTGGGTCAGGAAGGTCCCCTGGAGGAGGCGTTGTTGCCTGGAGAACCCCGTGGACAGAGGAGCCTGGCGGGCTATAGTCCTTGGGGTTGCAAGGAGTCGGACACGGCTGAGCAGCTGAGCATGCGCGTGCAGGGGGTGTGTGCAGTTCCCGGCCTTTGTTCCTGACACCCTGCTTTTGCTGCTGGCTCTTCAGAAGCCGCGCTTGGGCTTCTGGCCTTTTTGTGTCTCGTCCCTAATTTGGCTGAACTGTGCCTGCACGCAGTTATTTTCAGTCCCTTACGGTTCCTTTGCGTTTTGTTGCTGGAGGAGATGTCTGTCCAGGTGCAAGCCCTGCAGCAAAGCGACCCGGTCCACCGCTGCCAAGTACTCGAGAGTCGCTTCAGCGCAGCGTTGCGAGATGAGACGCTGACGCACCGGCCTTTGCCAGAAGGTGCCCGGGAAGCAGGAAGACAGAGAGCCCTACGAAGCCTGGAGTAAGGCTTGGGATTCTGTCAAGTACAGGCCCCCACCCGTGTGACTGACATAAGGAAACTCTCTCTAAATAACAAAAGCATCTCCCAGAACCTCACGGTCTCTCTTCATAGTGGTCATCATTTATTCCAAAATTACCAGGTGCGCCAGAAAACGGTTTCACACAAGCCAAGAAAAATCAGAGATGTAAACCCATAGGTCACCAATATTGGAATGATTAGACTGAACCTTAAAATCTGATTAATATGTTTGAGAAAATCAATGGAAAAAAATGGAGAATTTCATCAGAGAATTGAAATCTAAAGTAAAAGAATCATTTGGAAATTCTAGAACTGAAATACAAAATAGCTGAAATGAATAACAGAATAGATGGTTTTAAAAGCAGATCACACACAGCAGAAGCGAGGATTAGTGAAATGGAAATTATGTTAAGTGCAAAATACTCTGCTGGAAACAGGAAGGGGGAAAAAAGAGCTAAAAATACATAGAATAAGACCTGTGAACAACTGAATAGATGGTTTTAAAAGCAGATCACACACAGCAGAAGAGAGGATTAGTGAAACGGAAATTATGTAAGTAGAAAATACCCAGATGGGAACAAGGAGAGAAAAGCAAGTATAAAGACACACAGGCATAGTGGACACAGGAAAAATCCAACATGGGTGAAATTAGAATCCTAGAAAGAGATTTTAAAAATTTTAAAGCATTTAGGAAAAATCTGTACCTTGCCTTTGAAGTGCAACAAATACAAAAAGCCCAGCATTTTTCAACAGAAACGATGCAAGCAGAGAAGAGCACGCAGGGAATGAGCCTTGAAGCTGCCGCAGGGCAGGGACCGAGGGCTCCAAGCCGGACCCTGGACGTGAGTAGCAGCCCACAGGCCCTGTCCCCTCTCCGGCCGCCTGGCTGCTCCTGTTGGTGTCCCTGACACAGGGCAGTGGCCAAGCCGCAGGGTCCCTCAGGCGCCCCTCGCTCCCAGACACTCATCAAGCCCCGCCCAGGTCCCCACCTGCGGGGTCCACACGTGACACGTGGGGTCCTGCAGCCGGGCAGGCCTCCAGCCAGGGGAGGGGCGGGCTCCCTCCCCAGGCCCCCCATTTCCCCTCGTGAGGTCCAGGGACGACTCCTGCCCTCTCCCCGCTGGACGGGGAGGAGAGGCCTCCTGCCCCCCAGGACTTCCTGCAGGGAGGCGGGTGTCTCCTCAGCCCCCGTCCCTCCACCCTAACCCCCGAGTACACCTGCCCCCATGGTCTCGGAGGGCTGGGCTGCGGGAGAGAGGGGCCGGGCCGGCCTGGCTCTGGGTGGGGGCTGGGAGGCCTCTGCTCTGACTCCAGGCCCGGCTGGGCGGGGGGCCCCTCCCCGAGCCCGGGCGGCCCCTCCTCCTCCACTCTACCCAGTGACAGGTGCAGGAGGGGGACAGCCGTCCCGCGTCCAGCGTCCTGCGCAGCTGCTGCTCTGGGGCCGGCCTGGTCTCTGTCCTGGGACCTTTTGCTCCTCTGTGTGGGGCAGGAGGCGCTCTCAGCGCCCCGGGCCCCAGGTCTCTCTCTCACCGGCTCCCTTGGGGTCCCCACACTGGCGCCCTCCCTCAGAAGCCCGCAGCAGGCTTGGAGTTCGGGGCCAGCCCGGTCCTCTGGGCCCCGTGCGCGTGTCAGGGAGGGGCAGGGGGCCAGCTTGGGGTGCTTTCAAGTAGGTCCCCAGTCCTCCCCCCTCGGGTGTGGGCTTGACGCCCAGGTGGAGCTGGTGCAGTGACGCTGGCTCAGCCATCAAAACCTCGCAGCTTCTGTCCTGCGGTTCCCGGCCCCTGGCCGTGGGGAAGCCCGCCGCCCCCTGGTGAGGACACTGCAGGGACCCCTGGGAGAGGCGCAGGCCCCACCAAGAGTCTCGTGACGGAGCTTGGAGGCAGACCCCCCTCCCCAGTCCAGCCCAGTCTTCAGAGGACAAGCCCTGGCCAAAACTGTGACCACAGCGTCTGGAGACCCCGGGCCAGAGCCGTCCTGTGAAGCCCCTCCCAGACCCCAGACCACAGAATCCGTGAGATGATACAGGCTTGTCATTTTAAGCTGCTAACTTTTGTGGTTATTTGTTAGGCAACAATTGATGACTAACATCCTGAAATTTGGCCAGTGAACTGTCGGACCATGAAACAGTAATTGCATAGGACAGTTCTGGGGATCGCGGTGCCCACGTGAAGCCTGCTGAGGGTGGAAATACTCTGGGGTCCTCTCTGAGCAACAAGGACATGTGCACGACGACAAGCCTCGTCACGGCAGCAACCTCTGTCTCCGCAGCGTGAGACGGGAGACAGACACCCTGCTCTTCCCGGCAGAAGACCAGCTGTCCCGCCTGTCACCAAGCTTAACTGGCTAGGCCACCAAGCCCTGTGGTGAGGATGCCCTGGAGGGCGAGATGCTGATGCGCAGGGTGGGCTCAGACCACCCTCCCCCAAGACTGAGACCCGCTGCGGACTTGCCGCTCCTGTGGGCTGTGTACGCTGCCGCCAGGCGCATCCGACTCTGGGCGACCCCATGGACGGCTGCGTGGCTTCCCTGTCCTTCACCGTCTCCTGGAGCTTGCTCAGCCCTCCTGTACCAGACCGTGGGAGCCCGTTCTGCTTTCACTATTCAGTGACACTTGGGATTTAGCTTTAGAACAGTGTGAGGCTGGGGTTCAGGTCATCCTTCCCTCCTCTCAATGGGAATTCCAACACCATTGAACGGTCTGTCTTTTCCACAATGGTTCGAGACCCCTAAATTTCCACACATAGTTGGGGTTGTGTCTGTACTCTGGGTTTTAGTCCATTTGTCCATTTGTCCCTGTACAAATACCATGTGGCTTAATGGATATTACCAGATACAATATTTTCATATACAGAAGGGCAATTTCCCTCTTCTTGAGCTTTCTTTCAGAATTTTCTTTTTTTTTTTTTTAGAATTTTCTTGACTGTTCTTGTGCAGTGTGTCATTCAGATGACTTTAGGATCAGCTTATTGAGTTATGTGAAAATCCTGTTGACATTATGGCTGGGATTAAATAGAATTTACACACTGACTCATGAAGAGTTTAAGTATTTACAACGCTGCTTTCAAGTGGGAACGGGGCATTTTCGGATTTACTTAGAACTCCCGTAGTCTTACAGTCAAGGTTTAAGTTTTTAAAGAAACATGGTCTTGGAAGTTCCCCGCTGGCTTAGTGGTTAAGGCTCTGGACTTTCGCTGTGGCAGGCCGGGTTCGATCCCCGGTAGGGAAACAGATCTAGGTCACGCGGCTGAGGGAGAAAACACGGTCTTGTGCATTTCTTTTCAGGCCTATTTCCGGGGCCCAACGGCATCTGGAGACGAGAAACGTTCCTGCCGTGGGTGGGCACGGGCGGCACGAGCGACTGTTACGAGGAGGGGCCTGCCAGCGGGGCGCGGGGGCGCCGGCTGGCGGGGGCCGGGCCTGAAGGCACTGGGGGGCCGGGGCACCCACAGGCGGAGGCCCGGCCTGTAGGCACCGAGGCGGGCGGCCGGGCGCCGGGTTTCAACCCTCGGCCTGAGCCGACCAGTCCTGAGCGCTCCTTTCCAGGCCCCGCACCTCGGGCCACGCCCGCGGCCCGGGATTCGCCCGCCAGCCCACCAGGCCCCGCCCCCCGCGGCCGGCGCGGGCCCCGCCCTCGGCGGGCCGGGGGCCGGGGGCGGGCGGGAGCGCTGGGTAGCAGCGAGCCCGGGCTCCAGTCGTGGTCCGCCCGCAGTCGCCGGGCCCCTCGGGGCCGGTTGTCGGGGGTCGAGGGCGTCAGCCTCCCGCACCCCGCGGTGGCCGGCTCAGCCCCGCGGCTCCGGGGCAGGGGTCTCCGCGCCTCGGGACTCAGTCGCCGCGCGCTGAGGACGGAGCTCCGCGGCGCCCGCGGCTGGTTCTCCGGGGCCCGGAGCCACCCTTGGGGACCCGCTTCCGTCCCTCAGCCCGGGACCCTGGAGACTCGCCCGGGGCGCTGCGCGCAGCGGGGCCCTTCCACGGCGAGTCCGAGGCGATGCGGAGAGTTGCGGGAACTTGGCGGGTGGCTCCTGCCACGGACGCGGTCACCCAGGACCGGATGGTAGCTGTGTGTTTAACGGGGTAACAAGCCACCAAACTGACTTTCCAGTGTGGCAACACCGTTTTGCATTCTCATAAGCTCCCCACCCGGGGCTTGGGGTGGTCTGTACCTTTGCATGCATTTTCCGTGTGTTCCTGGCGTGCTGTGGGGGCTCCTCTCCGCGCGCGTGCTCTCCGCTCGGGCACAGAGCTGTGAAACAGCTGCGCACCTCCCTGCTGAAGGGTCTCTTGCGGTAGCTTTGTGCATAATCTTTATGCAGGTCCTTTTCTTACTGTTTTTATACAGGTTGAGTTTTGAGCACTCTAAATATTGTAGTTACAAGTCCTTTGCTAGACAGGTTATTTGCAGAAGTTTAAAATTTTGATCAAAAGCTTAAATTAGATGCGGTCCCCTTTTTGATTTTTTTCTTTTGTTGTTGTTTAGCTGCTAAGCCGTGTTCTACTCTTTGGGACCCCATGGACTGCAGCATTCCAGGCTTCCCTGTCCCTCACTATCTCCTGGAATTTGCTCAAACTCATGTCCATTGAGTCGGTGATGCCATCCAACCATCTCATCCTCTGTCGTCCCTTCTCCTCCAGATTGTACTTTTTCTGTCATTCTAAGAAATTTCCTGAGCCCGAGACACACTGTTCTTCTGAGTTTCATTTTTTAATGTTTTATATTTAGACTTACGACCATTTTGGAGAAGGAACCCACTCCAGTGTTCTTGCCTGGAGAATCCCAGGGACAGGGGAGCCTGGTGGGCTACCGTCTATGGGGTCGCACAGAGTCGGACACGACTGAAGTGACTTAGCAGTAGCAGCACGACCATTTTAAGTTTCATATAATGTGCGGTGTGTAGGTTGAGGTTTGTTTTTTGCAGTGGATGTCCGGTGGTTTTTCTTTTTGGCCACACGCCACCTGGCCAGGCATTGAACCTGGGCCTTGGCAGTGAAAGCCCAAAATCCTAACCACTAGGCCACCAGGGAACTCCCTCAGCACCGTTTGTTGAAAGACTGTCCTTGCTCGAATTGCCTTTGCCCCTTTGGAGCGCGTCACTGGGCTGTGTTTGTGTGGGTCTGTTTCTGGGCTCTCTGTCCCACCCATTCCATTGGTGAGAGTGTTAGTCTGTCTACGCACGTTGCCCCCTGCACGTTTATTGTAAGTCTTAAAATCAGACATCGCGATTCCTCCAGCTTTGGTTTTCCTTTTCGGAATTGCTTTAGTTAGAGTATGTAGTTCCTTTCCCTTTTCATTCATTCAATTTTAGAAAAAGTTTGTGTATATTTACCAAAAAAAATCCTACTGGGATTTTGATCGGAATTGTATTAAATCTCTCGATAAATTTGGGGAGCTTTGACATTTTGGGGCTTCCCTTGTGCCTCAGCTGGTAAAGAATCTGCCTGCAATGCGGGATTCAGTCCATGGGTTGGGAAGATCCCCTGGAGAAGGGAAAGGCTACCCACTCCAGTATTCTGGCCTGGAGAACTCCATGGACTATACCGTCCATGGGGACACGACTGAGTGACTTTCCCTTTCACGTTTTTACTATACTGTGCCTTCTAGTCCCTGAGCGCAGATAGGTCTCTCCATTCACTTGGTTTTCTTTGTTCTTTCGTCACGTGTCATAGTTTTCAGCATATAGCTCTTGTACATGTTTTAAATGTTGACCTAAAATCCAAATAGAGCTTTTGTAAATAGCATTTTTCAGAAACCCAGCTTTCAGCTGTTCAGTGCTAGAAGATAGAAACACGGTTGATTTCTTTCATCGTCCTGTGCCCTGTGACCTCGCTAAACTTACCAGTTCTAAGGCTTTTTACAAAAATAGGTTCCTCGGGATTCTGATGCAGATAATCCTGTTGTTTGTAAACAGAAATGGTTCTTCTCCTTGCTTTTGAGCAGACATGCTCGCCTCTCCCCAGTCTTGGTGGGGAGCACTGACTCTCCTCCCTCTCAGCGAGCTGTTGGCTGCAGGTCTGTGATACCTGTTCTTCGTCAGTAACATTGAGGACGCTCTCTTTTTGACCCTTGCTTGCTGTTAAGTTTTTATCATAGGTGGGTGGTGACGTGTTTTTTTTTCTCTTTACTCATCTGTCCGGCTGCGCCAGGTCTCAGCTGGGGCGCCCAGGGCCTCAGTCTCCGGCGGCACGCAGGGTCTTTGGTTGTAGCACGCAAGATCTAGTTTCCTGGCCGGACGTTGAACCTGGGTCCCCTCTGCCGAGAGCCTTGTCCACTGGGCCGCTCGTGAGGTCCCTGGGTGATGAGTCGAGTTTTCCTCCTTGGGTGTTTCGGTGTGGCTGGTTTGTGGGCGTTGAGCGCACGGCGCATTCCCGGGGTAGGCCCGCCCGGCTGGGGCGCGGTGCGCTCTGTAGGTCTCACCGCGTGAGATTTCTTAATATTTTGTTGGGGATGTTGATGCTTAGCTTCATGTGAAAAGTTCCTGTGCAGTTTCCCTGTAATGTCTTTGTCTGGTTTTGATACCAAGGTAGAGTGCCTCGTGGAACGGGTGGGATAGTGTTCCCTTCCCTTCTGATTTCTGGAAGCGAGCGTGCAGGGTTAGTCTTCCTTCTCGGTTGGCGATTGGGGGAATCTATCAGTGTGGCTCTCTGGGCCTGGAGGCTTCTTCTTCAGAAGCTTTTAGTTACAGGTCGAGTTTCTTTGACAGTTACCGGCCTTGCTTATTTTTGGATCCTGTCTCGCGTCCCGGGCGGGCGCCTGGCCGCGGGGGCTGCCGCGATGCTTTGCGCGCTTCTCTTGCGCCCCGGGCGGTTCCGGGGCTCGGCCGCGGCAGCTGCCGCTTTGCGCACGGGCTGTCGGCGCTGCTCCCTGTTCTCCCGGCGTCCGCGGGCTCTGTAGTGCGCCTCCTTTTCCTTTCAGATATTGGTGTTTTGTGTCTCCTCTCTTTTTCACTTTGTTTCTCTTGCTGGAAGTTTGTCAATTTTATTGATCTTCTCAACGAAGCAGCTTTAGGTTTTGTTGCTTTTTCCTCTTGTTTTCTGCACCACACACGGCAGGAGCCATTTGAGGAGCAGTGATGTCTCTGTGTGTGGTGTGTGTGTGTGTGTTTGTGTATGGTGTGTGTGTGTTTGTGTGTGGTGTGTGTGTGTATGGTGTGTGTGTGTCTGTGTATGTATGTCTGTGTGTGTGGTATGTGTGTGCGTGCATGTGTGTGTGTCTGTGTGTGTCTATGTGTGTGTCTGTGTGTGTCTCTGTGTGTGGTGTGTGTGTCTGTGTGTGTGTGGTGTGTGTGTCTGTGTGTGTGTGGTGTGTGTGTGTATGGTGTGTGTGTGTCTGTGTATGTATGTCTGTGTATGTGTGTCTGTGTGTGTAGTATGTGTGTGCGTGCATGTGTGTGTGTCTGTGTGTGTCTATGTGTGTGTCTGATGTGTCTGTGTCTGTGTGTCTGTGTCTGTGTGTCTCTGTGTTGTGTGTGGTGTGTGTGTGTCTGTGTGTGTGGTGTGTCCGTGTGTGCGTGCGTGTGTGTGTCTGTGTGGTGTGGTGTGTGTGGTGTGTGTATGTGTCTGTGTGGTGTGTCTGTGTGGTGTGTGTGTGTGTTGTGTGTGTGGGGTGTGTGCGTGCGTGCGTGCGTGTGTGTGTCTGTGTGTGTCTCTGTTGTGTGTGGTGTGTGTGTGTGTGTGGTGTGTGTATGTGTCTGTGTGTGGTGTGTGTGGTGTGTGTGTGGTGTGTGTGTGTCCGTGCGTGTGGTGTGTCCGTGCGTGCGTGTGTGTGTCTGTGTGTGTGGTGTGTGTGTGGTGTGTGTGTGGTATGTGTATGTCTCTGTGTGTGGTGTGTGTGTGTGTGTTTGTGTGTGGTGTGTGTGTGTATGGTGTGTGTGTGTCTGTGTATGTATGTCTGTGTCTGTGTGTCTGTGTGTGTGGTATGTGTATGCGTGCATGTGTGTGTGTCTGTGTGTGTCTATGTGTGTGTCTGTGTCTGTGTGTCTCTGTGTTGTGTGTGTTGTGTGTGTGTGGTGTGTCTGTGTGGTGTGTGTGTGTCTGTGTGTGTGGTGTGTCCGTGCGTGCGTGCGTGTGTGTGTCTGTGTGTGTGGTGTGTGTGCTGTGTGTGTCTGTGTGTGTGGTGTGTGTGGTGTGTGTGTGGTGTGTGTATGTGTCTGTGTGTTGTGTGTGTGGTGCGTGTGTGTGTGTGATGTGGTGTGTGTGGTGTATTGTGTGTGTGTGGTGTGTCCGTGCGTGCGTGCGTGTGTGTGTCTGTGTGTGTGGTGTGTGTCTGTGTGTGGTGTGGTGTGTGTGGTGTGTGTGTGTGTCTGTGTGTTGTGTGTGTGGTGCGTGTGTGTGTCTGTGTGGTGTGGTGTGTGTGGTGTATTGTGTGTGTATCGGTGTGTGTGCGTGCGTGCGTGCGCGTGCGCGTGCGGCCTCCCCAGTGATGGCCCCGAGGGCGGTCCTGGGGACCCCGGTCCTGTCTTGCAGGTGCCGGGCGGC
>SJYT01066785.1:68173-96582 GCA_006410635.1 Cephalophus harveyi | reverse complement strand
GCCGTCAGGCCTTGCCGGGCATCGAACACTCACCCACACCACTTCCACGCCGATCCGGCGGCATCTCTGTGCGATCCGTGTTGGTCGCCGGGTCTGTCCAGGCAGGCAGGCCAGGGGAGGTGGCTGGGAGGGAGGCCCCCAGAGTCCGTGCTCCTGGAACCTGGGCGGGCCTTCAGCGGGTGTAGACTGTTTCCCTGTCTGTCCTCTAATGCAGAATTCTTGTAACGGTTTATTTAAGACACAGACTCATTTCAGTTGAAACAGTACGGCGCTGTGTTTCCCTTCTTCTGAAATAAAAGTTGGGCAGCCCTGGGACACCGCAGGCAGGCCTCAGTGTGGGTCCTGGGCAGGTGGTGTCTGCCGCGGCTCCTGCGCCTGAACGATCACAGACGGCGCAGTCACAGATCAGCCGGAGGCCAGCTTGCTCTCCTGCTGTCTGCGCTTGTGGCCGCCCACGGATGACCCAGAGGAGCCTGCCGGCCCCAGGACTTGGGCCCTGGGTTTTCCTGGGGGCCTCCTCTCAGATCTCAGAGATCTGGCCGCTCCGCCTCCTGACACGTGAGCCTCCACGTGGTCCTGCAGGCCCTGTGTTGACGGTGTGCGGCCCTGTCCCCGGCCTCTCCCCGGCCTCTCCCCGGCCTCGAGGAGCACCTAGTGCTGTGGCCTGTGCTCGGTGTCGGACACGCTGGACTCGCCGGGCCGCTCCTCCCGCCGCACTGCTGTGCTCTGCCGCCCGGGCCTCCCTTCGGCTGGGGTTCATTTGAGGACTGCGCTTCAGGGCTGGGGCTTGTTAAGTCTGGTGAACCATTGGATGTCCACCTGGCTGTCTCCAGAGGAGGCTGTCAGGGCGGAAGTCCAGCCGCGAAGCCCTGCGGAGCAGAGTGTCTGAGACTGCCTGGGGCGGCTTGGGGCTGGTGGGAGATTCGAGGCGGGGTGCTCCTGAGTGCGGCCGCGGCCCCGCTCTGGGAGCAGTGTCCTTAGATCGCTGCTGCGGGGGGGGGCGGGCATGCGCGGGTGCCTCCTGCAGACCGCTGGCCCCACGGACAAGGCTCCCCTTCCAGGAGCCCGCAGCCCCCGCCCCCCGAGATGGCCATGGTAACCCCGGGAGGGGGCGGCCCCGGGCTGCAGGGCTGAGTGAGGGGCCGGGCCTGCGCTGCAGCTGGGGAGGCAGGCGCTGAGGGCCGGGCCGAGGAGGCGGTGGGCTGGGGGTCACTCACTGCCGACCCCTGGTCTGTGTGCTGACCCCTCTGAGTTCTTGATCCAGAAACACCAGCGGCGACGAAAAACGCTGTTGCCATGGATCTCTGCCGGGCTTTGCTCACCCGTCTGATCTGTGTTTCTAGGTGCTGGCAAAGCCCCAACCCTGGGCGGCGGCTTCCACGTGAGCCTGGGAAAGGAGTCACGAGCACAGACGCTGCAGAACGGTATCTCCCTGCGGGGGCTGGGGGGTGGGCGGGCTCCCCGGCGGGAGGAGCGCGAGCGTGCCGGCCTGCCGCCTGTCGGGGGGCACTGTGGGCGCAGGCCCCACCCCAGCTGCCGGGCCCCTGCAGGGCCGCCTGGGCTGCTGCGGTCACGGCGGGGCTGCTCCGTGCGCCCTCGGGAGCCAGCGGGCCCGCGCCCTCTGAGCACGGAAACGGCGTGGGGCCGGCCCTCTGACCCGCAGTGCGGCCACTCCCGCGGTGCTCTGTGACAGCGCCCGCCCGCGGCCGATGGGAGAAGCGTCTCTTCCCAGCTCGGCCTGTTCTTAACTGGGCCATTCGCCTTCTTGCTAAGTGGGAGAAGTTCTCTCTGTTTGTCATACGGGACTCTCTCATCAGCTCTGTGATTTGCAACAGCGGCACCCATGCTGTGGGTCGACGGTGAGTGTGAAGCGAAGGGTCTGACTCTGAGGCCGTGCGGCCGCTTGCTCCGCTTCCGCCCGAGCGCTTGTGCGGTTCGTGGCAGAGGTTGCCTGATTCGGTCCACAGAGCAGAGGTTCATGAAGCGGGGGCTTGCGTCCGAGTTTTGTGATTTTAGTTCCAAGGCTGAGGTTTTGCTCACCTTGAGTTAGTGTTCACGTCTGGTGTTCAGGTAAGTGCCCGCCTGCACTCTTTTGCACGTGGGTACCCATTTTCCCAGCGCCACTGCTGAGGAGGCTGCCCATTCGTGGCGCCCTTGTCAGGAGGCGGTGACTGGCAGGGCTTTGGGCTCTCGCCTCCGCCCTACAGGCTTACGTCTGTCCTTTTGCTGGGATCACACTGTTTTGCTTGTTGCATCTTAGTAGCACGTTTTGAAATCAGGAAGTTTGACTCCTCCCAATTTGTTCTTCATTTTTAACACTGTTTTATTGCCTGTTCTGAGTCCCTTGAATTTACAGACGAGTTTTAGGTTGAGTTTGTCAGTTTCTGCAAAGAGCCCGCTGAGAACTGGACAGAGACCAGTGCCCTCTGAGGATGAGTCCGGGGACGGGGACCGGTGGCCTCTGTGGATGAGTCCGGGGACGAGGACCGGTGGCCTCTGTGGATGAGTCTGGGGACGGGGACCGGTGGCCTCTGTGGATGAGTCTGGTGACGGGGACTGGTGGGCTCCGAGGATGAGTCTGGGGACGGGGACTGGTGGGCTCTGTTGCTGAGTCTGGGGGTTGGTGCTCTGCTAACACGGTGGAGTCCCCTCGCCCTGGTGCGGAGCACCTTCCCATTGGTTTAGGTCTTCTTTAACTTGTTCAAACAATTTGTGTGGTTTTCAAAGTATGAGTTTTTCATCTCTGCTAATTTATCTTATATATTTCGTCCTTCTGATGCTGTTATAAGTGGAACCACTTCACTTCATGTTTGATGGTTTGCTGCCAGTGTATAGAAATGTGATAGGCATTTGTGTATTGATCTTGTCTCCTGCAACCCTTGAAAATCCCACTTAGTAGTTTTCAGTGGATTTCTGAGAATCTTCTATACATGAGATCATGACATCTGAACTAGGTACAGCCTCGCTTCACTGTCTAATCTAGGCACCACTTAAATCCCTTCCCTGACGGTGCTCTCTAGACCCTCCCGCACCACACCGCGCCCAGGAGCCTCGCTGCTGATTTGAGGGGATGCACCATGCTCTCACAGCTGGGCACGATGTTGGCCGTGGTCGCTCAGGCAGGGTACCCCTGCTGGGGCGCCTCAGGCCTCTGTGAGCACCCTCTCGGGGACGTGCTGGCACCCGAGTGCCTCCCACCGGGACCTGTTGCCAGGCTTCGCAGCCCTCACCTGCGCGCTGGGTGACACGGAGCACCCTTCCTTGCAGCCTGGTCTCCTTGTCCATGGCTCTCGAGGACCCGCCTGGCTGCCCCCGGCTGCTGTGGACGGCGGCGGCCAGCACGCCCTCGGCTAGCCGCTCCCCGGTCCAGCAGGGCTTGGCGGCTGTGTTGCTGGTTACCGAGAGGGCGGGGCGGGCTTCTGATTGCGGCCTGCGCCAGCAGGTGCCAGCGTTTTCGGTGAGCTTCCCCTCACCCCCTGGGTGTTAGTGCTGTTGGGTCTTTTCCTGCATCCAGCTGGATTCTTCTGTGTTTAGAGACAATATTCTGCAGGATTTCAGTCTTCTGAATGATTTGACTTCATGGCCCAACATCTCTCTGGTCGGTTACAGTCAGTTTGGACACGTGAAAAGAACGTGTTTCTGCAGGGGGTGCGGTGTGTGTGCACGTCAGTGGGGTCAGGCTTCCTGCCAGAGCTCACTGATGCTGGCTCTGCTTGTCTGCCTGTCGCTGCAGGAGCGTATTAAAGCTGTGGATCTGTCCCTTTCTACCCATAGTTTTGTTGGTCTTTTGTTTTGCCTGTATAGACTATGTATATACAAATTTAGGGCACACAAACTTACTTATTTATTTAGGCCACATCGCGTGGCTTGAAGGATCTTAGTCCTCTGACCAGGGATTGAACCCAGACCATGGTGTTGGAGGACCTCCCAGGTGGTGCTAGTGGTAAAGAACCCACCTGCCGGTTCAGGAGACATGAGATGCGGGTTCGAGCTCTGGGCTGGGAAGACCCCCTGGAGGAGGGCGTGGCAACCCACGCCAGCATCCTTGCCTGGAGGGGCGCGTGGACAGAGGAGCCTGGCGGGCCTCGGTCCTTGGGGCCGCCAGCGCTGGGCTGGGCGCACGGTGCTGGGGGCCTGCAGCCCTGTGTCTCTAGCGGCTCCCTAGTGCTTCCGGAGCAGCTCTCCTGCGGGTGGCCCGCGCCTCCGCTGCGGGGCGGCGCGCAGGCCTCACTCCCAGCCCCCGGCTGTCTCCTAGGTAGCACTGCCCTGTAATCTTTCTTCTTCTCTGCACCCACCTTTAAGCTCACCTGCATGTGAAGAGCTTTATTCCCAGTAGAGAATGGATCTGTTTCCAAAAGCCCAAATCAGGTTGTCCATCGGACCCAAATCAGTTGTGAAGAGTAACATTCATGCAGACATTCATGGGAGTAAAACGGTAAACTGCGGTACAGAGAGAAATACCCCATCTGATTTTAAATACGGCTTAGTTTAAGAAGTCAAGCGGAGCCTGCGGGCTGCTGGGAACGGGGTCAGCGCAGTCTGGGGCTGGGCGAGCCTGCTCGGCGGTCGCCCTCGCCCCTTTCCCGGGGCTCCTGCCCGGGTCAACGCCCGGCGCCCGGGGAGGGGCGGGCTCTGCCTCCGCCCGGCCGGGCAGCTGTGCCCCTCTGGCGTCAGCAGAGATCCTGGTCCTGGCCGGGGCCGCGGGGCCGCGGGCGGCCGTGAGCTCCAGCCCCGACTCGGCCGCTCTTGCCCAGGCCGGCCTCTTCCCGGCGGCCCGCGCTGCCCTGCCCCTCAGCGCGCCCGCCGTGCCGGCCTTGCCTGTCGCCGGAGGCTCCGGTGCTTTTCCCCCCGTCCTGGTGAGCCCGTGCTGCCTGTGTGTGCTTGCTGTCGGCCTCTGTCGCTTCTGGAGGAGCGGCGCGGGCAGGCTTCTCTAAGCAGCCTGACCGGCCTGCTTCCGACGCGTTGGGGCCGCGCGACTGAAGGCCTGCGCGCCCATCAGGGCGAGCGCCTGCTCTCGGTCAGCTCCCCTCTCGCTTCACGTCGTGGGTTCATCTTTGTACACAGCGTTTGCGGCCGTCTGCTGACTTACTCGTGCGCCTCTTTCTCGGTCTGTTGGCACCTCCTCCAGCCCAGGCTCCGGCGGCTCCCCGCATGGCCCTCCTCGTGGCTGGTTGCCCCCTTCTCTGCGCCGCGCTGCTCTGTCCTGCCATGGGGGTGTCCGGCACTCGCTCCCCGCCGCCTGCCCCCAGCCTGTGGGTTGGGTTGGAGTCTATGGATTCACCTTCCGTTGTTACTATTTATGTTCTGTTTTGGGTGCCTTTCTTAGGAAACAAGAGAGAATTGGAGGAGAAACAGACCGTCTGCATCCTGGGCCCAATCACTTGGGGTCCACACCTCCTGCCCCCGCCCTGGAGGCCGGCGCCCCAGGCCCTTCTCCTGGGCCCAATCACTTGGCGTTCACACTCCTGCCCCAGCCCCGGAGGCCGGCGCCCCAGGCCCCTCTCCTGGGCCCGCTCACTTGGGGTCCACGCTTCCGCCCGGCCGGGCAGCTGTGCCCCTCTGGCGTCAGCAGAGATCCTGGTCCTGGCCGGGGCCGCGGGGCCGCGGGCGGCCGTGAGCTCCAGCCCCGACTCGGCCGCTCTTGCCCAGGCCGGCCTCTTCCCGGTGGCCCGCGCTGCCCTGCCCCTCAGCGCGCCCGCCGTGCCGGCCTTGCCTGTCGCCGGAGGCTCCGGTGCTTTTCCCCCGTCCTGGTGAGCCCGTGCTGCCTGTGTGTGCTTGCTGTCGGCCTCTGTCGCTTCTGGAGGAGCGGCGCGGGCAGGCTTCTCTAAGCAGCCTGACCGGCCTGCTTCCGACGCGTTGGGGCCGCGCGACTGAAGGCCTGCGCGCCCATCAGGGCGAGCGCCTGCTCTCGGTCAGCTCCCCTCTCGCTTCACGTCGTGGGTTCATCTTTGTACACAGCGTTTGCGGCCGTCTGCTGACTTACTCGTGCGCCTCTTTCTCGGTCTGTTGGCACCTCCTCCAGCCCAGGCTCCGGCGGCTCCCCGCATGGCCCTCCTCGTGGCTGGTTGCCCCCTTCTCTGCGCCGCGCTGCTCTGTCCTGCCATGGGGGTGTCCGGCACTCGCTCCCCGCCGCCTGCCCCCAGCCTGTGGGTTGGGTTGGAGTCTATGGATTCACCTTCCGTTGTTACTATTTATGTTCTGTTTTGGGTGCCTTTCTTAGGAAACAAGAGAGAATTGGAGGAGAAACAGACCGTCTGCATCCTGGGCCCAATCACTTGGGGTCCACACCTCCTGCCCCCGCCCTGGAGGCCGGCGCCCCAGGCCCCTCTCCTGGGCCCAATCACTTGGCGTTCACACTCCTGCCCCAGCCCCGGAGGCCGGCGCCCCAGGCCCCTCTTGTGGGCTCGCCTCTGGTTTTGCTGGAAGCGTGCTGAGCCCCGGCTGAGGTGTGGCTCAGCAGGAGAGAAGCCCTGCACCCCCGTCTTCCCTCCAGGAGCCTGGCAGGGCTAGGGTGGTTGCCCATGGGGGTGGGTGCCCACGGGGGTGGGCCACGGTGTGCTGGGCGGCCAGCACGGGGACGCGGTCCTGTCTAAGTCACCGTCTCGCCGTTTGTTTCTTCACTTGGCCCTGTGGGTTTTCTCTCTCTCCTTGGAATTCTCAGATGCCTCTAGGTTGGAGCTTTTGTTACTGACCTGATGAACCCTTTCACGTGGGAGACGTTTCTCAGGGGAAGTCTTACTGTGTTCTTTCTGTTTGTCTGTTTTTCTTGGAATAACGTACGTGAAGCGTGTAACTGTACCAACCTTAGGTGAACTCCGGGGTTGGTGTGGGTGACTTGAGGTCTGAGCGCACAGCATGTACCAACCTTAGGTGAACTCCGGGGTTGGTGTGGGTGACTTGAGGTCTGAGCACACAGCATGTACCAACCTTAGGTGAACTCCGGGGTTGGTGTGGGTGACTTGAGGTCTGAGCGCACAGCATGGTCCAGCGTGTGCTTTGTGCCCCAGAGAGCTCCCTCCTGTCGGTCACTTTGCCTGGTTTCTCTGCTGCAGACGGTTGGAGTCACACAAGCAGCGCCCTTCGTGTGTGTGTCTGCTCGCAGGCTTCATCTGTGAATGTACCGCGTCCTCTTCTGCTGCGGACACTGGGCGGTCCTTGTGGCTGCCGTGCGTGTTCCGGTGGACTCGTCTCTCGGGCCGGCGCTGCAGGCGGGGTCCTGGGGCGTTGGCGTGCGTGTTGGTCTGCAGTGGACGTGTCGGCCCCTGCGCTTGCTGGCCTTCCTGGGGGGCGCGCAGCGCTCAGGGACCTTGCTCTGCTCTCCCTGGTGAGCAGTGAGATGGGCTGCTTTTCCTTGGTCCTCTCTGAGCTGCCTGTTGCATCTTTTGTACAAGTTTGTTTTTTTTTTTAACTGAGTTATCGTTTTCTTATTGATTTGTAAACTTCCTTATAAATTTGGAATTCAAGTCTTCTGATGCATATACGTATTTTGAATCTTTCTCCCAGTAGATGACTTTTCACTTTCTTAATGTCTTCTGATGAACAGAAATTTCTTAGGGACTCTTTAACAGAGTCCCTATGTATCCGTTTTTATAGTTAGGGGGTTTTGTGACCTAAGATCTTAATTCTTGGGACTTCCCTCTGGGTTCCCAATGCAGGGGACCTGAGTTCGATCCTTCGTCACAGAACTAAGATCCCACATGCTGCAACGAAGATTGGACGCAGCCAAATAAAAAACGATAAAATTTAAAAAAAACTTAATTCTTGTCTATCCTAAGGTCTGAAGATACTCTTCTGTGTTTTCACTCAGGAGCTTTATTGTTGTATATTTTGCATTTAAGTTTATGATCTGCCTCAAATCAATTTTTAATAAATGGTATGAAGCAGAGGTTGAGGCTTGCATTTTTCAGGTTTTTTATTTCTTTGTTGAAGTATAGCTGACTTACAGTGTTGTGCCGATCTCTGCCGTGTGGCGGTGTGATCCAGTGTACTCTCCCGTTCTGTGGGTGTTGAAGTATAGCTGGTTTACAGTGCTGTGCCGGTCTCTGCCGTGTGGCGGTGTGATCCGGTGTGCTCTCCCGTTCTGTCTCTTTTCTTTTTTTATGGTTTCCTTTGCTGTGCAGAAGCCTTTGAGTTTGATTAGGTCCCATTTGTGCACTTTTATCTCTGTTGCCTTGGGAGACTGACCTAAGAGAACGTAGGTAAGATTTTGTGTTCTTTTTGCATGATGTGAGGATGTGTTCTAAGGTCATTGATTGGCATGTGACTGTCCAAGTTTCCCAGCACCCACCTGCAGAGGAGACTGCCTTTTCCCCACTTGGTGCTCTTGCCCCCGTAGGTGACAAGCGGCTGCCCTGAGAGTGGGGCTTCTCTGCGGGCCCCCTGTGCTCCATCGGCCTGGTGCCTGCTTCTGCCGCGGTGCCGCACCGCTTGGGTTGCTGAAGCTTTCTCACGTTGTCCGAAGTCTGGTGAGAGAGCTATGCCTCCCGCATTGTCCCCCACCCCCACCCCGCCTCAGGAGTCGCAATTCTGGGTCTCTTATGGTTCCTTATAAAATTGCGTATTATTTGTTCGAGTTCTGTGAAAAATGTCATGAGTATTTTCATAGGGATTGAATTGAATCTGCGGATTGCTTTGGATATTGCCATTTTAACAATATTCTTCCAGTCCAGAAGCATAAGGTATCTTCCCATTTCTTTGAATTGCCATTAATTTACTTTATTAATGTTTTATAATTCCGAACATATAAGTCTTTCACCTCCTTGGCCAGGTTTTTTCCTAGGTATATATGTTTGGTGCTGTTTTAAAAGATACTGGTTTTTTTTTACATTCCCTTTCTGATATTTCATTGTTAGTGTAAAGAAGTGCAACTGATGTTTGAATGTTGATATTGTATCCTGCCACTTTACTAAATTCATTTAGATCTAGTAGTTTTTGTGTGGAGTCCTTAGGGTTTTCTGTTAACACATATGGTATCATGTCATCTGCATATAGTGACCGTTTTACCTTTTGCCTTCCAATTTGAGTACCTTTTACTTCTTTTTCTTGTCTGATTGCTGTGGCTAAAACTTCAATACTATGATGAATAGACGTGGTGGGAGTGGGCATCCTTGTCTTGTTTGAGATTTCAGTAGGAAGGCTCTTAGCTTTTCACCGTTGAGTATTATACAGGCTGTGGGTTTTCATAAATGGCTTTTATTGTGTTGAGATATGTTCCCGCTATTCCCCCTTTGGTAACAATTTTTTGTCACGAATGAATATTGAACTTTGTCAAATGCTTTTTCTGCGTCTACTGAGATGATCACGTGGGCTTTGACTTCTCTTGCTGGTGTGGTTCATCACGTCGATGGGTTTGCATGCGCGGAGCCGTCCTTGTGAGACGGGGATGGGTCCTGCTCGGTTACGCTGGATGATCTTTTATCTGTGTTGTTGAATTTGGTTTGCTAACATTTTGTTGAGAATCTTTGTATCTATATTCAAAGATCCCGGCCTGTGATTTTCCTCCATGGTGGTGTCTTTGTCTGGTTTTGGTATTAGGGTGATGGTGGCTTCACAGAACGTCTGCGGGAGGGTCCCCTGCTCTTCGGTCTTGGATGAGTTTGAGGCGAGTCAGTGTAGGAAGTCCTTTTTTGTGTGTTTGGTAGAATTCACCTGTGCAGCCCTCTGGTCCTGGACTTCTGTTTGTGGGGAGGGTTGGTTGTTTGTTTTACAGATTCTGTTTCACTTCCCTTGATCGAGTCCGTTCGCATCACCTGTTTCTTGCTGGTTCGGTTTGGGGCTGTGTTGCTGGCTCCCCTCTGCTCCGCGGTCGGGCCTGCCGGCGTCCGCTCGCGCGGCGCCCTCCTTGTTCCTGGCTTCTGCGCTGGTGGGTGAGAGGCCTGCTGTTTCATTTCTTAATTCATTTATTCAGCTTCTCTTTTCTTCTTGGTGAGCCTAGCCAACAGTTTGCCAATTTTGGTTACTCTTTCAAACCAAGAATCGTCTCCTGGTTTTATTGATTATTTTTTTCTATTTTTTAAAAATGCCTATTTTATTTATTTCCGTTCTGCTTCCTTCAGGTTTTCCTGGTTCTTCTGTTTTAGGTCGTGAGTTCGGTTGTTTACTCGGGATCTTTCTTGTTTTTGAATGAAGGCCTCCATCCCTATGAACTTGCCTCTTAGAGTTGCTTTCGCTGCATCCCATAGATTTTGTGTTCGGTCCCTGGATCAGGAAGATCCCCTGGAGAACGAAGTGGCAACCCACTGCAGTATTCTCACCCAGGAAATCCCGTGGACATAGGAGCTTGGCAGGCTGCTGGCCCTGAGGCCACAGAGGGTCAGACGTGACCAGTGCCGACACAGCAGGCGGTTCTGCACGTCTGCTTCGCAGCTGCGTCCGCCTCGGGTTTGCCGCACGCCGTCTAGTCTCCGTGCCGTGGTGTTTCCTCGTCTCCTCTCTCGTGATTGAGTCCTAGTCTCGTGCGTTGCACTCAGAGAAGACGCCTGAGAGGATTTCTGGGTCTCACGCTTGTTGAGGTTGGTTTTCTGCCCTAGTACGTGGTTAGTCCGAGAGAATGTTCCTTGTGTGCTTGAAACGAGCGTGTCTCCCGGTCCTTCTTTGGCTGCGGTGCCGTGGGCACGGCGCTGGGTCTCGCTGCCCTGCGGTGTCCCGGCCTCTGCTGCCTGCCCGGCTCGCGGGGAGGCCGCCCGCCCGTGTCGGGGCTGCTCGGGTCCTCTGGTCCTGTCGTGTCCCGTCAGTTGCTCCTTTACGCCTCTTCAGTTCAGTCGCTCAGCCGTGTCCGACTCTTTGCGACCCCACGGACTGCAGCGCGCCAGGCCTCCCTCTCCATCACCAACTCCGGCAGTTTACTCACACTCAAGTCCATCGAGTCAGTGATTCTGTCTAACCATCCCGTCTTGTCCTCTGTCGTCCCCTCTCCTCCTGCCCTCAGTCTTTCCCAGCATCAGGGTTTTTTTCCAGCGAGTCAGCTCTTTGCATCAGGTGGCCACAGTATTGGAGCTTCAGCTTCAGCATCAGTCCTTCCAATGAATATTCAGGACTGATTTCCTTTAGAATGGACTGGTTGGATCTCCTTGCAGTCCACGGGACTCTCAAGAATCTTCTCTACAACCACAGTTTGAAAGCATCAATTCTTTGGTGCCTAGTCTTCTTTATGATCCAGCTCTTATTTCTGTACATGACCACTGGAAAAACCACAGCTTTAACTGTTACAGATCTTTGTCAGCAAAGTGATATGATATCTTTGCCTTTTAATACGTTGCCTAGGTTTGTCACAGCTTCCCTTCCAAGAAGCAGGTGTCGTAATTCCACGGGTACAGTCACCGCCCACAGTGATCTTGGAGCCCAAGAAAATAAAGCTTGTCGCTGTTCCACTTTTTCGCCTTCTGTTTGCCATGAAGTGATGGGACTGGAGGCCAAGATCTTAGTTTTTCGAATACGGAGTTTTAAGCCAGCTTTTTCACTTTCTTCTTTCACTGTCATGAAGAGGCTCTTTAGTTCTGCTTCACTTTGTGCCATTTAGAGTGGTATCATCTGCATATCTGAGGTTGTTAATATTTCTCCCGGCAATCTCGATTCCAGTTTGTGAGTCATCCAGCCCGGCATTTCCCATGATGTACTCTGCATGTAAGCTAAATAAGCAGGGTGACAACATACAGCCTTGTCATACTCCTTTCTCAATTTTGAACCAGTCATTGTTGAGCGTCTGGCTCTAACTGTTCCTTCTCGATGTGCATACAGGTCAGATGGTCTGGTATTCCCATCTCGTGAAGAATGTTCCACAGTGTGTTGTGATCCACACGAAGGCTTTAGCATAGTTGGTGAAGCAGAAGCAGATGTTTCTCTGGAATTCCCTTGCCTTTTCTGTGATCCAGCAGATGTTGGCAGTTTGATCTCTGGCTCCTCTGCCTTTTCTAAGCCCACCTGGCATACCTGCCTGACTCTAGTCTCCGGAATTCCACGAGGCAGTATTGTCCCTTTCCCGCCGGTTCCGTCAGGTTTTATTTGGTATGATCTGAATCTGTGGTATTAAGTCCATAGTGTTGTCAGTCTTCAGATAAACCGCCAGCTCTCTCATCAGCAAAGCAGGTGAACTCGGGAGTGGCAGAGGGCGCGCTGTGGCCGGCTGGGCTTGGGCGGGTCCTGCAGGCAGCAGAGAGGAGCCTCACCGGACAGACAGGAGGAGGAGGAGGAGGTTGGGGTCTCTGAGGGTCCGTTGAGGACAGCGAGTGTCGTGTGGCGGCTGCTTCCCCTTGGCCAGGTTCCCTTCCTCGTCGCAGGGCCGTGGGGCCCGCGGCTTCCTGCCCGGGGTGTACAGCGAGCGCGTCCCAGCGGGGCTCCCCCTGTCGCCCGCAGCGCCCCTGCTCATCTGCACGCTTGGAGGAACTCCCAGCTCTTTCTGTGGTGCCGTCTGTCCTGATCACAGGCGCTCTTCATCTGGGTGATCCTTTGTCCCTGGATGTCCGCCTGTCTGGCCAGCTGCATGCCTCCTTCCGGGGCCTGCCCCCGGAAGCTGCCCTTCTCCTCTGGGGGCGGCCCTTCCTCCTGCTCCTCGCTCTCTTTTTAAATCTTCACCTGTGCCAACTCTGTGGTTTGGTTATTTCTGAGATTTTACAAAATGTTCAGTGATCACGTTTAATTTTTCAAGAACTGTGCCTTTTGATTGCAGCCCGTTCATGCTTCCCTGTGTGTCGACGCCTTTGCAGAACTTTGAGGCTAGAGTGGCGCTTGGGACGCTCTCTGCTTAGCAGTCTGCCTGTGGAGCCTGGGGCTTCCTCTCTCCACACTGGCGGTGCTGCACAGGTTGGGTGACCCTCAGTTGTCGGCCTCTTTACACCTGTAGCCCCCCGGGCACCCACTGGCTTCTTGGTGCCCCTGGATCTGATCACGGGCGTGGTTTCTCGCGTGTTGCCACATGGGACGGGGGTGACACGCTTGTTCGCCCTGACTGGGTGCTGCACAGGCCCGGCTGGCTCTGTGAAGGTCCTCCGGGCGAGAGGAGGCTTCTGGGCCGAGCCCTGTGGCATCACGGCTCCGCTTCCTAAGCCGCGGGGTCAGGGCCTCCCCCCGCGTGCCCCCAGGGCGCTGGCCGGCCCTCGCGCTGTGTCCACGTTTGTGCTCTCTGCCGTCTCCATTGTTCTGGGAGGGTGCTGGTCAGGTGCCGTCTTGAAGGGAGAGGCAGGCCTTAGTGTCACAAAATGTCGAAAGTCTGAAGACATCTCTGTGCTAGTGAGTTGACTTTTGCATTCATTTACTATCCTTGGGAGAGCGAGCTGTGGCTGCTTAACTGGGAGTCTGTCTTGCATAAGCCTGCATTCACTGGTCCCTTTGTGCTTTGGGAGACTGCACACACGCCTGCGTCGTGCGCCTTGTTCACTGCCGACTGCGCTTGCCCAGCGCGCGCGAACTAAAAGCGCACCTGGGGGCTGGGACTAGCTTCCGTGGCCACAGGGCTTCTTTTTTGGGTGATGGAATGTACCAAGGTGGTAACGGTCGAACAACTCTTGTGGATTTAGTAACCACTCCATGGGACAGCTTAAGTGGGTAAATTTTACAGTATGTGAACTACAGAGCAATGGAGATGTGATAAGATAGCTTGCTGCGATAATTTCAAGCCCCCCACCCAACTGCTGGGGGACCCTGGCCCGTGGTGTGTGGGGCGGAGCTAGGTCCCGGGCTCGTGAGCGCCCTCGGGAGAGGACCTTCCTCTCCGTGTGTCAGCGGGGCCCCTGTGCGCATTGGGCGGCGGGGCAGACTGTGCTTGTCCACCTGACATCCTGGGCGCGCGCTGTGACGGGAGCAGCGACCCGCTCTCCTCTCAGCAGACGGTCAGGGTGTTGGCTCTGCCCTGGCCTCGGCTCCGGGGCCGTGACCACGATCCTGCCTCAGTTCAGCCTGACCAGAGGCCTCGGCGCTGCGTGGCTCCGGGCAGGCTCTGTTGGAGGTCGCAGGGGTAGGGCCACAGGGGCCAGGGCACTCATGGGACATGCTGACTGCTAGGTGCCAGCCCGCCCACCTGTTCCCCTGGGCGCTAGCTCCCTAGGCACCCCCCTTCGGCCAGGGGTCAGTCTGAGCCCACAGCCCTTGGCCACAGGGGCAGCAGAATCGGCTCCTCGCTCTTTGTGGGGGAAGCGCAGGCCGCTGGCCCAGTGTGCAGTGGTCTTTGCCAGAGGAGAGTGGGCCCGGGGCGGGAGGACGCGGGGCGGGCTGCGTGCGCCCCAGCCCCTGGCTCCTGTGAGGCTCGCCGGGGGCATGGGGCGTGTCTGCCTCCCCCTCGGTGCCCCTGCGGCCTGCTCCCGTGGCTCCCGGGAGGGCCGTGCTCCAGGAGGAGGTGTGCGTGCAGCCGTGGTCCTGGCCGGCCTGTGCATACCAGCCTGGGCGGAGGCTGGCGTGGGGCCCGTAGGCAAGACTGGGTGGGCGCGGGCGGCAGGGCCTGGGCGTTCAGGCTCGGGAGGGGCCTTTGCAGTGGAGTGTGTGGACTCGGGGCCCGTGGTCAGTGTTCAGCGCCAGGCGGCCGGCTCACCCGCAGCCCTTCCCAGACTCAGTGAGCGCGGGGCCTTGGGGAGGGCTCTGCTCCCAGGCTGACCTGCCCCACTCCACCCTGGAGGGAACTCGCACCCCGTGTCCACACATACAATTTTACTGGAACCCCTGTGAAAACGGAACGTTTTGCAGAGCGTGAAAGCGAACGGGGAAGCCTTGACGCTCGGCCTTCAGTTGCCGAGGCAGTCACGTGGCGCCGGCAGCGG
This sequence comes from Cephalophus harveyi, assembly GCA_006410635.1. Lineage (NCBI taxonomy): Eukaryota > Metazoa > Chordata > Mammalia > Artiodactyla > Bovidae > Cephalophus > Cephalophus harveyi. Next base: position 81,838 of record SJYT01066785.1, on the reverse strand, counting down.
TAGCGAGCGGCGGCTCGCCTGTCGGGATCCGCGGTAACGTGTCGTGTTGTGTCCTAGGGAGGCGTCAGATCCATCATCTGGGGAACCAGCTGCAGCTGAACCAGCACTGCCTGGACACCGCGTTCAACTTCTTCAAGATGGCCGTGAGCAAGCACCTGACCCGCGGCCGGCGGACGGCGCACGTGGTGGCGGCCTGCCTCTACCTGGTGTGCCGCACCGAGGGCACCCCGCGTATCCTTCGCTTCCCGGCCTCCCGGCGCCTCCCGCCGCTCGCGGGCGCCCCGCGGGCCTGGCTTCTGGCCTCCTCTTTCCCATTGTCCGTGTACTTCCCTTCTGCGCGGGGAGAGTTCGTCTCCCCGCCGGGCCTCTGCCTTTGCTCTCCTGGTGGGAGCGTGTCCCCGGCCCTTCCTCGGGCGCGCTGCCGCGTTGCGTGCAGGAGCCGCGGCCTCTCTGCCCCTCCTCACACGCCGTGTCCCTCCGTGTGCCCCCGCAGCCTGCCCCGCGGGTCGGTGGCCCGCCGCGGCCCGGCCCTGAGCAGGGAACGCGCGAGGGACCCTGGAGGCTGCACGGGGGCGACCCTCCGTGTCAGAGCCTCTCCTCGAAGTGTCTGGATCCTGGGCGTTATTACTTCAGCGTCAAAGAACCCTTGTTTCTTGAAAGGGTGAAGCTCTGTGCCCAGAGGCCCACGAGGCGGCGCAGTGGGGCTCCGGCCCGGTCAGCGGCACAGCCGCCAGCCCCACCGCCCGAGCGCACCCCGCCCTCCTCCCCGGTGGGGCCGGAGCAGGCGCCGCTGCGGGCGGAGGTCCCCGGGGTCGTGGGGCGGGGGAGCGCGAGCACCCCGGCCGCCCGCCTCCTGCCCACCACTGCCCCCCACCCTGGCCCAGGAGCGGAGCCTGGCGGGCCTGCAGAGGATGGACCAGAGGCCCGGGCAGCTGCGAGCGCTGCCCGGCAGAGGGGCCGCACCAGAGCCCGCGCCGTGGGGGGCCCTGAACCCAAACCGTGCCGACGGGCCGCCTGGAGGCTGAGAGCTGTGCGCCGCTGGGGCCAGGGGTGCTGACCGAGGCTGGGGAGGGTGGTGGTCTGCAGCTCTGTAAGTGCGCCGAGAGCCCGGCGCGTGTGCATGGTGGTCTGCAGCTCTGTAAATGGGCCGAGAGCCCGGTGTGTGTGCATTTTTGGCCCTACCCTTGGCCTTGAAGAGCTGCTAGCCTCAGCACGGTGGACTGCGGTGTGTGGGGGCAGCGCTTCAGCCGTCTGCCTGCCCTCGGTCCCCTTGGGAGGGCACAGGCGTGACCAGCCGCCTGAGCTTCCCTGGTGGCTGGCGCTCCAGGCCCCGTCTTCCAGCCGGTGTCCTGGCGCCCTGGACAGGCCTCGGCTCCCTGCCTCTGCGGCCCACCTGCCCTGCCGCTGGCTCGCTCTGCCCTGCCTGGCACAGCCGCCTTGTCTTCCAGGCGAATTCCAAGCCCCTAGAGCGTATTCAAAGACTTCCCTCTCCTCTCCTCGCCCCAGACTGCCCTCCACGCTCCCCCGACTCCCTCTCTCTGACCTGCTTTTTAGACCATCTGTCCTTGGGTGGGCGTGTTTGGCAGAAACTTCCAGGCTCTAAGGGGCGTCCCTGGTAGCTTAGCTGGTAAAGAATCCGCCTGCAATGCAGGAGACCCCAGTTCGATTCCTGGGTCAGGACGATCCCCTGGAGAAGGGATAGGCTGCCCACTCCAGTGTTCTGGCCTGGAGAATGCCGTGTTAGGGTATCGTCCATGGGGTCGCAAAGAGTCAGACGTGACTGGGCGGCCTTCACTCGCTCTCTCGTCCAGGCTGAGTGGGCGCCGCGTCCCCGCCCAGGTGACCCAGCCACTGTCTCCCGCAGCTGTGTGTCCGACATTAGCGCGTCTTTTGTGACGCACATCCACGGGAGGTGTGTAGTCCTAGGTGTTTACTGGGCTCCAGCTGAGCGGCCAGCAGGCCTGTGTGTGAGCAGGTGAGCCCAGTGCCCCCAGTCCCGAGGCTGCTGACCCCGTCCCCCCTGCTCAGCCTATAGACCTTCTTCCCCAGGCTTCCGAACCCAGGTCTTGCTCAGGGGGCTTCCGACCTGCAGCCCTGGGGTGGGGTGCTTCCACACTGAGCCTCTGCCCCTCCCCAAGCTCCCCGGGATCCTCTGTCTCGGAGGACAGTCCCGTGAAGACCCAGTCCTCCCCAGCCCACCACTGCCTGCTTCCCTCTGCCAGCCCCCCACCCCTCAACCACTTGCCTCCCCAAGGGCAACCAAAGAATTTAAAAGATCTTAAGTAACTTGATTTTCAGGGCAGCAGCAAAACTGAGAGGAGAGTCTGTAGACTTGAAACCCCCATCCACACCCGCGCACGGCCTCCCCCCGTCCACACCCGTGCACGGCCTCCCCCCGGCACGCACGGCCTCCCCCCGGCGCGCACGGCCTCCACCAAGGCCGTCGTTTGCCCGCAGTGGTGAGCCCATCGTGACACCGCACTGCCTCCCAGACCGCGTGGTCTCCGCTGGGGCTCACGTCCTGTGGATTCGGCAGATGCTGAGAGAGACAGGGCCGCGGTGGCTGGTGAGCGTTTGTCAGGAGGCGCTCGCGTGCGGAGCTGCAGGTTGAGCTGAGAGAAGCGCAGGGCCCAGTGCTCGTCGCCCGGGGCCCTTGGCACTCAGAACTGCCGCTCAGCGTGTCCTGCCTGCCCCCGTCCGATGATGCCAGGTGGGGCCGCTCCCTGGGGTCCAGCAGGCACGCCCTGGGCTGCGTGTCGGCTGGAAAGGAGCCCCCCATCTTGCTGCGTTCTGCCTCCTGGCAGTGCCGTTTTCGGTTCACCGAGCAGGGACTGACCCTGGGCTGCGGCAGTGAGCGCGGAGTCCTGAGCGCTGAGCTCGCAGGGAGCGCCCTGGGCTTCATCTTTTGTAAACAGACTTCTCGATTCCCATGACGTCCCATCTGCCCATCCTCTCCTTAACGATGGATGGTTTGTGCTCCGTTGAAGAGAGCCTTGCCCCAGTCCGGGAAGTGCTCCCTTCTGGAAGCTCTCGGTTTTGTGTTTCTCGCTGGAGTTGAGGACCTCTGGTCCCATGTCTGCTGTGAGGAGAGGGTCAGAGTTTGCTGCTTCCCCGGGCGTCTAGCCAGAGTGCCGTCTGCTGCAGGCCGGCCCTCCCCGCACACCGCGCTGGCACCACTTCCAGCTCACGTGGGGTCTGTCGCTGCCGCCTCGGACCCCTCGTGTTGGTGCCAAGACCAGGCGACTTTGTGTGGCAGGTTTGTGACCCGTCTCAGAGCCTGCAGCCTGAGGCCCTGAAGCCCAGCGCGCTTCTGCCTTGGAGGCGTCTGGCTGTGTGCGGTGCTGTTTCTCTGTACACGTTTTTGAATCAGATCTTACATGTCTGTGGGGAAAAAAGAAAAGAAAACAACTTCTGGGATTCCGGCTGGGGTTTGTGAATCAACCTGGGTGAAGCCGACATTCCCGGACGGCAGCGGCTCTCCAGTCGGTGGGCACCCCTTGTTTCCTGCGGCTGTTCTCCACCTTCTGTCTTTCTTGAGGAGGAGGGCTTAGCTTTTGTTCGTTAGATTTATTCCTCGGTGTTTGTGTGTTGAGCTAAGGTAAACAGTATCTTTTGCTCCTGGAGTACAAAAGTACAGCGGCATGGGGAAAGCGCGGAATTCCGTGCGATTCTTAGGCGCTGAGCTTCGGGCGCGTGCCCAGCTGCGTCTGCCGCCGCGCAGCCGTCGGAGGCCTGCCTCGGTGCCCTGCGGTGGAAGGTGAGGGCGTCCCCGCCTCCGGAGGCGTTCACAGCGCTTTGCCGCAGACGCCTGCTCTGGGCTTGCTGTCGATGCCTCTCTGTGCCTTTATCAGATGCCAGGTTGGGCGCCTCCTCTTTCCTGGTCACTGGGAGCTCTTACTGTGAAGGGCGCTGGCTCGCCTGTGTATTCATCGGTATCGCATCACGTGCCGTAATTTTTCCCCTTAATCTGCACTGAGGTGAGGTACACTGACTTTATTTTTCGGCCGTGCCTCGCGGTGTTCAGGATCCTAGCTCCCTTCCAGCTTTGCTTGGTTGTGCTTTGCAAGGCCTTTGTCCGGTTCCTTCAGGGACCAGCGCACAGGAGTCAGGTCCCCCTGACGCCCACTTCCCTCTGTCTGCGGCGCTGGTAGCGACGGCCCTCCGTCACGCCTTGCGTTTGTGATTTTGCTGTTTTTCTTCTTTGGTCTGTGTTGCCAGGGGCTTGCCAGTTTTCTTAGCCTTCTTCTTGGTAACAGCTTTGTTGAGATGAAATCCACGCGGCGAGCTGTGGATCCACGCGGCGAGCGGTGGAAGTCAGTGGCATTCGGTCACGCTCACGCCGCGTGGGGCTGTCACCACCGCCAGCGCGAGGCCACCAGTGCGCCTCCAGAGGCGCTCGGGCCCCGGCCGGCGCAGCCTGTCCCCGTTGCCCTCTGTCTGCCCATCGCCTCTCCCTGTAAGCCGCCGCTGGAGCTCTGTGCTCAGCTGAAGAGGTGCTGCCGACCTGCCTTCCAGGCGCTGGACCATGTCGCGTCCGCCCAGCCGTGCAGGACGGCTCCGGCTTCTCTGCAGCCTCACCGGCGCGCGCTCAGCCTTCTCAGAAGAGCGGCGCTCTGGCTTTGTTCATCTGAAGTGTGCGCTTATTTCTATTTCACTGATTTCTGCTTGTTATTTCTTCCCTTCTGCTTTCTTTGGGTTTAATTTGCTGTTTTCCGGCTTCCCAGGCTCGTAGCTTCCGTCTCTCTGCTTTCCTGCTCCCAGCACTGGAGGCTGTGACTGTCTCCCGGGGCCGGGTTAGTGGCTTCGCGCTGGCTTGCTGTGTTCTGTGACTGGCCCACAGCGTTTTCTGGTCCCCGTTTTCGCCTCTTTAAGCCGACATTGAGCCCCGTTGGTGCGTGCGCCCGCCGGCTTTGGAGCCAGCTGCGGGTTTGCTGCGCCCCGCGCCCTCGCTGTCTCGAGTGGCTCCGCGCGGCCAGGCGGCAGGCCCTGGCGCGCCCCCTTTCCCGGGTCTGGGACCTGACTTCGGCTCTGCGCGCCGGCCGTGCTGGTGGCCGTGCCACAGGCGCTTCAGAGGAGTGGGTATCTGCACCCGTCGGGCGGAGCGGTCTAGATGTCGGTCTGGTCAGGTCGGTCAGTCACGTTCAAAGCAGCCTTGCTGGTTTGTCCGTCCCCGTGTTCTAAAGGAAGAGGTTGAAACTCCTGCTGCGGATGAGGAATGCCATGCTTTCCCTTGTAGCTCGTTGGGGCCGCGTTGTATTCTGGTGCTGTTTAGAGGGTCCAGGTTCAGGGTCCTGTGTCTTCCTGGTGGGAGTGACACCGGCCACCGTGGGGCGTCCGCCCCTGTCGCCACGTCTCCCCTTGGGCCCTCCTGTGTCGGCGTTGGTGCCGCGAGACCCGCTTCCCTGCGCGGAGGGTGCCCACATACAGCCTGTCTTTTCCCGTGCCTTAATGCTCAGTCCTCGCTGTGTCTGAGGCATGTCGGTCGCAAGCAGCACGTGGCTGTCTGTCCTGAAGCGGACTCAGGCCCCCTTGCCTGTGCGCGGTAAAGCCCCCCACAGCCCCTGGCTGTGGCGCAGGAAGGGCACGGGCGGGCTTCGTGGCCCCGTCGGGGGTGATGGGCATCGGCCCGCATCACTGCCGCTTTTGCCTTTGTTCCAGAGTTTGACTCTGATGTACTTAGAAGTGGTTTCTTTGGTACTTGTCTAGCTCCTGGAATCTGAGGCTTCTGTCTGTTTGGGGGTAGTCTTGGGTGGCGTCTTTCTAAGCACGGTCCCCGCTCTGACCCTGCTCCCTTTCCAGGCCCCAGTGGCAGCTGTTCAGTCGCTCAGTTGTGTCCGATGCTTTGTGACCCCGTGGAGTACGGCAGGCCGGCCTCCCTGTCCTTCACCATCTCCCAGAGTTTGCTCAGACTCATGTCCATTGAGTCAGCGATGCCATTCAGCCATCTCATCCTCTGTTGCCCGCTTCTCCTCCTGCCTTCAATCTTTCCCAGCATTAGGGTATTTTCCAGTGAGTTGTCTCTTCGCATCGGTGGCAAACGTTTTAGAGCTTCAGAATCAGTATCAGTTCTTCCAATGAATATTCAGGACTGATTTCCTCTTCCGGCACGCACGGCCTCCCCCCGGCGCGCACGGCCTCCACCAAGGCCGTCGTTTGCCCGCAGTGGTGAGCCCATCGTGACACCGCACTGCCTCCCAGACCGCGTGGTCTCCGCTGGGGCTCACGTCCTGTGGATTCGGCAGATGCTGAGAGAGACAGGGCCGCGGTGGCTGGTGAGCGTTTGTCAGGAGGCGCTCGCGTGCGGAGCTGCAGGTTGAGCTGAGAGAAGCGCAGGGCCCAGTGCTCGTCGCCCGGGGCCCTTGGCACTCAGAACTGCCGCTCAGCGTGTCCTGCCTGCCCCCGTCCGATGATGCCAGGTGGGGCCGCTCCCTGGGGTCCAGCAGGCACGCCCTGGGCTGCGTGTCGGCTGGAAAGGAGCCCCCCATCTTGCTGCGTTCTGCCTCCTGGCAGTGCCGTTTTCGGTTCACCGAGCAGGGACTGACCCTGGGCTGCGGCAGTGAGCGCGGAGTCCTGAGCGCTGAGCTCGCAGGGAGCGCCCTGGGCTTCATCTTTTGTAAACAGACTTCTCGATTCCCATGACGTCCCATCTGCCCATCCTCTCCTTAACGATGGATGGTTTGTGCTCCGTTGAAGAGAGCCTTGCCCCAGTCCGGGAAGTGCTCCCTTCTGGAAGCTCTCGGTTTTGTGTTTCTCGCTGGAGTTGAGGACCTCTGGTCCCATGTCTGCTGTGAGGAGAGGGTCAGAGTTTGCTGCTTCCCCGGGCGTCTAGCCAGAGTGCCGTCTGCTGCAGGCCGGCCCTCCCCGCACACCGCGCTGGCACCACTTCCAGCTCACGTGGGGTCTGTCGCTGCCGCCTCGGACCCCTCGTGTTGGTGCCAAGACCAGGCGACTTTGTGTGGCAGGTTTGTGACCCGTCTCAGAGCCTGCAGCCTGAGGCCCTGAAGCCCAGCGCGCTTCTGCCTTGGAGGCGTCTGGCTGTGTGCGGTGCTGTTTCTCTGTACACGTTTTTGAATCAGATCTTACATGTCTGTGGGGAAAAAAGAAAAGAAAACAACTTCTGGGATTCCGGCTGGGGTTTGTGAATCAACCTGGGTGAAGCCGACATTCCCGGACGGCAGCGGCTCTCCAGTCGGTGGGCACCCCTTGTTTCCTGCGGCTGTTCTCCACCTTCTGTCTTTCTTGAGGAGGAGGGCTTAGCTTTTGTTCGTTAGATTTATTCCTCGGTGTTTGTGTGTTGAGCTAAGGTAAACAGTATCTTTTGCTCCTGGAGTACAAAAGTACAGCGGCATGGGGAAAGCGCGGAATTCCGTGCGATTCTTAGGCGCTGAGCTTCGGGCGCGTGCCCAGCTGCGTCTGCCGCCGCGCAGCCGTCGGAGGCCTGCCTCGGTGCCCTGCGGTGGAAGGTGAGGGCGTCCCCGCCTCCGGAGGCGTTCACAGCGCTTTGCCGCAGACGCCTGCTCTGGGCTTGCTGTCGATGCCTCTCTGTGCCTTTATCAGATGCCAGGTTGGGCGCCTCCTCTTTCCTGGTCACTGGGAGCTCTTACTGTGAAGGGCGCTGGCTCGCCTGTGTATTCATCGGTATCGCATCACGTGCCGTAATTTTTCCCCTTAATCTGCACTGAGGTGAGGAACACTGACTTTATTTTTCGGCCGTGCCTCGCGGTGTTCAGGATCCTAGCTCCCTTCCAGCTTTGCTTGGTTGTGCTTTGCAAGGCCTTTGTCCGGTTCCTTCAGGGACCAGCGCACAGGAGTCGGGTGACGCCCACTTCCCTCTGTCTGCGGCGCTGGTAGCGACGGCCCTCCGTCACGCCTTGCGTTTGTGATTTTGCTGTTTTTCTTCTTTGGTCTGTGTTGCCAGGGGCTTGCCAGTTTTCTTAGCCTTCTTCTTGGTAACAGCTTTGTTGAGATGAAATCCACGCGGCGAGCTGTGGATCCACGCGGCGAGCGGTGGAAGTCAGTGGCATTCGGTCACGCTCACGCCGCGTGGGGCTGTCACCACCGCCAGCGCGAGGCCACCAGTGCGCCTCCAGAGGCGCTCGGGCCCCGGCCGGCGCAGCCTGTCCCCGTTGCCCTCTGTCTGCCCATCGCCTCTCCCTGTAAGCCGCCGCTGGAGCTCTGTGCTCAGCTGAAGAGGTGCTGCCGACCTGCCTTCCAGGCGCTGGACCGTGTCGTGTCCGCCCAGCCGTGCAGGACGGCTCCGGCTTCTCTGCAGCCTCACCGGCGCGCGCTCAGCCTTCTCAGAAGAGCGGCGCTCTGGCTTTGTTCATCTGAAGTGTGCGCTTATTTCTATTTCACTGATTTCTGCTTGTTATTTCTTCCCTTCTGCTTTCTTTGGGTTTAATTTGCTGTTTTCCGGCTTCCCAGGCTCGTAGCTTCCGTCTCTCTGCTTTCCTGCTCCCAGCACTGGAGGCTGTGACTGTCTCCCGGGGCCGGGTTAGTGGCTTCGCGCTGGCTTGCTGTGTTCTGTGACTGGCCCACAGCGTTTTCTGGTCCCCGTTTTCGCCTCTTTAAGCCGACATTGAGCCCCGTTGGTGCGTGCGCCCGCCGGCTTTGGAGCCAGCTGCGGGTTTGCTGCGCCCCGCGCCCTCGCTGTCTCGAGTGGCTCCGCGCGGCCAGGCGGCAGGCCCTGGCGCGCCCCCTTTCCCGGGTCTGGGACCTGACTTCGGCTCTGCGCGCCGGCCGTGCTGGTGGCCGTGCCACAGGCGCTTCAGAGGAGTGGGTATCTGCACCCGTCGGGCGGAGCGGTCTAGATGTCGGTCTGGTCAGGTCGGTCAGTCACGTTCAAAGCAGCCTTGCTGGTTTGTCCGTCCCCGTGTTCTAAAGGAAGAGGTTGAAACTCCTGCTGCGGATGAGGAATGCCATGCTTTCCCTTGTAGCTCGTTGGGGCCGCGTTGTATTCTGGTGCTGTTTAGAGGGTCCAGGTTCAGGGTCCTGTGTCTTCCTGGTGGGAGTGACACCGGCCACCGTGGGGCGTCCGCCCCTGTCGCCACGTCTCCCCTTGGGCCCTCCTGTGTCGGCGTCGGTGCCGCGAGACCCGCTTCCCTGCGCGGAGGGTGCCCACATACAGCCTGTCTTTTCCCGTGCCTTAATGCTCAGTCCTCGCTGTGTCTGAGGCATGTCGGTCGCAAGCAGCACGTGGCTGTCTGTCCTGAAGCGGACTCAGGCCCCCTTGCCTGTGCGCGGTAAAGCCCCCCACAGCCCCTGGCTGTGGCGCAGGAAGGGCACGGGCGGGCTTCGTGGCCCCGTCGGGGGTGATGGGCATCGGCCCGCATCACTGCCGCTTTTGCCTTTGTTCCAGAGTTTGACTCTGATGTACTTAGAAGTGGTTTCTTTGGTACTTGTCTAGCTCCTGGAATCTGAGGCTTCTGTCTGTTTGGGGGTAGTCTTGGGTGGCGTCTTTCTAAGCACGGTCCCCGCTCTGACCCTGCTCCCTTTCCAGGCCCCAGTGGCAGCTGTTCAGTCGCTCAGTTGTGTCCGATGCTTTGTGACCCCGTGGAGTACGGCAGGCCGGCCTCCCTGTCCTTCACCATCTCCCAGAGTTTGCTCAGACTCATGTCCATTGAGTCAGCGATGCCATTCAGCCATCTCATCCTCTGTTGCCCGCTTCTCCTCCTGCCTTCAATCTTTCCCAGCATTAGGGTATTTTCCAGTGAGTTGTCTCTTCGCATCGGTGGCAAACGTTTTAGAGCTTCAGAATCAGTATCAGTTCTTCCAATGAATATTCAGGACTGATTTCCTCTAGGATTGACTGATCTCTTTGCAGTCCAAGAGACTCTCAAGAATCTTCTCCAGCCCCTCAATTTGAAAGCAGCAATTCTTCGGTGCTCAGCTTTCTTTATAGTCCAACTCTCACATCCATGCACGACTACTGGAAAAACTGTAGCTTTGACTGTACAGACCTTGTTGGCAAACTGCTGTCTCTGCTTCTCAGTATGCTGTCTAGGTTTTGGCGTAGCTTTTCTTCCAAGGGGCAAGGACTCCGGTCACATGCACATTAGACCCTTTTCTCGCGTCTCAGGTTTTGTTTTGTATTTTCCATGTTTTCCTTTTTCTTTTCCTCTCCCTGAACATTGTCCCACGACGTATCTTGAGTTCTTTCATCCTCTCTTTGCTGTGTGTCACTGGATGTTAAACCAGTCTATTAACTTCCTGACTTCTGTGATTGCATCTCATTGGAGTGTTTTTTGAGATTCCCGTTCCTTGGTGAGATCTTCCGTCTCTGGAGGTACACGGAAGTCTTTAATAGTAGCTCCGACAGTGGGATCACCGAGGGGTCCGCTTTCGTTGTCTGAGCTTTCTTTCGGTTTTGGGGATCTGCGTTATCACACTCACGGGCGCATCAGCTGCTGAGCCGTGTCTGCCTCTTTGTGACCCCGTGGACTGTAGCCCACCAGGCTCCTCTGTCCATGGAATCCTCCAGGCAAGAACACTGGAGAGGGTAGCCATTCCTTCTCCTGAGGGTCTTCCCGACCCAGGGGTCAAATGCAGGCCTCCTGCGCTGCAGGTGGAGTCTGCACCGTCTGAGTCACCAGGGGAGAGTGTCTACAGAGTTGCTGGATATAGTATTTGAAAACTTGTGGCAGCTGTGGGTATTTCTCGCCCAGAAGGGCTGTCGTTTGCTCTGGCAGGCAGAGAGCCAGGGCCGCCTGTCTGGGCCTCACTGTGCGTCTCAGGACGCTTGGTGCAGGACCTGGGCAGGGCCCGCTGGGGCCATCGCGGGGGTCTCTGCCCGCTCTCGCCCCTGGGAGCTGACGGCTGCTGGCCATAGATGGAGCCTCTGCGCCCTCGTGCCCGTGCGGAGCAGGAGCTGGCAAGGCTGGGGGGAGCTGTGTGCGTGGCGTTGGGCCCCTCAAGATTGGCTGCCGTGGCGGTCCTGGTGAGACTGTAAGCTCCAGGATGCGGCCTGGGCCTTGGCCTCCTGCCCTCGGGCGGCCAGGGCTGGAGCCGGAGCCGCCAGCAGGCCCCGGCCTCTCCAGGTGCCTAGGCTCGTGCCCTTGGGTGCGGCTCCGGTTGCTTCCCTGTGCTTTCCAACAGCGGCTTGCGCGGTGTCTGGCTTCTATGCCCGCTGCCCACAGCACGGGCGCTCTCCTGTCTCATTGTGGCTGGAAGTGAAGCTGCCAAAGTAGACTGCTGCTTCCCGCTCCCCACTGCCAGCTGGTGTCTGGGCGCTGGCCCTTGCTGCCCTCTCCGAACGACTTCTGGCCTTCCCGGCGGGCCAGGCGTCACCGCCAGGTAGAACCGATGCGGCAGGACGCCGGGGTGCGGTGTCCGGTGGCCTCTGTCCTTGGCAGGGCGTGGCTGTGAGCTGGTGCTCTCCTCAGAGCTGAGCGCCAGCTCGCGAGTAACTGCCCGCCGGTGCCAGCTGCCTGGGTCGGGCTCGCTGCGCGGGGGCGGGGCGGGGCCCTGGGGGCTGCCTGGGTCGGGCTCGCTGCGCAGGGCCCCCGTGGGGGCAGGCGGGGCCTGGGGGGCTGGCTGGGTGCTGGGCAGTCACCCTTTGATGGTGCTGCAGCTCAAGGACCACAAATGCCGTTCCATTTTGACTTGGTTAAAAGTTGAATCCCAATTTCCTTTTTAAAATGCACACATCCCCCCTGCCCTGTCATTTTATTATGAAAACTCTGAAGCACATGGGAAAACTGAGAGGGTTGATGATACAGTGGGAATCCCCGACCACACCTCGCACACAGCTCGCACACACACCCCGTCTGCGCCCCCCTGCTCCCCGCCCGCTGGTCCCTTGGCCTGTCTTCTTGGCAGTTTTCAAAGGAAGGTGCAGACATCTGCCTGCTGTCCCCACGCCCCTCAGCATGCGAGTTATTAACTGACTAGATCCCAGTATTTGTTTATGGTTTTTCTTTCCTTTTAAGGCAAAATTGGCATGAAATGAAATGCACAAGCCTTGATTGTGCCCTCGGATGACTTCTGATGAGCACACAGGTCTGTGTGACCAGCTCTTCCTCCAGGGAGCAGGGCAGTGCCAGCAGCCCACCCCGAGGCACCCACGCTCCGGGCCCCCCGGGGGTTCGTTGTGCTGTTCTGGAGTGCCGTGCCCGGGAAGCACGTGGGTGCCCATCTCTGGAGTGTGTGTGACCGGTGGTCCCCGCTGTTCCCGTCTTTGCTCTCGTGCTTGGAGTTCTGTGACTTCACCTTCCCTGGGGCGCGGGCGTGGCCGGGCGTGGGCTCCGCTGCTCCCTGTCCTGAGAGCCGGAAGGCCCTCCTGCGGAGCTGCCGCCCGCATCGGTGTGCGGGCCACTTTCAGCTCCTGTGGGGGCTCTCTGCTTCTCTTCGTGACGCACCTGTTCACACCTTTTCTGCCCATTTTTGGGGCATTCACTTTATCTGTATCATTTCAAAAATAGACTTCATTCTAAAAATAGCATTAGGTCTGTGAAGTTGTGCTGAGCGCCACGTTCTCCACCCCACGCAGAGCTTCCGTTACCCGCTTGCACAGGGAGCTCTGTGTTCGGCGGACACACGTTGGTCGTTTCTGTTAGCCGATGTCCACAGCCACCCTGGGGGCTCGCTCTTGGTGGCCGCACTCCTGGGCGTGGCCAGTGAGAGAGGCCGCGTGTCGCCCGCGGCGGAGGCTCGTAGCCGCCCCCTCCCGAGGACCCCGCTCCCCGCCGCCCGCCGCCCGGGCCCCCGCTGGCCTTCCCGCCGTGCGCTGCCGAGGGGGCCGCAGCACCTGGGCTCCCGGCTGCGTTGGCGTCCTCGGTGGCCGCTGGCTCCTGCTGGTGTGCTTACTGTGGCCTTCCTTTCATTTCTTGCGATTTCACTTTTTGTTGTCGAGGTTCTCGCTGGAGTCGGTCTGCACTGCAGTCTTACCTCTCTCGCTCACTCCCTGACGAGGGGCCTGTCTCCAGAGACTGAAACAGGCTGCCTTTTATTCCGGACCTTGGCGGTCATGCTCAGAGCTCGCCGCCCGCTGGCTCGAGGCTGTGGCTTCGGGGCGTCCTTCAGCTTTCCCTCTGGACGCCCGCTCCGGGCTCAGTCCAGCGCCACCGGACCCTTTCTCAGTTACTGCTCAGAGCCGCAGCATGAACAGCACTAAGTTCACGTCAGTCGACGAGCTGCTTTCCTCAGGGGCTCGTGTCTTACCCGTGTCGCTCTGTGTGTGTGGCTGGCTAGGTCTTGGCTCGCTTAGGGCGTGTTCTGATCGCTCCTTACTCAGGTGCTGAGTGAGCACAGGGCCTGTGCCGGCGTCCCCACAGCCGTCCCCTGGGGCCCAGAACTGGCAGTGCCTGCCAGCCGCCCGGGGGTCCCGTGCGTGTGTGCGTCTGCCCCCTGCCTGGTGCCCAGCGGGCGCTCTGTGGTGCTCGCGGGGCACAGTCGCGAGCGTGGCCGTGCTCGTGGGGCCGGCTGGGCACGGCCCTTGCAGATGCGGAGGCTGGCCCGCGCAGGCGGCTGTGCTCCGGGGGCCGTGTTGTGCCCCGCTGCCTGCCTCCAGCCCCGCCCCCGTCCTGGTGGAGACTCTCTGCCCCCCCCAGCGTGGCCGCCTCACTCTGGATCACGACCCCGTGCGGAGCTTAGATCTGCAGCCAGGGTCTGCTCCCGGAGACCGTCCGGCGGCCGGCGGCCGGCGCCTGTGGGCCTGGTGGTTGCTCC
>SJYT01066785.1:28032-51669 GCA_006410635.1 Cephalophus harveyi | reverse complement strand
GTGCTTGGGGAACAGGCCCCCTGGGCTCCATCCACCAGGGCTGGGCTCCGTGTCCACCGGGCTCTCCCCCCATCCACATTGTCAGCTGTGACCCTCCCACAGGCAGAGGTGGTCTCGGCTGAGGCTGGCTGGTTTTGGTGCCAGGCGCCCCCCCGTGGGCCTGAGTGCACGCCTGGTGGTCTCTGCCCTGGCAGCCTGCCTCCCCGCCCACCCTGCCCGTGTCCCCCTCTGGACACAGCGGGGCTCTGCTCTGTGGCCCAGCCTGGGCCTCTCTCTGCACGAGGACCTGGCTCCCCTGTGTCTGCTCACATGCCTCTTGCAGGCGCTCCCTGGGCCTCGGGGAGCATGTGTTCTGTCCCCGGGGTTCTTCACGTGGCCTCTCGAGGCCTCTGATTCTCGGCCAGCACCTGTTGCAGTCGCTCAGCCACAGGGCTGGGCTCGCTCTCCCTGCCCGCACTTACCGGGTGCTGCTGAGGGACCACCGGTCTGCCCCAGGTCCAGCGTCTCACGGCTGCTCCTGACCAGAGCATCAGGGACGTGTCCTCCGCGCCCACCGCTGGTACTGGGACTGTCGCCACATCCCACCCCACCCTCGCTCCTGGCCCGCCTTCCTTGGTGTGGACTCGTTCCTCTGACCCCTGGCCTCCAAGCGGCCCCGCCCTGTTGCAGGCCGGCCAGCCTGGGGGAGCCGCAGCTCCGCAGCGAGGAGGAGGATGCTGGGTGTGGGGGGCGCGGGGGAGGAAGGGCCGCACACGCCGTCGAGTCCGTCCCTCCGGAGGCTGCGCTGCGTGTGCGGGCCCTGAGCTCTGGGGCCCCGCGGCGGGCCGCGCGGGTGGCCAGTGTCCTAGCTCTGCCAGCATCCCCGTGGGCTGCTGACGACGCCAGCGGTGACAGCTCGGGCTTCCAGGCAAGGGGCCGCGAGGGCGCCCAGGCCAGCGGGCAGCTGCCTCCTGCTGCTGGAAGTCAGCTGTGTCTAGAATTTTCTGTGAGAGGGATCGTTTCTTCTCTGGCTTTTTCACGCAGTGTTGTTACTCTGAGCTGTCCGTCACCTGCCAGTCCTCTCTGGAGCAGGGATCCTGAGTGTGCGGTCCTGAGTGGAAGTCAGTCAGTCAGTTCAGTTGCTCAGTCCTCTCCGACTCTTTGCGACCCCTTGAATTGCAGCACGCCAGGCCTCTGTCCATCACCAACCACTCCCGAGCCTACCCAAACTCCTGTCCACTGAGTCGGTGATGCCATCCAACCACCTCATCCTCTGTCGTCTCCTTCTCCTCCTGCCTTCAATTTTTCCCAGCATCAGGGTCTTTTCAAATGAGTTGGTTCTTTGCAACAAGGGGCCAAAGAATTGGAGTTTCAGCTTCAGCATCAGTCCTTCCAATGAATATTCAGGACTAATTTCCTTTAGGATGGACTGGTTGGATCTCCTTCAAGTCCAAAGGACTCTCAAACTTCTCCAACACCACAGTTCAAAAGCATCAGTTCTTCAGTGCTCAGCTTTCTTTATGGTCCAACTCTCACATCCATACACGACTCCTGGAAAAACCGTAGCCTTGACTAGGCAGACCTGTGTTGGCAGACTAATGTCTCTGCTTTTTAATATGTTGTCTAGGTTGGTCATAACTTTCTGTCCAAGAAGAAAATGTCTTTTAATTTCATGGCTGCAGTCACCATCTGCAGTGATTTTGGAGCCCCTAAAATAAAGTCTGACACTGTTTCCCCATCTGTTTGCCATGAAGTGATGGGACCAGATGCCATGATCTTAAGTTTTCTGAATGTTGAGCTTTAAACCAACTTTTTCACTCTCCTTTTTCACTATCATCTTTTTAGTTCCTCTTCACTTTCTGCCATAAGGGTGGTGTCATCTGCATATCTGAGGTTATTGATATTTCTCCCGGCAATCTTGATTCCAGCTTGTGATTTTTCCAGTCCAGCGTTTCTCATGATGTACCCTGCGTATAAGTTAAATAAGCAGGGTGACAATATACAGCCTTGACGTACTCCTTTTCCTATTTGGAACCAGTCTGTTGATCCATGTCCAGTTCTAGCTGTTGTTTCCTGACCTGCATACAGATTTCTCAAGAGGCAGGTCAGGTGGTCTGGTATGCCCGTCTCTTAAAGAGTTTTCCACAGTTTGTCGCGATCCACACAGTCAGAGGGCCTGGGTCGTTTGCAGTCTTGGACTGTTGCGTGTAAACCTCTGTGAACATGCGTGCCAGGCTTTGCTTCCTTTTCTCGAGGGTGTGGGGGCGCGGCGTTGCTGGGTCGGGGGACGTGGTCGGGTTGTTCAGAAGCTGCTTCCCGACGCGGCAGCCCCAGGAGGTGGTGCTGCCCTCGCGCTCTGGCCGTGGCTACGGGCGCCTGTCGTGGCGGGCGGCGTGCCCATGCCCGCCCGCGCCGCCTCTGCTGGGCTCTGCTCACATCGTTCACCCGGCTGTGACAGGGCTGTTTTCAGAGTTGGTCACACGTTGCAGAGGCAAGTCCTTGTCAGACGTGTGATTTGCAGGTGAGCCTGCAGCTCGTCTTTTTGTCTCCCTAAACAGTGTCTTTCAAAGTAGAGTTCTCATCTTTGATGAGATCGGGTTCCTCGACGCTGGAGTCAGCGTGTCTTCCCATCCCCCTCTTTTCTCAGGGGCGTTTATACTCGCAGCTGTTAGGCTCGTGTCTGGTCTGGTCTGAGTCGGCTCTCGCGTCGCGTGCATGGTGTGGGCGCCCTGGGGCTGGGCCTGCCGTTGGGAATGTGTGCAGCCGCGTGAACGCGCTCTTGCCCGGGCAGGTGTGCCAGCCTCCTGCCTGCCTGACGGGGCCTGTGCGCTTGTGCCCTAGGCTCCATCGAGGACTCCACGTCCAGCTTGCTCGGGGAGGAGGACACCGAGGACGAGGAGCTGGAGGCCGCAGCCAGCCACCTGAACAAGGACTTCTACCGGGAGCTGCTCGGAGGTGGCGTCCCTGGCGGCTCGGAGGCGGCTGGGGGCCCTGAGGAGGGCAGGAGGCCCCCGGCGCTGGAGTCCCTGCTCGGGCCTCTGCCCACGGCGGCCAGCCTGGGCATCTCAGACTCCATCCGAGAGTGCATCTCCTCCCCAAGCCACGAGCCCAGTGAGTGCCGGGGGTTGGGGGGCGGGCGGGCTGTTCCCGTCTGGGTCGTGCCCCCCACCCCCCGCCGTGGGAGCTGCTGAGGGGCAGCCTGTGTGAGGGCGGGTTCGGGGGGAGCTGTGCTGACTGCTGGGTGCCCGGAGCACTTGCAGTGTCTCGCGGCCCTCCTGCGCTGGCCCGAGCCCTTGGTGTGGTTGGCTGGGGCCAGCCTCCTTCCTGCCCCTCAGCGCGGGAAGCCAAGCCACGTGCACGGGGGGCCACGGGGCAGACTGGCACCCCTGCCCGTCCCCTGCGTCGGCCTGGTGGGGAGGTGTTGGCCGAAGCCAGCCTCTCCGCTGGACAGACAGGCACTGCTTGCTGGGCCCCGGTGCCCGCGGGGCCCTCCCCACGAGGAAGGCAGGTCCGGTTCCCTTGCGTCTCATGCGAGCATGACCTCATCTCCTCTCTGGGCACCGAGGGCTCGGCCTCTGTGCGAGGAGACCTTGTGAGCGGGACGCTGCTCGATGCCCCTGCTGTGCCCTGTGGGTGCCCCTGCCCCGGGAGTGGACGGGGGCCTGACACAGACCTGGCCCGCCTGCTGGGCATGAACAGGCCGCACCCCCCGGGGCTGCTATGCAAGGGCACCGGGCAGAGGGCTCACACGGGGGCCCGGGGGCAGAAAGAGGCTGTCCTGGCCGGAGCTGAGAGCAGGGTGCCTGCTGCGGGCGGTGATGGAGCGAGCAGGCCACAGGAGGGTGCCTCCGTTTCTGGGCCGCACGGAGGGCGCCACTGGCCCAGCCGGGGCGGGAGGGTGGCGGCCCACAGGTCTGGGGGGTCCTCAGCATGGGCCCCCTCCCAGGAACACTGTTGAGAAGTTCCTCCGTAAGGAGCGCGAGGACGGGGTCTCCAGGTCAGAGTTGCTTCCTCCACAAGGCTCTGGGAGCAGCGCGGGGGGAGTGGCTTGGAGCCACCCTGGCCCTGCCCCAGGCCCCAAGCCGGCCCGAGTGAGCTGTGCGCCTTTTCACGGGAGGCCGAGCCTGAGTCCAGCCTGTGCTTCCCTCCAGAGGACGCCTGCGGGGACGGGGAGCTGGACCTGAGCGGCATCGACGACCTCGAGATCGACCGGGTAGGTGCTGCCGCTTGCAGGCCGCCGGGGTGGGGCCGGGGCCGCACCCCCACACCCCGGGCCCCAAGCCTGCTGAGCTGGTGGCTCTGCCCGGCAGCGCCCGCCCGCGGCCGTGGGGAGCCTTTCCCTGATCTGTCGCCGCAGGCCTGCGGCCACCGCCGGTTCCTCTAGTCAGCGTGTCTTCCCATCCCCCTCTTTTCTCAGGGGCGTTTATACTCGCAGCTGTTAGGCTCGTGTCTGGTCTGGTCTGAGTCGGCTCTCGCGTCGCGTGCATGGTGTGGGCGCCCTGGGGCTGGGCCTGCCGTTGGGAATGTGTGCAGCCGCGTGAACGCGCTCTTGCCCGGGCAGGTGTGCCAGCCTCCTGCCTGCCTGACGGGGCCTGTGCGCTTGTGCCCTAGGCTCCATCGAGGACTCCACGTCCAGC
The DNA here is from genome assembly GCA_006410635.1 of Cephalophus harveyi. Taxonomy (NCBI): domain Eukaryota; kingdom Metazoa; phylum Chordata; class Mammalia; order Artiodactyla; family Bovidae; genus Cephalophus; species Cephalophus harveyi. The sequence continues at coordinate 47,053 of SJYT01066785.1, read as the reverse complement.
TTGCTCGGGGAGGAGGACACCGAGGACGAGGAGCTGGAGGCCGCAGCCAGCCACCTGAACAAGGACTTCTACCGGGAGCTGCTCGGAGGTGGCGTCCCTGGCGGCTCGGAGGCGGCTGGGGGCCCTGAGGAGGGCAGGAGGCCCCCGGCGCTGGAGTCCCTGCTCGGGCCTCTGCCCACGGCGGCCAGCCTGGGCATCTCAGACTCCATCCGAGAGTGCATCTCCTCCCCAAGCCACGAGCCCAGTGAGTGCCGGGGGTTGGGGGGCGGGCGGGCTGTTCCCGTCTGGGTCGTGCCCCCCACCCCCCGCCGTGGGAGCTGCTGAGGGGCAGCCTGTGTGAGGGCGGGTTCGGGGGGAGCTGTGCTGACTGCTGGGTGCCCGGAGCACTTGCAGTGTCTCGCGGCCCTCCTGCGCTGGCCCGAGCCCTTGGTGTGGTTGGCTGGGGCCAGCCTCCTTCCTGCCCCTCAGCGCGGGAAGCCAAGCCACGTGCACGGGGGGCCACGGGGCAGACTGGCACCCCTGCCCGTCCCCTGCGTCGGCCTGGTGGGGAGGTGTTGGCCGAAGCCAGCCTCTCCGCTGGACAGACAGGCACTGCTTGCTGGGCCCCGGTGCCCGCGGGGCCCTCCCCACGAGGAAGGCAGGTCCGGTTCCCTTGCGTCTCATGCGAGCATGACCTCATCTCCTCTCTGGGCACCGAGGGCTCGGCCTCTGTGCGAGGAGACCTTGTGAGCGGGACGCTGCTCGATGCCCCTGCTGTGCCCTGTGGGTGCCCCTGCCCCGGGAGTGGACGGGGGCCTGACACAGACCTGGCCCGCCTGCTGGGCATGAACAGGCCGCACCCCCCGGGGCTGCTATGCAAGGGCACCGGGCAGAGGGCTCACACGGGGGCCCGGGGGCAGAAAGAGGCTGTCCTGGCCGGAGCTGAGAGCAGGGTGCCTGCTGCGGGCGGTGATGGAGCGAGCAGGCCACAGGAGGGTGCCTCCGTTTCTGGGCCGCACGGAGGGCGCCACTGGCCCAGCCGGGGCGGGAGGGTGGCGGCCCACAGGTCTGGGGGGTCCTCAGCATGGGCCCCCTCCCAGGAACACTGTTGAGAAGTTCCTCCGTAAGGAGCGCGAGGACGGGGTCTCCAGGTCAGAGTTGCTTCCTCCACAAGGCTCTGGGAGCAGCGCGGGGGGAGTGGCTTGGAGCCACCCTGGCCCTGCCCCAGGCCCCAAGCCGGCCCGAGTGAGCTGTGCGCCTTTTCACGGGAGGCCGAGCCTGAGTCCAGCCTGTGCTTCCCTCCAGAGGACGCCTGCGGGGACGGGGAGCTGGACCTGAGCGGCATCGACGACCTCGAGATCGACCGGGTAGGTGCTGCCGCTTGCAGGCCGCCGGGGTGGGGCCGGGGCCGCACCCCCACACCCCGGGCCCCAAGCCTGCTGAGCTGGTGGCTCTGCCCGGCAGCGCCCGCCCGCGGCCGTGGGGAGCCTTTCCCTGATCTGTCGCCGCAGGCCTGCGGCCACCGCCGGTTCCTCAGCTGGCGTCACGGCCGTCCGCATGGCTCCTTCTCTGGGACCATCGAGCCTGCAGTCTGGCTGGCCTGGTTCCCGGGCCTGGGGGCTGCGAGCTGCTGGGGAGGGTGCGGCCCCCAGGCTGGCCTGGGGAGGGCGGGTTATGGCAAGCCTTCAGCCTGGACTCCACACACGTTCCTTCTCGGGTTGGAGGCCTGCTTCCTGACTGGCATGCACAAAGCAGGCATACTTGTGGCTGAGCTCTGGGCATGCCCTCTGAGTGACCCTGTGCTCTGCCCTAGTACATCCTGAACGAGGCGGAAGCCCGCGTGAAGGCTGAGCTGTGGATGCGGGAGAACGCTGAGTACCTGCGGGAGCAGAAGGGTGAGTGGCCGCCTGTGCCCGCCCAGGTGCCCGGGACGCAGGCCTCGCTGACCCCGCTCCTTGGTCTTTCAGAGAAAGAAGCGAGAATCGCAAAGGAGAGGGAGCTGGGCATCTACAAGGAGCACAAGGTGGGCAACCCACGCCCCCCACCCCCCCAGGAGCCTGCGTGCCCTCGCCTCAGGGCTGGGCTGTCGGCCCCTCGCCCCCTGCAGATAGCCGCCCCTTGCTGGGCAGTCCTGCTTGAGGCGCAGGATGGCTGGGGGCTGCTCTGTGGGCCGTTGGCAGAGGGCAGCACCGGCCACCCAGGGGTCCGTCTCTCCGGGGAGGATGAGAGGCCCCAGCCAGCCCTGACGGCGTGAGTCTCCTTCCCAGGAGTCTGGCTGGTGCCCTGTACGTCCTGACTGGCACCTGGCCGGTTCATAGAACCGAGGCCCACAGGAAGCGTAACTTCTGTGTTTCCCTCAAGCCCAAGAAGTCCTGCAAGCGCCGGGAGCCGATCCAGGCCAGCACGGCCGGGGAGGCCATTGAGAAGATGCTGGAGCAGAAGAAAATCTCCAGCAAGATCAACTACAGCGTGCTGCGGGGCCTGGACACAGGGGGCGGCCCACCCGGGGAGGACGGCCCCCCACCCCGGGAGCACGGCCTCCCGCCCGGGGAGGACACGGACCCCCAGGGGGAGGCCACCCGGCCCCCGGAGCAGACCAGTGCCCGGAGGCTGTCCCGACGGAAGACGCCCTCCAGGAGAAGCCGGCCTGACCCCTCGACCAGCGTGGGCAAGAGGTACCGTGCCGGATGGGCCTGGCGGGCAGGCTGGGGTCGCTCACCACCCGCGTGCCAGAAACCAGCATCCGTGTCTGGAGCTCCTGCCGCCCTGGTGGGGAGCTGAGTGGGGCTCCAGCCTTGGACGGGGCCCGTAGCATCAGAGACGATCCTGACTGAAGAAACGGGGGGGCCAGGCCTGCTCCCCACCCAAGGGCTCCTGGAAGCCCCCTCACCGGCCACCCTCGGAGAGGAGACCACTCACGGGGCCCGCGGGGCTGGGGGAAGACGGCAGTGCAGCCGTGGGGCCCTCCTCGTCGGGGCCGGTGGGCCGCCCTGCATGGACAGGTCCGGGCAGCTCTGCGTGCCCGCCCCCCGGGCTCCCGTTAGGCCTGAGACTGGTGGGCGTGCCCCCGCCTGGCCGCCCCTGGGAGGCGGGCAGTGCTGGGCTCTGTGGGGTGGACCCCACCCCCTGTCAGTGTCCCGGTGCTTGCAGGCCCCGCTCAGAAGCCTGCCGCCCGCGGGCAGCGTGGGGGTGGCTGTGGGGCGCGTCGGAGGGCGCCCGAGACTCAGACCTGACCCTTTGCCTTCCTCCCACTCGCTGACGTGCCCTGCCTGTGGGGCGGCCCTTGCAAGGGCATGCCGCTGGCTCCCGCCTCTTGGGTCCGGGACTCCGGGCTGCTCTGCCTGTCCTGGGGTCACTGCTGCCGCGGCCCCGCACGCCCATTTCCTCGGAGGGCTGTCCTGCAGGAGGGACTGACTCAGCCTGGGCACAGCCGTGCCTTCGCCTGCCACCTACCCCTCCAGGCCGCTGGCCAGGACCACGGGGAGCCAGGGCCCCCGTGAGAGCCCTGAGCCCCTGCTGCTGATGCGGCAGGTTGCCCGCGGCCTAGCCGGAGACCCCCGCTATCGCGTGTCCACCGCTGGAGGTGCTTTCGGGGTCCCCTGTGGGTGTGTCCAGCGCAGTGCAGGCGGGACGACGGTGGCTGCGGCCTGGGGCTCTCAGCCCCTCCCCCTGTGCCCTGCCTGGACGTGAGCAGGCCGAGAGGGCGGCCCGCCTGTCCAGCGACCTGCCCAGCCCGCGGGGTCAGCGTGGGTGGAGGGCGGCCAGGCCTGGGTGCAGGAGGCAGCGATGGGATGCTCCAGGGGTGAGGGGCCAGCACTTGAGGCCCCTGGGGACAGGACCAGTGTCCCTGGCCTCCACACGCCGCCAGGTGCGGTCAGAGGCAGGCCTCTCCGGGCCAAGTCCTGGGCGGAGGCACAGCCTGCACTGAGGCTGCCTCATTGTGCGCTGTTCCAGGTTGAGGCCGTTGGTGACGCAGCCCGCAAAGAAGGTGGCACTTGGAGAGGTGCGTCAGCGGGGGGGTGGGGAAGGGGCAGGGCCGGGACTGGGGTCCTTGGGGAAGAGGGTGCCCGCACGGTGTCCGGAGGGCACGCCCACCCAGGCAGAGGGGCCAGGCCCTGGGAGCCGAGGCCCAGCAGTGGGGTGGCCCTCCCCCGGCAGCCTGGAGCCTGCCCGCGCCTGCCCAGCCCCTCGCCTCGCCTGCAGGCCTCACTCCCGAGCGCCCACTCCCCGGAGGCCGCGCATGTCAGGCCCGCGGCGGTCGTGGTGGAGAGCGGGCCTGTGTCGTACCACGCGGAGGAGGACGCGGAGGAGGAGGACGCAGAGGAGGAGGACGGGGAGCCCTGCGTCAGCGCCCTGCAGATGATGGGCGGCAACGGTGTGTGTGGGCGGGCGCGGGCTCTCCCTAGCGTTGGTCAGCCGTGTGGGTTTTGTGGAAGGAGCTGACTGGGCCCTGCTTGTTGTGCACGGAGGTTGGGGGTGGGCCTCCGGGCCGCCTGGCCGGCTGAGAAAGGTCCGATCCCGCCCCGCTCCTGAGGGCCGTCGATGGGGGCAGGGCCCGCGGGGCTGGCGGTGGGGCCGACGGTGGGGCCGTGGGGAGCACTTTGGGGGCACTGCTTCTGGGGCGGCAGGGGGCGGCGGGCCTCACCCCCCGTGGTTACTGCCTCGCGCCCTGCAGATTACGGCTGTGACGGGGATGATGACGATGGTTACTGAGGTGATCTCACATCCGGCACGTCCGCTGACGGCCCCGCCACTGGCTCCCAAGGGTCTGACGGCCTTGGATGAGCCCCCGGTGGGCAGCAGGACTCGGTGATGAGGCGGGCGCCCCGCTGCCCGGCGGCCCTCGTGCACAGCCGCCCGTGACCTCATGGCCCTCGCTGTCGGGATCCTGATCTGAGCAACGTGAGGAGTGTGTCTGTTTCTCGGCAGAGCTGGGTTTTGTGGCCCAGGAACCCTTGCTGGTGGCTCTGCCGCGTCCTATGGAGAGAAACTGGGGCCCAGGGAGGCCCAGCCACGTGTCCAGGCTCCTGGAGGCCCAGAAGGGTCTGGACCCTGCTCTGCCCTGGGGCCGGGAGCCTGCGCCCCTCACCTCTTTGCCACATCTGAGAGAAGCACTTTGTGTCCAGCTGACGCCCAGCCAGGCCCTCCCTGCTTGCCCAGGCCCGGGGACCCCGCAGATGTGCACTGAGGAGCCCACGGTCTGCCTGGCTCCGCAGGGCGGTGGCACCTCTCTCCAGGCGCACGCGCAGTTGTCCGGCCGCCTCCCTCCCGAGCTGCACCCGGGTCCCTGTCCTTGGAGGCGTGGTCGGCAGAGGCCCTCTGTTGGCAACACTTGGAACTTGCGGGGCCAGCCTTGCTGCTGGAAGGCCCAGAGCACTTGCCCTGGCCTTGGGCATGGCTGTGCGGGGGGCGTCCACAAGGGGTCCACAGAGGCCTCTGCTCTTCCAGGCCAGCCTCCGCCACCCGCCCCTCACAGTGGCAGAGCCACAGCAGCCTGCCCCCGGGGGCTCAGCCCCCCACCCCGGGTGGGCAGGCCACATGGCATCCACCCCAGAGGGCAGCACGGCTCACCAGGGGATGTCGAGGCCCTCGCTGTGCCCCTCGGCCGTGACCCCAGGGCGCCTGGCAGGCTGGAGTGGAAGGTTGGCTGGTGAAACACAAAGATGGTTGCTTGAGCCGAAACTCGCCGAGTGTGGCCTGCGGCTCCGTCTGGCCCCGGCGGAGCGAGGTTAGGCGGGGGTGCTGGGTCTCCAGGCTCCACAGGCACCCGGTTGTCAGCTGGGGAACTGATGACACGCCCACCCTCACAGGAAGCCCCTGGGCCCCTGCAGAGGCTCTGAGAGGGGCCTCGTGGTCGGGGGGCCCGCCCCGCATGGGGAGCAGGTGCTGCGCTGGGCCGGAGCCCGAGAGCCTCCGGGTGGGGGGGGAGCTGGCGGCTGTGGGGAGCACCCGGGCCGCGTGTGCTGTGCTCTAGACCCAGAGGTCTGGCTGGATGCTTCCCCGGGAGGTGGACGGGAGGCCAGCCTGCAGGCCCCGCCCCCGAGCTCCCTTCACAGAGGAGCGGCTGCCGGCCCTGCGGGGCACGAGGTGGATGGTCAGGCCAGCCTGCAGAGGAGAGGCTGCTGAGCTGGGGGCGGGGGAGCGGCCGAGCACGTCTGGGGAGAATGCAGGGGACAGCCGCGGGGCTAGGCACGGGGTGCGGAGGCTGGGCCCCCAGCTGCACCCACTCAGGTTGACATCAGCAGGGTCTTCTGTGGGCACTTGCCCGAGCCGGGCACGCGACTGGCCACCAGGCTCCAGACGGCGCCGGAAGCGCTTAGGGGAGGTGGCCTGTGTCCACCGGGGCCCAGGGCGGCCCGTCCCCGCCGCGTGCCCTGCCCCTCCTCCGGCGTGAGGCCTGCGCTCCCCATCAGTCTCACTTTCCCAGCTTGTCCCCCTGCGGCCTGGCGGGGGAGGAGGGCTGGCCGGGAGAGGCCTGCAAGGCCTGCACACCCGCGGTGCACACCTGTGCACAGACACGCCCATGCTGCTCGTCCCCGGGGCCACCATCAGGGCGCCGGGTCCCGGGCTCTGACGAGACCCAGGTCCGCCCCCAGCGGGGCTGAGCTTTGGGGCCCGAGGCCTGACGGTGCCTTGGGCACCCTCGCGGTGTGTCTGCAGAGGATGTGGCACCTGCTGGCACCCAGCCCACGCCGTGCTCCGTAACCTCGTGCCCTTCCCACCACTCTGGGCCACGGAGTCGGGACCATGGGTGCCCTTCCTGGCAGGACTGGATGGGCCACAGTGTCGTGCCACTCGCTGCCTCGGGCCCCCCAAGAAGGGGGAGCAGGCCCGAGACGCCCCTGGTGCCCACAGGTGGCAGGGAGCCCCATCCGGAGCCAGCTTGCCCGGGGCCCCGCCTGCACACCTGCCCCCCTCCTAGCGGCTCCCCACACTCCTGGCTTCCACCGTCGTTGCCTCCAGACAGGCAGGAGGGCTGGTGGCACCGTCATGCTCCAGACAGGCAGGAGGGCTGGTGGCTGCCTTCTGTCACCATGGCCCCTGTGGGCACTGGAGGGGGGTTCACCTCTTTGCCACATCTGAGAGAAGCACTTTGTGTCCAGCTGACGCCCAGCCAGGCCCTCCCTGCTTGCCCAGGCCCGGGGACCCCGCAGATGTGCACTGAGGAGCCCACGGTCTGCCTGGCTCCGCAGGGCGGTGGCACCTCTCTCCAGGCGCACGCGCAGTTGTCCGGCCGCCTCCCTCCCGAGCTGCACCCGGGTCCCTGTCCTTGGAGGCGTGGTCGGCAGAGGCCCTCTGTTGGCAACACTTGGAACTTGCGGGGCCAGCCTTGCTGCTGGAAGGCCCAGAGCACTTGCCCTGGCCTTGGGCATGGCTGTGCGGGGGGCGTCCACAAGGGGTCCACAGAGGCCTCTGCTCTTCCAGGCCAGCCTCCGCCACCCGCCCCTCACAGTGGCAGAGCCACAGCAGCCTGCCCCCGGGGGCTCAGCCCCCCACCCCGGGTGGGCAGGCCACATGGCATCCACCCCAGAGGGCAGCACGGCTCACCAGGGGATGTCGAGGCCCTCGCTGTGCCCCTCGGCCGTGACCCCAGGGCGCCTGGCAGGCTGGAGTGGAAGGTTGGCTGGTGAAACACAAAGATGGTTGCTTGAGCCGAAACTCGCCGAGTGTGGCCTGCGGCTCCGTCTGGCCCCGGCGGAGCGAGGTTAGGCGGGGGTGCTGGGTCTCCAGGCTCCACAGGCACCCGGTTGTCAGCTGGGGAACTGATGACACGCCCACCCTCACAGGAAGCCCCTGGGCCCCTGCAGAGGCTCTGAGAGGGGCCTCGTGGTCGGGGGGCCCGCCCCGCATGGGGAGCAGGTGCTGCGCTGGGCCGGAGCCCGAGAGCCTCCGGGTGGGGGGGGAGCTGGCGGCTGTGGGGAGCACCCGGGCCGCGTGTGCTGTGCTCTAGACCCAGAGGTCTGGCTGGATGCTTCCCCGGGAGGTGGACGGGAGGCCAGCCTGCAGGCCCCGCCCCCGAGCTCCCTTCACAGAGGAGCGGCTGCCGGCCCTGCGGGGCACGAGGTGGATGGTCAGGCCAGCCTGCAGAGGAGAGGCTGCTGAGCTGGGGGCGGGGGAGCGGCCGAGCACGTCTGGGGAGAATGCGGGGGACAGCCGCGGGGCTAGGCACGGGGTGCGGAGGCTGGGCCCCCAGCTGCACCCACTCAGGTTGACATCAGCAGGGTCTTCTGTGGGCACTTGCCCGAGCCGGGCACGCGACTGGCCACCAGGCTCCAGACGGCGCCGGAAGCGGCTTAGGGGAGGTGGCCTGTGTCCACCGGGGCCCAGGGCGGCCCGTCCCCGCCGCGTGCCCTGCCCCTCCTCCGGCGTGAGGCCTGCGCTCCCCATCAGTCTCACTTTCCCAGCTTGTCCCCCTGCGGCCTGGCGGGGGAGGAGGGCTGGCCGGGAGAGGCCTGCAAGGCCTGCACACCCGCGGTGCACACCTGTGCACAGACACGCCCATGCTGCTCGTCCCCGGGGCCACCATCAGGGCGCCGGGTCCCGGGCTCTGACGAGACCCAGGTCCGCCCCCAGCGGGGCTGAGCTTTGGGGCCCGAGGCCTGACGGTGCCTTGGGCACCCTCGCGGTGTGTCTGCAGAGGATGTGGCACCTGCTGGCACCCAGCCCACGCCGTGCTCCGTAACCTCGTGCCCTTCCCACCACTCTGGGCCACGGAGTCGGGACCATGGGTGCCCTTCCTGGCAGGACTGGATGGGCCACAGTGTCGTGCCACTCGCTGCCTCGGGCCCCCCAAGAAGGGGGAGCAGGCCCGAGACGCCCCTGGTGCCCACAGGTGGCAGGGAGCCCCATCTGGAGCCAGCTTGCCCGGGGCCCCGCCTGCACACCTGCCCCCCTCCTAGCGGCTCCCCACACTCCTGGCTTCCACCGTCGTTGCCTCCAGACAGGCAGGAGGGCTGGTGGCACCGTCATGCTCCAGACAGGCAGGAGGGCTGGTGGCTGCCTTCTGTCACCATGGCCCCTGTGGGCACTGGAGGGGGGTCTCTCTGAGGGACGGGCGGTTCTGGGGGCCCCTGAGAACCAGGGTCCCTGACGCTCCTTCTGGTAGAGCCCAGCCTGAGCGCCCACTGGGCCCTGCCCACTGGCAGCCCCACAAACGCCGCTGCCAGGGCTCAGTGCTGGGCGAGGTGCAGACCAACCCTCCCCGTCCTGCCGCCCCAGGCCAATGCCCTCCTTCCATCCAGCGCTCACCCTCCCCGAACCCCTCTGCTGTCTCCACACCCTGGCCCCCATCTGTTCCTCGGCGGGCTGGAGCGCTGGCCAAGTGAGGGGCTCCTGTCCCTCCTGGGCTGAGGGGGGCCCCAGGAGGGCGAGGACGGTCCCGGTCCCCAGGTTGGGGCTGCCCTGAAGGCCCCGGGTCACCGGGGGGTGGACTCGCCCGCCCTGCCTCGAGGGGCCCAGCCCCACGGCCACCTCTGCCCGGCCGCCCTCGGGCTGCCAGGCCAATGTCCTGCCTCCACCTCCCAGGCCCCGGGTGGGGTCCAGACAGACGCTGGGGTCGCCGCTCCCTGCACAATAAAGGCTGCCTGTGAAGCCGCGAGCCCTTTCAGGGTCTTTGTTCTCTGACACCGTCCAGTGGCTGGTGGGCCAGGACGGCTCTGCCCCTGGGACCCCCGCTCGGTGCCACCCCCACCGGCGTGGGCACCCCAGGCTCACTGTCCTCCACACGCCCACCCTGTTCTCCTGGGCTGAGGTCCCCCTTGCCCAGCAAGACTGTGGGGATCAGTGTGGACAGAAAGCGGCCCGTGCCTGGCCATGGGCCCGCATGTCACCCCAGGCCCCGCTGCCGGGGCTCCGGCCACCCCTGTCTCAGCTTCAGGGCCCAGTGAAGCCGCTGAGTCCGGACCCTCAGCCCAGACACCTGTGCCTCCAGGGGTCCCCCGCCGCTGCCGCACTGCAGGGCTAGCCCCGGGCAGCAGGGGGCACTCCAGGACCAGCAGGGCCGGCGGGCTCTGGGCGGCTCCCGTCTGTCCGTCCTGCGCGGCGGGAGGGGGGGGGGTGGCTGCCTCCCCTGCCCAGGGGTCCTCCTGACACTCTCCCAGTTCCCTGTGGCCACGTCGGCAGGACAGCCGGCTCCCTGCACGTGCACACTGGCCGGCTGGGGGCACCAGCAGGGCATTAACTCCCGGGAGCGGGGGCTCCTGAGTCAGGGTCGCTCGCGGGCAGGCGGCAGCTGCCCCGGCTGGTTGGCGCCTGCCCGCGTTATCCTGGCCTACGTGCCTGGAGGGCCGGCTGGTCCCTGGGGAGGCCTGGGCCCCAGCCAGGCTGGCAAGGGGTGGGGTCTGAGGGTCGGGCTCCAAGGCTGCGGGCCTCAGGCCCTGACCGCCCGGGCCTTTCCCAGGGCCTGTGGGCGGCGGCGGAGGCGAGGCGGTCAGGGAGCCTAGCTCAGGAAGCCGTCACAATGGTCCACCTGGGTCCCAGGAGGGCAGGGGGCCAGAATGGTGGGACCCGGGCGTCACCGCCGCCTCGGCCCCGGCGAGGCCAGTGGAAGGCTGCGGTGGGGCAGTGCCAGGCAGGCTTGCAGCGGGCAGGTGGGCTGCCACACGCTCGGCGGAGCCCCGGAGGCCTGGCTGGCTGGAGGCAGCGTGGGGACCGTCCTTTCCTTGGCTACGAGGTCCCTTCACCCTGGGCAGGCTGAGTAATTGCTTCCCCCACCCAGAGGCCACAGTGAATAAAGACAGCGTCTGCCAGGTGCCCGCCTCAGTGGGGCCTGGGAAGATGCCTGTGCAGGGCTCAGCAGGGGCCTGGCCACCGTGGGCCCTGCTGCCAGCCTCAGCCACTGGGGAGCTGAGCCAGTGGCTGGGGGGATGTTCTGGGGTGGGAGGGCTTGGATCAGTGGGGGCCACACGGGCAGGACCTGAAGGCAGGCGGCTGGGGTTCCGGACAGACCTCCTGGGGGGCTTGCGCCTCTGGCTTTCCCTCCCCACAAGCCCCTACCGGGTGTCCCTTCCAGCCACACACAGGGCTCTGGGAAACACAGTCCCCGTTCATCGGTTCATGGGTTTACTTACTCGGCAGACCTCGCCGAAGTCTGAGGGTCTGCGCTCGGCCGTGGGGACGGGGACAGTCCCTGGGGGGAACAGCCCCCATGCTGTGGGCAAATGTGGCAGCAGGGGTGGGGGTGAGCAGAGCCGCTGTACAGGGCAGAGGCGAGGGAGCCACGGGGCGACGGGCAGGGCTGGGCGGGAGGGCCTGCAGTGCTGGAGAGGCGGCTTGAGGGCTGGGCGCCGAGCTCACCAGTCTGTGGGTGGCACTCAGCCCCTCCCCCCGGTTGGTGGACCCCAGCCTGGCCCTGGGCAGAGACAGACTTTCCCGACGATGGTCACTGGCCCAGCCGGGGAATGTGAATCTTGGGGAGGTGACGTGGTGGTCACGGGCCAGGCCACAGCATGCAAAGGAGCGCCGTGCCCACGTGGGCACACCCTGAGCAGAGCTCCCGCCTCTGGCCCCACAAGGCGGGGCACGTGGCGGGGGTTTCTGCTTGGCCAGCCTGCAGGCAGCCCTACAGGGTGGGCCCGAGTGGGACGGCTGGTGTGTGCCATGAGGACCCTCCTGCAGGGTGTGTGCCCGTGTGTGCACACTTGTGCGTGTGTGAGGGTCAGTGCCACAAGGACCTGGCTCCAGGGAGGGGTCTGCACTTGTTTGGGAAGGGCCCACCCCGGCAGCTGGTGGTTCCTTTAGCATTTACATCGGGCCCAGCGGGGGCCCTGCGAGTGTCCTATCTGCCTCATCCCACTCCCACTTCAGTTCCCGTCCTGACCCGCACGGTGTCCCCAGGCACACTGGGCAAGGGGTGCACTGGGGTGAGGGAGGAGGGGTCTGCCATGAGTGGCAGAGTCTGGGTTCCTGCGGCGGGGGGTCTGGGGGCCCAGTAAAGGTCAGAGACAAGTTCTGTGGAGCGGAGGCATCCCCTGGGAGCCCCCAGGATGGGAGAGGTGTAGGGGTTGGTCCAGAAGACTTTCTGGGGGGAGAGGGGTCCACACTGAGACCAGAGGAGGAAGGTGGGCTGCCAACCTGGGGTTGGGTGACTGCACAGGAGAGGTGGTGGTGGTGGTGCTCCTTGGGGCTGGGGGACAGCAGGGCCTGCAGGAGGGAGCGAGCTTGTGGCCCAAGCTCGTGGTCAGCCCCGTGGGCCCTGCAGTCCTGGCTGCCCACCTTACGGGCTACAGGCACTGGGAACTGGGGGGCACAAAGAGGTGGGGGCGTCTCAGCCCTTCTGGTTGTGGGTGGAGGAGGAGGGACAGACTAAAAGATGGGGAGATGCCAGTGGGTGGCCCTGCCAGCCAGGCGTGGGCTGGGCTGAGGGCAGGGGTTCACGTTTGCAGGAGTCGGGGGCATGGGCCCGGGTGTCCCCAGGGCAGGCTCTCGATGAGTCACTGACGACCTGGTGTCCCGGCGCCGCGGGTCCAGGCTGTGTGGGCCGCAGGAAGCGTCGTGGGCTGATAAAGGGCGGGAGTCAGAAGCCGCCGGGCCTCCCGCTTCCTGCTTTCGCAGCAGCGGGCTTGGTGCTGGGCAGAAGCTGGGCGGGCGGCTGCTCACGCAGGCTGTGGGTCTGTGGCCTAGCCTGGACGGCTCCCGGAACACCATGTGACCCGAGAGAACCTGGCCGTGCTTGCAGAGATCGAGGTGGGCACAGGGTCCACGTGGCCTCTGGCTGGAGGGTGGCCACAGTTCACAGGCTTCGGATCAAAGGGTGGAGTGGAGGAGGTGGTCAGGTCAGGACACAGCCAGGGCCAGCACGGGGTGGAGGAAAACGCGGCAGGTAGGCCAGGGTGGGCATGAGTCCCCAAGAGGGTCCGGCTGCAACCACCTGGAGGTCAGGTGTGTCTACCCACCCAGTGACCACGGCTACCTCGGCTATTCAGGAGATGGGGTGCTCACAGCACGTGAGCAAGAGGGGCTAGAGGAGCTGGCAGGGGTCATGTGGCTCCTTGGAGGGCATGACCCCAGGCCACTGAGTGGCAGTCTGGGCAGCCTCACTGAGGCACCTGGAGCCGTGTGGGCTGCCTTATAGCACCACCCCCAGTGATTGCAGCCCCAGCACTCTGCCATGTGGCTCCGCCCGAGGCCACAAGCTGCTGGCCCACCACCTCCCTGATCACCATCTCTCCCCACCCAGCCACACCCCTGGGACCTTGGCAGAGTCCATATGCAAACACTCCAACAGCCACTTTATCCACAGCCACTGCCACCATCATGGCTGGACAGACAGAACGGGGCTGCGGTAGGCCTGAGCTCCCCAGACCCCTGCCCTGCCTGGTGCATGCCAGGCCCGGAAGTGGGCTCTGTCATCCCACCAGGAAGAAGGAGCCTGTCTCGGTTCTCCCAGACCTGTAGGTCTTGCCCCTCTCAGTCCCATCCTCCCCGCAGGTTCCAGGCGATGCCTTCCCGGACGCGGACACCCCCTGCCACATTCAGAGCCTCCCAGACCAGGGGGGATGACCTGGGTCACCCGGGCCCTGCAGAACCAGCTCAGGGCTGACTGCTGACCTCAGCCCCACTGCTGTCTCTTGGAGCTGGCTCTCAGCGCTGAGCCTCTACACAGAGCTGACCGTGTTCACCACGTGTCCAGGCGCCTCGGGAGGACTGCCCCAGGCAGGCGTGAGGACCAGGCTGCCAGCTCCACCCTTGGAGCACAGCGAGCCGCGCGTGACCCTCGCAGAGAGCCAGGGCCGCCCTCCCCGACTTTTCCAGTAGGCGCAGGAAACGCACGAGGCGCTAACTTCCTCCGCTTTCTGAGGGGACACTTCCCCAAGCGCGGCTTCTGCAGACCTCGACAGGTCCAGCGGGCGTGCCCGCCGGGGCGGGGCCAGGTGGGGGAGGAGCCTATGGGGCGGGCCCGTCCCCGCCCCGCCCCCGCCCCGGGTTGGCTCCTCATTGGCCGGCCGGCCGCGGGGCGGGCCCAGGTGGGGAGGAGCCTATGGGGGCGGGGCCGCCGCGGGTTGACACCCCGTTGGCCGCCTGGCCGCTGGCCGCGCCGGCCGCGAGCCCGCGCTTGGGGTCCAGGGGCCCGTGGAGTCCGCGGAGCGGCCTTATCAGTGCGGGCAGCTGGTGGCCTGTCCGTGCGCGAGCGCCCCGGCCCAATTCAATGGCCATTGTCCGCCGGCCCCTTTGTTCAGGAGGCGGCCACTTCCTGCGGGGCTGGGCTGGGGCGGGCAGGCAGGAAACGCTCCGAGCTGAGGCCCAGACGCCGAGGCCACCCTGGCCCGGGGTCAGAGGTGACGGCCACCTGCCCGGGGCCACCCTAGGTCCTGAGCCGGGGGCTCCAAGCCAGACCAGGGGCGAGGCTGGTCTCAGCTTAGCCGTTTCCTCTGGGTCTCCGTGCGCCCGTCTGCAGGGAGGACGGACGAGTCGGAGGAGCCGCTCCCGGGGAAGGGTGATGGGGGCTGTGCTCATGAGATCAGATCCCAGAGGGCTGCGGGAGGGGCGGGGGGAGGAGGACGACCCTTAGGGCAGGGGGGTGCCCCTCGCAGGCCTGTGCTTCTCCTCTGGTCCTTTCAGGGGCGACAGGCTCGACGAGGTTAAGAACAGCAGTAGGCAGAACTCAAATCCCAGAGGGTGGAACCCGGCTCCCATGCCTCAGCAAAAGGAGGAGCCCACTGGGGCTCCAGCCTGGGCAAGACTGGCCTGGCGGAGGAAGAGGGAGACGGGGTTCCCAGCGCTTCCCCACCTGAGCCAGACCTCCTGTGTCTCCTTCACTGGGTTCCGCTAAGCAGCCCCGCCCATCCTGGACAGGTGGTCCACTTGGGGCCACGGCGGACCTCCTCATCAGCCCCTGCTCCAAGGCTGCCCACTCACCAGGCCCCAGCCTCAGTCACGTGATCACCCACAGCTGAGAGCAGGGTCTGCCGAAGGTGATGGGAGACACAGCTCCCTGTCCTTACCCAACCTCTGCCCCTTCCCACCACACCAGACGGACCTCTCTGGGCCGGCCCTGGCCTGCCTCCCCTCCCTAGAGCCCTGCAATTGCCATGCCTTTCTCTGAGTATACCCCTTACCCCACACACACCGTGTTCCACCCTGCAAAGCCCTCCTTGACTCAGTCCAACTCAACCAGAAAAAATCATCATGGCTATCACTGTGGTTATTTCCAATGGCAGGATTTAATATGAGGAGTTGTTCCCAGAGGTCTTAGGAGCACTGGATGCCACTGCCTGAGGCCAGAGGAGCCCAGGGCAGATTTGTCACCCAGACTCCGCCATGGGTGCATCCCCGCAGGGCTGGGCCTCGGCAGCCCCGACCTGCTCTGAGCTGTAACCCCAGGATGTGTGCAGAGACACGAGGTGTCAGGCGGAGAAGACCCTGCAGCGCCAGGACGGCGCCAGTGCTTCCCAAAGGGCAGTGAGCTCGTGCGAGCGGCCAGGGCACCCGTCAGAGCAAGAGGGGGACCGTGCCACCCTAGAGGTCACAAGGTCCAGGAGAGGGGGTGGCAGCTTGAACTTGATCCCGTCTGAAAGACCAAGTGGGGCGCTGGTGTGGACGAGATTTGGCGGGAAACGCCTGTGAAGAATCGGGGCGGGGGGCGAGGACTGGGGGCCAGACCCCATGCAGGGTGCCTGCCCCAGGGAAGGCGGGGTGGCAGGACAGTGGGCAGGAGGGGCCTCCCCACCTCTGCAGTGCTCCACTGCGCCCTCGGGGGCCGGCAGCAGCGTGGGCAGGGCAGCCCGGTGCATCGGGGCTGGGGTGGGGGGAGCAGTGGGGCCGCTGTCCACCAGCCTTGAAGCTGGATGTCCTGTTGTCTAGTCACTCCGTCGTGTCTGACTCTTTGTGGCCCCTGGACTGCAGCACGCCGGGCTTCCCTGTCCTTCACTGTCTCCCGGAGTTTGCTCAAACTCATGTCCGTTGAGTGAGTGATGCCATCCACCCACCTCACCCTCTGTCGTCCCCTTTGCCTCCTGCCTTCAATCTTTCCCAGCACCAGGGTCTTTTCCAGTGAGTCACTTCTTCATATCAGGTGGAAAAGTATTGAAGCTTCACCATCAGTCCTTCCAATGAATATTCAGGGTTGATTTCCTTTAGGATGGACTGGTTTGATCTCCTTGCAAGTCCAAAAGTCTTCTCCAACAGCACAGCTCTAAAGCATCAATTCTTCAGCACTTTGTTATGGTCCAGCTCTTGCACCCACACATGACTACCGGAAGAGCCATAGTTTTGACTACATGGACCTTTGTTGGCAAAATGTCTCTGCCTTTTAATGCAAATGTCTCTGCCTTTTAATGCAAATGTCTCTGCCTTTTAATGCAAATGTCTCTGCCTTTTAATGCACTGTCGAGGTTTGTCACAGCCTTTCTTCCTAGGAGCAAGCATCCTTTAATTTCACAGCTGCAGTCTGATTTTGAAGCCCAAGAAAATCAAGTCTGTCACTGTTTCCCCATCAGTTTGCCATGAAGTGATGGGACTGGATGCCATGGTCTTAGTTTTCTGAAACTTAAGTATTCTCTCCCTGAGAACACCGTGAGCAGTATGAAAAGGCAGGGTCCTAGGGAAGCCTCATCTCAGCCCTGCAGAGAAGGGCCCTGTGACCCCAGTGCAAGGTGGTGGGTCCCACCACCTCTGTGCTCTGGGCCCGGAATGGGGGGTGAGGTGTGAGCAGGTGAGGCCTGAGCTCCAAGGAGAGGCGTGGCCGTGGTGGGCTTTGGGTGTGGGAGCTGCCAAAGCCTTAGGAGAAAGCAGGAGGGTCAGCCAGGGCTTCCCCCAGGAGAGACCAAGAGGCCAGTGGCCACAGTGTGGCCCCCAGGGCTGGGGTGTGGCGGGCAGCTCGTAGCTCACTTCAGTCCCTAGGCCAGGGACAGAGAAAGGTTGAAACACAGAGGTCAGGACAGCCTACCAGGCTCTGTGCCCTGGAGAGTGCATCAGCGCTGGAATTACTGGGCAGGAGGGCCAGCCGGCGGCCTGTCCTCAGGGAAAAGATGGGTGGAGACGGCGTCCTCAGCACGTAGCCCAAGAACCCCGCGGTGTGAGCCTGGGCCCGGAACTCCGTCCCTGCCACAGGCACCCTGCTCCGCCTCAAACCCCCTCTTCCCAGGCCCTGTCCGCAAACCTCTTCTGGGAAGGGAAAGACCCCAGGGGTGCCCTCAGGATCTTGCCCCCACCCCAGCAGGTCAGTGGTCCCCTGGGCTCTGGGTCTGACCACCTGGGCCAGCCGGGCCCTGCGGGCGGAGGCGGTGAGACCTTCAGCCCGTGGCGGCCCTCGTGGGCCACAAGCGCTCAGCATCGCCCCATTCAGGGGCGCCTTCAGGCCGCCCCCGTCCTCACCCAGACCGTGGAAGGGGGCCCAGGCTCTGCTGCTGCTATGCCTCCCCGGAACCTCCGCCCTCCACCCCGGCAGTGCCCCCAGCCTGCCCTCACCGTGGCACCCCATCTGCTCTGCCCTGGATCCTCTGTCCCCTGAGAAGCCGTCTTCATGGCCCACTCTGTCCAAGGCCCCCTCCTCCAGGAAGCCCCCCTGCCCCCTCCCAGCCCCTCTGCATGTCGACGAGCAGCTAGGGTTGAAGCTGAGGCTTGGGGGGCGGGCAGGGGCCTGGAGGACGGGGCAGAGCCTTGCCCGGCCCTGGGGCCCCGGCTGACTTGGCGAGGAGTTCCCCTTTGTGGGAGGTCCCTGTGTGAACCACTCTCTGCCATGGCACAAATGCAGGAAATCGCCATTCTATCAAGCTCTATTTTCTCCCACGGAGGGAAAGTCTGTCACACGAAGGGCATTGTTCCCGGGCTCGTGCCTTCCGGGCGGGCCCGGCTGCAGTGGGGCGCGCGCGTTCCTGGGGCTCCTGGTGCGCTGTTTCCCTTCGAGACCCCGGGGCGCCTGTTGGTTGGGAACGCGGGGCTTTGTCCCGCCCCCGGCCCAGGGCGACTCCCGCATGTCCAAGCCTGTGCACACACGTTCAGGAGCCCGCGATGAGCGGGGTGAGAGTGAGGTCAGAGCCAGGGGCCCGCACACACGCCCCCCGCCCCCCACCCCCCACGAGGCCCCAGCCCCTTCCTGCGCCCCTGCGGCCCTCCAGACCCGCCCGGGGACTCTTAGCAGGGGGGCTGGGCTGCAGGCCGAGGCCCTGCTGGGGCCTGGGCACATCTCCTCCAGCTCCACAAGCCTACGGTGGAGCCTGGGCACCCAGGCCAGGCAGGCCAGGAGGGACGAGACCAGAGGGAGGGAAGGGGCTCCGAGCCGAGCGGGGTCAGGGTGAGAGTGCAGAGGCCGCGGGGAGGCCACCGGTCCTCGGGTGGGGAGATTCTGGCAAGTGGGGGCGCGCTGCCTAGGGGGAGAACAACACGGAAGCGGGCATCCCTGGAGCCCCACGCCCCCAACCTTGGCCCTCCGTGACCCGTCTGGCTCCGCCAGTGTCCAGGCCTGAGCTCCGCACCTGCTTTGAAACCACACCCCGACTCCTGGGCTTCCCGCAGCCCGCCAGCCCCCACTGCCCCACCCCCGGAGGAACCCCCCTCATCAGGAGCCCCGTGACCAGCAGCCTGACCTCTGGACCCCTGGGCTGCCTGTCACCCGCTCGGGGGAAAGGCTGAGACTTGGAGGAAGCCGACGTCCACCCGTCCGCCTGCCCAGTCTGCTGGGCACCGCCCGGGGCATCCCCCAGGCTGGGGCCACCAGGAAGCCCCTCACCAGGCCACACGGACTCCGAGCCCCCAGTCCCGTGGGATCACGCGCAGCCACGCTCTCCTCCTGCCCCAGTCGTGGCCGACGACCCTGCCCCCACCTCTTAGAGAGAAAGACGAGGCAGCAGCCAGCAGGAGCCCCCCGAGTCCTGCCAGGGGCCCAGCAGGCTGGATCTCACCTGGGATCCTGCCCTGACTCCCATGTCCACACGTATTCCCAGAACCTGCCAGTGTGGAAGTTCACATGGCAAAGCCACAGCTAAGTGGAGGACACTGGGGGGTGTCCTGGGCTACAGAGGCGGCCGGGGTCATCATGCGGGGGCCGGGGTCGTCACGAGGGGGCCGGGGTCGTCACGAGGGGCCCGGGGTCGCCTCGAGGGGG
>SJYT01066785.1:10289-27895 GCA_006410635.1 Cephalophus harveyi | reverse complement strand
GGGGCCGGGGTCGTCACGAGGGGGCCCTGTCTCTTATACACATCTCACGAGGGGCCCGGGGTCGTCTCGAGGGGGCCGGGGTCGTCACGTGGGGGACGGGGTCGTCACGAGGGGCCTGGGGTCGTCACGAGGGGGCCTGGGTCGTCTCGAGGGGAAGCCGGCGGGTCGGAGAACAGATGGGAACAGGGCCGCTGCGCCGCTGGCTGTGAAGAGGGAGGAGGTGCCGGCCAGGAGCCAAGAGCGCAACGGCCTCTAGAAGCTGGGAGAGGCCAGTGTCCATTCTCCTCTGGAGCCCAGGAGGCAGCCTGCCCTCCCCTCGCCTCCGTGCAGGGAGGCCTGCCTTCACGGCTCGGCATCACCAGTCCCGGCCGTCGGTCCTGCCCCCAGGGCCACAGCAGCCTGCGGGGACCTGATCCTGACTCACCTTCATGGGCCCCAGGGTGCTCCAGCCAGCGTGGAACGCTCCTGGCCAGTCTCACTGCTGTGTTTTCCTTTTTTTAATTATTTGTCTGTGCGGCTCTCCAGTGTGGCGTGCGGGCTCTCCAGTTGTGCACGTGGGGTCTCAGTTCCCTGACCAGGGATCGAACCCGCATCTGCTGAACTGGAAGGTGGAGCCTTAACCACTAGACCACCAGGGAAGTCCCTGATGTATTTTTCCTTCAAGAAAATGGAGCTGAAAATCACATCACGTTAACCGTCTGGCTTCTGCACTTCACTGGCGTTCAGGACATTCTCAGTGTTGTCTCCCAAGTTCCAGAACATTCTGTCCCCCAGAAAGGACACTGTCCCTGTCCTCCCCTCCCCCAGCCCCGGCAACCCCAATCTGCTTTCTGTTCCTGTGCGTTTATTTCATATCACACAGGACCTTCTGTCTGCCTTTTCACTCAGCAGAATGTCTTCAAGGCTGTTCTGTGTGATAGCACATGTCAGAATTTCATTCCTTTTTTTTTTTTTTAATTTTTATTGGCGTATAGCCGATTTACAATGTTGTGTTAATTTCAGGTGTACAGAAAAGTGACTCAGTTCAATGTATACATATACGCACTCTGTTTTAGATTCTTTTCCCAAATAGGCCATGGTAGAGTATTGAGTAGAGTTCTCTGTGCTACATATCAGGTTCTTACCAGTTCCCTGTTTTATATATAACAGTGTGCATATGTCAGTCCCAGTCTCCCAATTTGTCCTGCCCCGCTTCCTCGCCTGCTAACCGCAAGTCTGTTTCCTACTTACGGAAAACCAATAGACCATTGAGGTATGACCTAAATCAAATCCCTTACAATTATACAGTAGAAATGACAAATAGATTCAACGGATTAGATCTGACAGATAAGTGTATTTGTAGATAAGTGTATTTGTACCATATTTAAGAGCCCACTTATAAGTGATATCATATGGTAGGTATTTGTCTTTCTCTGTCTGGCTTACTTCACTTAGTATGATGATCACTAGGTCCACATTGCTGCAACTGACAATATTTTGTTCTTTTTTATGGCTGAGTAATAGTCCATCAAGAAACACCTTGAGTAACAGGCAAATTTGGCCTTGGAGTACAGAATGAGGCAGGGAAAAGGCTAATAGAGTTTTGCCAAGAGAACACACTGCTCATAGCAAACACCCTCTTCCAATAACACAGGAAAAGACTCTACACATGGACATCACCAGATGGTCAACACCAAAATCAGACTGATTATATTCTTTGCAGCCAAAGATGGAGAAGTTATACACAGTCAGCAAAAACAAGACCAGGAGCTGACTGTGGCTCACATCATGAACCCCTTATTGCCAAATTCAGACTTAAATTGAAGAAAGCAGGGAAAACCAATAGACCATTCAGGCATGACCTAAATCAAATCCCTTACAATTATACAGTAGAAATGACAAATAGATTCAACGGATTAGATCTGATAGAATGCCTGAAGAACTATAGATGGAGGTTCGTGATATTGTACAGGATGCAGGGATCAAGACCATGCAAAGGAAAAGAAATGCAAAACAGGAAAATGGCTGTCTGGGGAGGCCTTACAAATAGCTGTGAATAGAAGAGAAGCAAAAAGCAAAGGAGAAAAGGAAAGATATACCCGTGTGAATGCAGAGTTCCAGAGAAGAGCTAGGAGAGATAAGAAAGGCTTCCGCAGTGATCAATGCAAAGAAATAGAGGAAAATGACATAATGGGAAAGACTAGAGATCTTGTCAAGAAAATTAGAGATACCAAGGGAACATTTCATGCAAAGATGGGCTCGATAAAGGACAGAAATGGTATGGACCTAACAGAAGCAGAAGATATTAAGAAGAGGTGGCAAGAATACACAGAACTATACAAAAAAGATCTTCACGACCCAGATAATCACGATGATATGATCACCAACCTAGAGCCAGACATCCTGGAAGGTGAAGTCAAGTGGCCCTTAGGAAGATTCACTACAAACAAAGCTAGTGAAGGTGATGGAATTCCAGTTGAGCTGTTTCAAATTCTAAAAGATGATGCTGTGAAAGTGCTGCACTCAGTACTCCAGCAAATTTGGAAAACTCAGCAGTGGACACAGGACTGGAAAAGGTCAGTTTTCATTCCAATCCAAAAGAAAGGCAATGCCAAAGAATGCTCAAACTACCGCGCAATTGCACTCATCTCACACACTAGCAAAGTAACGCTCAAAATCCTCCAAGCCAGGCTTCAACAGTACATGAACCATGAAGTTCCAGATGTTCAAGCTGGATTTAGAAAAGGCAGAGGAACCAGAGATCCAATTGCCAACATCCGTTGGATCATCAAAAAAGCAAGAGAGTTCCAGAAAAATATCTACTTCTGCTTTATTGACTATGCAAAGCCTTTGACTGTGTGGACCACGAGAAACTGTGGAAAATTCTTAAAGAGATGGGAATACCAGACCACCTGACCTGCCTCTTGAGAAACCTATATGCAGGTCAGGAAGCAATAGTTACAACTGGACTTGGAACAAGACTGGTTCCAAATTGGGAAAGGAGTACGTCCAGGCTGTATATTGTCATCCTGCTTATTTAACTTATATGCAGAGTACATCATGAGAAACGCTGGGCTGGAAGAAGCACAAGCTGGAATCAAGATTGCCGGGAGAAATATCAATAACCTCAGATATGCAGATGACACCACCCTTATGGTGAAGAAGAACTAAAGAGCCTCTTGATGAAAGTGAAAGGAGAGTGAAAAAGTTGGTTTAAAGCTCAACATTCAGAAAACTAAGATCATGGCATCTGGTCCCATCACTTCATGGGAAATAGATGGGGAAACAGTGGAAACAGTGAGACTTTATTTTTTGGGGCTCCAAAATCACTGCAGATGGTGGTGACTGCAGCCATGAAATAAAAAGATACTTGCTTTTTGGGAAAAAAAAAGTTATGACCAATCTAGACAGTATATTAAAAAGCAGAGACATTACTTTGCTAACAAACGTCTATCTAGTCAAAGCTATGGGTTTTCCAGTAGTCAGGTATGGGTGTAAGAGTTGCACTATAAAGTAAGCTGAGTGCCAAAGAATTGACGATTTTGAACTGTGGTGGTGGAGAAGACTCTTGAGAGTCCCTTGGACTGCAAGGAGATCCAACCAGTCCATCCTGAAGGAGATCAGCCCTGAATATTCATTGAAAGGACAGGTGCTGAAGCTGAAACTCCAATACTTTGGCCACCTGATGCGAAGAACTGACTCATTTGAAAAGACCCTGACGCTGGGAAGGATTGAAGGCGGGAGGAGAAGGGGACGACCGAGGACGAGATGGTTGGATGGCATCACTGACNAGCCCTGAATATTCATTGAAAGGACAGGTGCTGAAGCTGAAACTCCAATACTTTGGCCACCTGATGCGAAGAACTGACTCATTTGAAAAGACCCTGACGCTGGGAAGGATTGAAGGCGGGAGGAGAAGGGGACGACCGAGGACGAGATGGTTGGATGGCATCACTGACTCAATGGACATGAGTTTGAGTGAGCTCCGGGAGTTGCCGATGGACAGGGAGGCCTGGCGTGCTGCAGTCCACCGGGCCACAAAGAGTCGGACACGACTGAGCGACTAACCCTGGGAAGCGGTGGCTGCCTTTGAAGCGGGTCTTGGAGGTCCACCCCCCAGGAAGGAGGGGCCGTTCCTCAGCAGGCAGGGGCGCGGGGGGGGGGGCGGCTGGCAGCCCCGGGCAGGAGTGGCGGCTCCCCCCTGAAGGGCAGGCTCAGGCTCGTCTCGCGCTGCCCTCTTTCCAGAGCCTTCCCTCCGTCCACCCAGGGGCCTCCAGAGGGGTCTATATTCTTGCCACCACCGTCCTCAGGATGTCCCTTCGCGCCCCCCACCGCTCCTCCTGTCTCTTATACACATCTCCCTCCTTCGTCAGGAAAGGATTCCCTCTGTTCCCGTCGCATCTCAAGAGGTGGCACTCTCAACAGGAAAGCCAAGATCTCCAGGGGTCGTGCTAACATACTAAAAGTCCCCCAGATGTCTCAGTCCACTCCAGAGGAACCTGATTTCCTTGCACTGCCTCGAAGGTCACCCCGAAAATCGAATCACACCACAGTGGCACGTGCAACAGCCCTGTGGTACCTTGAGAGAAAGTTACAGATACCTGTGTCAACTCGTCGGGAAACCTGAAACTGCTGCTACAGCTCGAGAGGAAAACGGATGGGTATGTCTCCACTCGAGAAGAGTCCTGACTCTCCTGTGGAGACTCCAGAGGTACCCCAAGATCCGTGTCAGCACTGGAGAGGAAACCTCAGGTTCTGGCCACAGTTCCAAATGAGGACCTAAGACATGACACTGACTGGAGAGCAACCCTGAGGGGCCCCTTGCAACTCGCATGGAGACTGGTCTTTCCTGAGGCCATGCCAGCGGGTCCCTGAGGTTCCCGTCGTAACTCGAGAGGGACCTGCCGCAACTCGAGAAAAACCAGGAGGTTCTCCCCTGGAGGCGAGATGAGGCATTATTCTGCTGCGGCGTCACGAGGGAAATCACTCCTTCCCTCTTGAACCTAGCTAGGGTCCTTCCCACCCTTGTTGCAACTCAAGAAGTTCCCCGACATAATCGTCCCCATGCGGGAGGAACACCGGGGTTCCCGGCACAACACAGAGGAGCCCCATTTCCCCCTCATGAGCTCGAGATTAGGGTCCCTTTTCCTGCTTAATCACAAATGGATTGCCACCATTGCCATCACATCTCAAGAGGTGGCGCTCTCAACAGGAAAGCCGGGATCTCCAGGAGTCGTGCCAACATACTGAAAGGCCCACAGATGTCTAACACCACTCCAAATGAACCTGATTTCCCTGCACTGCCTCGAGTGTCACCCGCATATCGGCTAACAGCACGGTGGCTCATGCCACAGCCCTGTGGCATCTCGAGGGAAAGACAGAGATCCCTGTGTCAACTCGACGGGAAGCCTGACACTTTTGCTACAGCTTGGCAGGACAGCGAACGTGCATGTCTCCACTCGAGATGAGGCCTGAGTCCCCTTGGAGACCCCAGAGGATCCCCAAGATCCATATCAGCACTGGAGAAGAAACTCCAGGTTCTGGCCTCAATTCCATACGAGGACTTAGGACCCAGCACCATCTGGAGAGGAATCCCGAGAGACTCCTTGCAGCTCACATGGAGACTGGCCTATCCTGAGGCCACAGAAGCGGGTCCCATCAAGATCCATGCCAGCACTGGAGAGGAAACCTCAAGTTCCAGATTCGGCTCAAGACGGGGACTTAGGACCCGGCATTGAATGGAGATGAATCCCGAGGATCCCCTCTCATCTCGCACGGAGACTGGACTTTCCTGAGGCCACGCGAGCTGGTCCCTGAGGTCCCCTTCATAACTCAAGAGGGACCTGCCACAGCTCAAGAAAAACCAGGAGGTTCTCCCCTCCAGGCGAGATGAGGCCGTTTTCTGCTGCAGCATCCCGAGAGAAATAGCGCCTTCCGTTCTTAACCTCAAAGGGTTCTTCACACCATTGCTGCCACTGAAGAAGTTCCCCGACATACCCGTCTCCACTTGAGAGGAACACTGAGGGTCCCACCACAACTCAAGAGGAGCCTCCTTTCCGCCTCCCCCCTCTCCAGATGAGGGTTCATTTCCCTGCTTCTTTGGGAAAGGATGCCTGTGTTCCTGTCGCTCAGCAAGAGGATGTACTCTCAACTGGTAAGTCGAGAGGAACTCCAGGTGTCGTGCCACCATTCCAAAAGACCCTCAAATGTCTCAGTCCACTCCAGATGAACCTGATTTCCCTGCCCTGCCTTGAAGGTCACCCTGAGCATCACCTCACTCCACAGTGGCTCATGCCACGGGCCTGTGGCATCTCGAGGGAAAGACAGAGATCCCGGGGTCAACTTGATGGGAAGCCTGACACTGCAGCTACAGCTCAAGAGGAAAGTGGACACGCATGCAACCACAGGAGATGAGGCCTGACTCCGCTGGGGAGACTCCAGAGGAACCCCAATTTCCATGCCAGCACTGGAGAGGAAAACTCAGTTTCCAGCTTCGGTGCCAGACGGGAACTTAGGACCCGGCCACGACTGGAGAGGAATCGCGAGGGGCCCCTCTCAACTCACTCGGAGACTAGCCTTTCATGAGGCCACATGAGCAGGTCCCTGAGGTCCCAGTCATAACTCGAGCGGGACCTGCCACAACTCGAGAAACACCAGGAGGTTCTCCCCTCCAGATGAGATGAGGTCGTTTTCTGCTGTGGCATCCCAAGAGAAAACCGACCTTCCCTCCTGAACCTCAAATGGTCTTTCACAGCCTTGCTGCAACTAAAGAAGTTCCCGACATAAACATCTCCACTCGAGAGGAACACTGAGTTCCCACCACAACTCAAGAGAAGCCCACTTTCCCTCTCCTCCGCTACCAATGAGGGATCATTTCCCTGCTTCGACAGGAAAGGATTCTGGCGTTCCTGTCGCACAGCAAGAGGGCGTGCTCTCAACAGGAAAGTCCAAAGGAACTCCAGGGGTCGTGTCACCATTTCAAAAGACCCCCAAATGTCTCCGTCCAGTCCAGATGAACCTGATTTCCCTGCACTGCCTCGAAGGTCACCCTGAGCATTTAATCACACCATGGTGGCATCTGCGTAAGCCCTGTGGTACCTCGGGGGAAAGCCACAGATCCCTTTGTGAACTCGTTGGGAAGACTGACACTGCTGCTACAGCTTGGGAGGAAAACGGACGTGTATGTCTCTAATTGAGAAGACTCCTGACTCTCCGGTGGAGACTCCAGAGGAACCCCAAGATCCATGTCAGCACTGGAGAGGAAACCTCAGGTTCTGAACACAGTTTCAGACGAGCACCTAGGACCCAACACTGACTGGAGAGGAATCCCTAGGGGCCCTTCGCAACTTGCATGAAGACTGGTCTTTCCTGAGGCCACGCCAGCGGGTCCCTGAGATCCCCGTCATAACTCGAGAGGGACCTGCCGCAACTCGAGAAAAACCAGGAGGTTCTCCCCTGCAGGGTAGATGAGGCCCTTTTCTGCTGTGGCATCACTAGGGAAATCACGCCTTCCCACTTGAACCTCGCAAGCATCATTCCCACCCTTGTTGCAACTCAAGAAGTTCCCCAAACTACCCATCCCCACGCGGGAGGAACATTGAGGGTCCCAGCACACCTCAGGAGGAGCCTCGTTTCCCCATCGTGACCTTGAGATGAGGGTCTAATTCCCTGCTTCGTTGGGAAAGGATTCCTACCATTCACCTCGTATCTCAAGAGATGGCGCTCTCAACAGGAAAGCCAAGATCTCCAGGGGTCGTGCCAACATACTAAAAGTCCCCCAGATGTCTCAGTCCACTCCAGATGAACCTGATTCCCCTGCACTAACTCGAGTGTCACCCGCTTATCGCCTCACACCATGGTGCCTCGTGCCACAGCCCTGTGGCATCTTAAGGGAAGGACAGATATCCCTGGGTCAACTCGACGGGAAGCCATATACTGCTGCTACAGCTTGGGAGGAAAGTGGACATGCAAGTAACCACAGGAGACGAGGCCTGACTCCCCTGGGGAGACTCCAGAGGAACCCCTAGATCGATGCCAGCACTGGAGAGGAAAACTAATGCTCCAGCTTCAGCTCCAGACAGGGACATAGGATCCGGCACCAACTGGAGAGGAATCCCAAGGGGCCTCTCTCAACTTGCATGGAGAGTGGTCTTTCCGGAGGCCACAACAGTGGGTCCCTGAGCTCCCCATCTTAATTCGAGAGGTACCTATGGCAACTCGAGAAAAACCACGAGGTTCTCCCCTGCAGGCATGATGAGGGCCTTTTCTGCTGCAGCGTCTCGAGGGAAATCATGCCTTACCTCTTGAACCCTGCAAGGGTCCTTCCCACCCTTGCTGCAACACAAGAAGTTCCCAGACATACCCATCCCCTCACGCGAGGAACACCGAGTGTCCAGGCACAAACAAGGAGGAGCCCTGATTCCCCCTCATGAGCTCGAGATGAGAGTCGCTTTCCCTGCTTCATTGGGAAAGGATTGCCGCCGTTCTGATCGCATCTCAAGAGGTGGCGTTTTCAACAGGATAGCCGAGATCTCCAGGGATCGTTCCAACATACTAAAAGTCCCTCAGATGTCTCAGTCCACTCCATATGAAGCTTACTTCCCTGCCCTGCCTCGAGTGTCACCCGTGTATCGCCTCACACCACAGTGGCTCATGCCACAGCCCTGTGGCATCTCGAGGGAAAGACAGAGATCCCTGGGTCAAATAGTGGGGAGGCTTGACACTGCTGCAACAGCTCAGGCGGAAAGTGTACGTGCATGTAACCACAGGAGACGAGGCCTGACTCCCCTGGGGAGACTCCAGAGGAACACCAAGATCCATGCCAGCACTGGAGAGGAAAACTCAGGTTCCAGCTTCAGCTCCAGATGGGGACTTAGGACCCAGCACCGACTGGAGAAGAATCCAGAGGTGCCCCTATCAACTCGCACTGAGACTGGCCTTTCCTGAGGCCACGCGAGAGGGTGCCTGAGGTCCCTGTCGTAACTCGAGAGGGACCTGCCCCAACTCGAGAAAAAGCAGATTCTCCCCTCCAAGCGAGATGAGGCCGTTTTCTGCTGTGGCATCCCGAGAGAAATCACGCCTTCCCTCCTGAACCTCAAAGGGTCTTTCACACCCTTGCTGCAACTCAAGAAGTTCCCCGACATACCCGTCTCCACTCGAGAGGAACACTGAGGGTCCCACCACAACTTAAGAGTGGCCACCTTTCCCCCTCCTTCACTCCAAATGACGGTTCCTTGCCCTGCTTCTTGGGGAAAGGATTCTGGCATTCCTGTCGCACATCAAGAGGACGTGCTCATGACAGGAAAGTCGAGAGGAACTCCAGGGTTCTTGCACCATTCCAAAAGACCCCTAAATGTCTCAGTCCACTCCAGGTGAACATGATTTCCCTGCCCTGCCTCGAAGATCACACCAAGCATCGAATCACACCATGGTGGCATATGCGACAGCCATGTGGCACTTCGAGGGAAAGCCACAGGTCCCTGTGTTAACTCGTCGGGAGCCCTTACATGCTGCTACAGCTCAGGAGGAAACTGGACATGTATGTCGCCACTCGAGAAGAGTCCTGACTCTCCTGTGGAGACTCCAGAGGAACCCCAAGATCCATGTCAGCATGGGAGAGGAAACCTCAGGTTCTGCCGCAGTTACATATGAGGATCTAAGACCTGAAACTGACTGGAGAGGAACACCGAGGGGCCCCTCACAAATCACATGGAGACTGGTCTTTCCTGAGTCCATGCCAGTGGGTCCCTGAGGTCCCTGTAGTAACACAAGAGGGACCTGCCACAACTCAAGAAAAACCAGGAGGTTCTCCCCTGCAGGCGAGATGAGGCCCTTTTCTGCTGCGGCGTCTCGAGGGAAATCACGCCTTCACTCTTGAAGCTTGCACGGGTCCGTCCAACCTTTGCTGCAACTCAAGAAGTTCCCCGACATAAATGTCTTCATGTGGGAAGAAAACCGAGGGTCACGGCACAACTCAAGAGGAGCCCTGTTTCCCCCTCGTGAGCTCGAGATGAGGGTTCATTTCCCTGCATCTTTGGGAATGGATTCCCGCCGTTCCTGTCGCATCTCAAGATGTGTTGCACTGAACAGGAAAGCTGAGTTCTCCAGGGGTCGTGCCAACATACTAAAAGTCCCCCAGATGTCTCAGTCCACTCCAGATGAACATGATTTCCCTGCACTGCCTCGAAGGACACTCTGAGCATCAAATCTTACCACGAAGGCTAGTGCCACACCCCTGTGGCATCTTGAGGGAAAGACAGAAATCCCTGAGTCAACTCCACAGGAAGTCTGACACTGCTGCCACAGTTCGGAAGGAAAGCAGACGTGCATGTAACCACAGGAGACGAGGCATAACTCCCCTGAGGAGACTCCAGAAAAACCCCAAGATCCATGCCAGCACTGTAGAGGAAACCTCAGGTTCCAGCTTTGGCTCCAGATGGGGACTTAGGACCCGGCACCCACTGGAGATGAATCCCGAGGGGTCCCTCTCAACTCGCACGGAGACTGGCCTTTCCTGAAGCCAAGCGTGTGAGTCCCTGAGGTCCGCATCGTACCTCGAGAGGGACCTGCCGCAACTCGAAAAAAACCAGGAGGTTCTCAACTTCAGGCGAGATGAGGCCGTTTACTGCTGTGGCATCCCGAGAGAAATCACCCCTTCCCTCCTGAACTTCAAAGGGTCCTTCACACCCTCGCGCAACTCAAGAAGCTTGCCGACATACCCGTCTCCACTCGAAAAGAACACTGTGAGTCTCACCACAACTCAAGAGGAGACCCCTTTTCCCTTCCTCCACTTCACATGAGGCTTCATATCCCTGCTTCATCAGGAAAGGATTCTGGCGTTCCCATCGCACTGCAAGAGGACGTGCTCTCAACAGGAAAGTCGAGAGGAACTTCAGGGGTCGTGCCACCATTCCAAAAGACCCCCAAATGTCTCAGTCCACTCCAGATGAACCTGATTTCCCTGCCCTGCCTCGAAAGTCACCCCGAGCAAAGAATCACACCACGGGGGCACGTGCGACAGCCCTGTGGCACCTCGAGGGAAAGCCACAGATCCCTGTGTCCAGTTGTCCAGAAGCCTGACACTGCTGCTACAGCTCGGGAGGAAAACGGACGTGTATGTCTCCACTTGAGAAGAGGCCTGACTCTCCTGTAGAGTCTCCAGAGGAACCTCAAGGTCCATGTCAGCCCTGGAGGGGAAATCTCAGGTATTGGCCGCAGTTCCAGACAAGGACCTAGGACCCGACACTGACTGGAGAGGAATCGTGAGGGGCCCCTCACAACTCGCATGGACACTGGACTTTCCTGAGGCCACGCCAGAGGATCCCTGAGGTCCCCATCGTAACTCGAGAGGGACCTGCCACAACTCGAGAAAAACCATGAGGTTCTCCCCTGCAGGCGAGATGAGGCCCTTTTCTGCTGCGGCGTCTCAAGGGAAATCACGCCTTCGCTCTTGAACCTCACAAGGGTCCTTCCCACCATTGCTGCTACTCAAGAAGTTCCCCGAAATACACGTCCCCACGCGGGAGGAACACTGAGTGTCCCAGCACAACTCAGAAGGTGCCCCTTTTCCCCTCGTAAGCTCGAGATTAGGGTCCCTTTCCCTGCTTCGTCGGGAAAGGATTCCCGCCATTCCCGTCACATCTCAAGAGGTGGCACTCTCAACAGGAAAACCGAGATCTCCAGGGGTCGTGCCAACATACTATACGTCCCACAGATGTCTCAGTCCACTCCAGATGAACCTGATTTCCCTGTTCTACCTCCAGTGTCACCTGCATATCACCTCACACAATTCCCGTCACATCTCAAGAGGTGGCACTCTCAACAGGAAAACCGAGATCTCCAGGGGTCGTGCCAACATACTATACGTCCCACAGATGTCTCAGTCCACTCCAGATGAACCTGATTTCCCTGTTCTACCTCCAGTGTCACCTGTGTATCACCTCACACCACGTTAGCTTGTGCCCCATCCTTGTGGCATCTCGAGGGAAAGACAGAGATCCCTGTGTCAACTCGACGGGAATCATGACACAGCTGCTTCAGCTCGGAAGGAAAGCGGACGTGTGTGTAATCACAGGAGATGAGGCCTGACTCCCCTGGGGAGTCTCCAGAGGAACCCCAAGTTCCATGCCAGCACTGGAGAGGAAAGCCCAGGTTCGTGCTTCACCTTCAGATGGAGACTTAGGACACAGCCCTGACTGGAGAGGAATCCTGACAGGCCCCTGTCAACTCGCACGGAGACTGGCCTTTCCTGATGCCACGCGAGCGGGTCCCTGAGTTTCCCATCGTAACTCGAGAGGTACCTGCCGCAACTCGAGAAAAACCAGGAGATTCTCCCCTCCAGGCGAGATGAGGCTGTATTCTGGTGCGGCATCCTGAGAGAAATCACGCCTTCCCTCCGGAACCTCAAAGGGTCCTTCACAGCCTTGCTGGAAGTAAAGAAGTTCCCCAACATACTCGTCTCCACTCGAGAGGAATACTGAGGGTCTCACCACAACTCAAGAGGATCTCCCTTTCCCCCTCCTCTGCTCCAGATGAGGCTTCCTTTCCCTGCTTCGTCAGAAAGTTTTCTGGCATTTCCGTCGCACAGCAAGAGGACGTGCTCTCAACAGGAATGTCGAGAGGAACTCCAGGGGCCATTCCACCATTCCAAAAGGCCCCCAGATGTCTCAGTCTACTGCAGATGAACCTGAAATCCCTGCCCTGCCTCGAAGTTCACCCCGACCATCGAATCACACCATGGGGGCACTTGCGACAGCTCTGTGGCACATGGAGGGAAAGCCACAGATCCCTGTGTCCACTCGTCGGGAAGCCTGACACTGCTGCTACAGCTCGGGAGGAAAACGGACGTGTATGTCTCCACCCGAGAAGAGACCTGACTCTCCTGTGGAGACTCCAGAGGAACCCCAAGGTCCATGGCAGCATAGGAGAAGAAACGTCAGGTTCTGGCTTCAGTTCCAGACGAGTACCTAGGACCCGACACTGACTGGAGAGGAATCCCGATGGGCCCCTCACAACTCTCATGGAGAGTGGTCTTTCCTGAGGCCACGCCAGCGCGTCCCTGAGGTCCCCGTCATAATTCGAAAGGGACCTGCCGCAACTCGAGAAAAAACAGGAGGTTCTCCCCTGCATTCGAGATAAAGCCCTTTTCTGCTGCGGTGTCTCGAGAGAAATCACGCCTTCCCTCTTGAACCTTGCAAGAGTCCTTCCCACCCTTGCAGCAACTCAAGAAGACCCCCGACATACCCGTCTCCACTCGAGAGAAACACCGCCAGTCCCGCCAAAGTCAAGAGGAGCCCCGTTTCCCCCTCGTCTGCTCGAGATTAGATTTCCTTTACCTTCTTCGTTGGGAAAGGATTCCCAGCGTTCCCGTCGCAACTCTAGATGAGGCACTCTCAACAGGAATGTTGAGAGGAATCCAGGGTCGTTGCCCCATTCCAAAAGACCCAAAATGTCTCAGTCCATTTCAGAGGAACCTGATTTTACTGCACTGCCTCGACTGTCACATCGAGTATCAACTCACACCATGGTGGCACGTGTGACAGCCCTGTGGCAACTCGAGGGAAAGCCACAGATCTCTGTGTCAACTTGACAGGAAGCCTGACACTGCTGATTCAGCATGGGAGGAAAGCAGACGTGCATGTCTCCACTCCAGACGAGGCCTGACTCCCCTTGGGAGACTCCAGAAGAACCCCAGGATGAGTGTCGGCACTGGAGAGGAAACCTCAGGTTCTGGCCTCATCTCCAGATGAGGACTTAGGACCTGGCATCGACTGGAGAGGAATCCCAAGAGGCCACTCACAACTCGCATGGAGCATGGAATTTCCTGAGGCCATGCGAACGTGTTCCTGAGATCCCCGTCGTAACTCGAGAGGGGCCTGTCATGACTCGAGAAAAACCTGGAGCTTCTCCCCTCCAGGTGAGATGAGGCCCTTTTCCGCTGTGGCATCTTGAGGGAAATCACACCTTACCTCTTGGAACTCGAAAGAGTCCTTCACAACCTTGCTGCAACTCAAGAAGTTCTCCGACATACCCGTCTCCACTCGAGAGGAACACCGAGGGTCCTGCCACAACTGAAGAGGATCCCCGTTGTCCCCTCCTCAGCTCGAGATGAGGTTTCCTTTCCCTGCTTCATTGGGAAAGGATTCCCGGCTTTCCCTTTGCATCTCAGGAGGTGGTGCTCTCAACAGGAAAGTCGAGAGGAACTCCAGGGGTCTTGCCAGTATTCCAAAAGACCCCCCAATGTCTCCGTCCATTCCAGATGAACCAAATTTCTCTGCATTGCCTTGACTGCCACCCCGAATATCGACTCACACCAAGGTGGCACGTGTGACAGCCCTGTGGCACCTCAAGGGAAAGCCAACTCCTCAGCTCAAGATGAGGGTTCCTTTCCCTGCTTCATTGGGAAAGGATACCCGGCTTTCCCTTTGCATCTCAGGAGGTTGTGCTCTCAACAGGAAAGTCGAGAGGAACTCCAGGGGTCTTGCCAGTATTCCAAAAGACCCCCCAATGTCTCCGTCCATTCCAGATGAACCAAATTTCTCTGCATTGCCTTGACTGCCACCCCGAATATCGACTCACACCAAGGTGGCACGTGTGACAGCCCTGTGGCACCTCAAGGGAAAGCCAAAGATCCCTGTGTCAACTCGCAGGAAAGCATGATACTGCTGTTACTGCTCTGGAGGAAAGCGGACATGCATGTCACAACTCGAGACGAGTCCTGACTTCCCTCTGGAGACTCCAGAGGAACCCCAAGATACTTGTCAGCACTGGATAGGAAACCTCAGGTTCCAGCCTCAGCTCCAGACGAGGACTTAGGACCCGGCACAGACTGGAGAGGAATCATGAGAGGCCCCTTGCAACTAGCATTGAGACTGGCCCTTCCTGAGGCCACACGAGCTGTTCCTTGAGGTCCCCGTAGTAAATCAAGAGGGACCTGCCGCAACTCCACAAAAACCAGGAGATTCTCCCCTTCAGGTGAGATGAGGGCCTTATCCGCTGTGGCGTCTCGAGGGAAATCACACCTTCCCTCTTGGAACTCTAAAGGGTCCTTCACACCCTTGCTGCAACTAAAGAAGTTCCCCGACATACCCGTCTNCCAGGAGATTCTCCCCTTCAGGTGAGATGAGGGCCTTTTCTGCTGTGGCGTCTCGAGGGAAATCACACCTTCCCTCTTGGACCTCTAAAGGTCCTTCACACCCTTGCTGAAACTAAAGAAGTTCCCCGACATACCTGTCTCCATTCGAGAGGAACACCTAGGGCCCTGCCACAACTCAAGAGGACCACTGTTGTCCCCTCCTCAGCTCAAGATGAGGGTTCCTTTCAGTGCTTCGTCTGGAAAGGAGTCCTGGCTTTCCTGTTGCATCTCAGGAGGAGGCATTCTCAACAGGAAAGTCGTGAGGAACTGCAGGGTATTGCCACCATTCCATGCCTCCACTCGACAGGGAACCAGAGGGTCCCGCCACAACTCAAGAGGAGACACATTGTCCCCTCCTCAGCGCGACATGAGGGTTACTTTCCGTGCCTCGTCGGGAAGGGATTCGCGGCGTTCCCATCGCATATCAGGAGGAGGTGCTCTCCACAGGAGAGTCCAGAGGAACTCCAGGGATCGTGCCATCTGGCCATATGTACCGAGAAGCGTCAATCCACTCCAAATGAACCTGATTTGCCTGCAGTGCCTCGACTGTCACACCGAGGATCCCCTCACCCCATGGTGGCACGTGTGACAGCCCTGGTGGCACCTCGTGGGAAAGACACAGACCCCTGTTTCAACGCGACAGGAAGCCTGACATGGTTGCTACACCTCAGGAGGATAGCTGGCGTGGATGTCTCCACTCGAGATGAGACCTGACTCCACTGTGGACACTCCAGAGGGACCCAAGTCCCATGACAGCATGTTCGAGGAAACCTCAGGGTTCGGCCGCAGCTCCAGACGCAGACAGAGGATCCGCCACCGACTGGAGAGGAATCCCCAGAAGTCGCTCGCCATTTGCACAGAGACTGGCCTCTCCAGAGGCCACATGAGCGTGTCCCAGTGGTCCCCGTTGTAACTCGAGAAGGACCTGCCGCAACTCGAGAAACACCAGGAGATTCTCCCTTCCAGGCGCGTTGATCCCCTTTTCCACTGCCGCATGTCGAGGGAAATCACACCTTCCCTCTTGGACCTCGAAAATGTCCTTTACTCCCTTGTTGTGACTCAAGAAGTTCCCCTCAACACGCGCCTCCACTTGAGAGCAACCCCAAGGTTCCTGCCACAACTCAAGAGTAGTCCCGTTGTCCCGTCCTCAGCTCAAGATGAGGGTTCTTTTCCCCGCTTCACTGGGAAAGGATTCCCAGCATTCCCATCGCATCTCAGGAGGAGGCACTCTCAACAGGAAAGTCGTGAGGAACTGCAGGGTATTGCCACCATTCCAAAAGACCGCCAAATGTCTCAGTCCACTCCACATGAACCTGATTTCCCTGCACTGCCTCGACTGCCACCCTGAGTATCGACTTANGATGAAGCTTACTTTCTGTGCTTCGTTGGGAAGAAATTCGCGGCGTTCCCATCGCATATCAGGAAGAGGTGCTCTCCACAGGAGAGTCGAGAGGAACTCCAGGGATCGTACCATCAGGCCACAAGTACCCAGGAGTCTCAATCCACTCCAGATGAACCAGATTTCCCAGCACTTCCTCGACTGTCACCCC
The DNA here is from genome assembly GCA_006410635.1 of Cephalophus harveyi. Classification (NCBI taxonomy): domain Eukaryota; kingdom Metazoa; phylum Chordata; class Mammalia; order Artiodactyla; family Bovidae; genus Cephalophus; species Cephalophus harveyi. Next base: position 11,233 of record SJYT01066785.1, on the reverse strand, counting down.
GAGGGTCGACTAACTCCATGATGGCATGTGTGACAGCCCTGGTGGCACCTAGAGGGAAAGACACAGATCCCTGTGTCAATGTGACAGGAAGCCTGACAGTGCTGCTACAGCTCAGGAGGATAGCGGGCGTGCATGTCTCCACTCGAGATGAGGCCTGACCATCCTGTGGACACTCCAGAGGGACCCAAGTCCCATGTCAGTCTGATTTCCCTGCACTGCCTCGACTGCCACCCTGAGTATCGACTTACACTATGGTGGTACGTGAGACAGCCTTGTGTCACCTCGAGGGAAACCAAGAGATCCCTACGTCAAGTTGACAGGAAGCCTGACACTGCTGCTACAGCTCAGAGGAAAGCAGACGTGAATGTCTCCACTCGAGACGAAGCCTGAGTCCCCTGTGGAGACTCCAGAGGAATCCCAAGATCCATATCAGCACTGGAGAGGAAACCTCAGTCTCCAGCCTCAGCTCCAGACAAGGACTTAGGACCCAGCAACGACTGGAGCCAAATCCCGAGAGGCCCACCCAAATCGAATGGAGACTGGCCTTTCCTGAGGCCACACATGAGTGTCTCTGTGGTCCCCATCTTAAATCAAGAGGGACCTGTGGCACCTCAACAAAAACCAAGAGATTCTCCCTTCCAGGCAAGATGAGGCCTTTTCTGCTGTGGCGTCTTGAGGGAAATCACACCTTCCCTCTTGGACCTCTAAAGGGTCCTTCACACCCTTGCTGCAACACAAGAAGTTCCCTGGCATAACTGTCTCCAACTGTCTCCACGTGAGAGGAACTCTGAAAGTCCCAGCAAAACTGAAGAGGAGCCCCATTGTCCCCTCCTCAGCTCGAGATGAGGGTTCCTTTCCCTGCTTCGTTGGGAAAGGATTCCCTGCATTCCAGTCGCAACTCAGGAGGAGGCGCTCTCAACAGGAAAGTCGAGAGGAACTCCAGG